>JAZKJV010002093.1:112500-430046 GCA_037367405.1 Ottelia alismoides
TGCATTAATAACAATATATTCAAAGATGAAAAGACTTTTTGAGATAGTGATCTCAAAGTCTTATCTTCAAGAACTTAAGACTTTATAAATAGTGATATAAAAGGTCTTAACTGCAGATGCCTTATAAGGCTTAAGACTAGAGATCTCTAGGAAAGGATAACAAAAATCATATATTGGATATAATGATTATTGAGTTGTAGTTTCAAAGACACTACTTTAACAAGATCGAGTATTGACTGCATATGATGAAACATTCGCATTAGATGCGAGCACTGTTATTAGGAGATATAAAGTACCGTAAAAGAACTTGGCGTAGTCTCTTGGGAATAGAGTGAATGTCAGCTTACCAAGCTATTTTTCTAAATAGCTTATGATTTAGACATGAGTGCGAGTTTAAATATTATCCCATTAATGGCTCCTTGGGCTAGTGGAAGATTGTTGAACATGCGAGCCCAGGACGAGCCATTATGCAATAAATGCTATTGCAAATAATTCCCTGGTACGAAATGAAGAATAACTAATTTCCATTAAAGGTCCCTTAGTATAATTAGAGTTATGTACCATGGTCATCTTAATGATCATATAGCTATTGATTTAAATGATGAATCATAGAGACTGGTACTTGGATGATATTTAAAGAGTTAGATTAAGGACTCATCAAGCACCATCAAGTGAGAAGGAGATGACAATCTTTTCTCTAAAGGTTGATATTTAACTAACCTCTTGATACATGTCCTCTGCATATGAATAGAGATTCTGAGGTGTTAGATAAGTTAGGTCAAAGAGCTGACTTAACGAGATTGAGATAACCAAGACCTACGTCGTATACTGTCACGATATAGGCATGCATCCTCTAACTGAGATAGATGTGTTGTTATATGTTTGAGTATGTACATTTGACAGACCAATGTGTTGATGGTCTAATCAATGTCTATATACCGATGAGCTGGTGTGCATAAAAGGGCATATGAGTAATGCGATCTTTCAAATGGATCATACATGTTCATTACTGAACTGGAAGATATGAGCTCACTCATGAGATATTGCGATCAAATTCCGTGTACAGTCTTCTCGCTTTAGAAGCTTGACTGAATTGTAGGTATGATATATGCTTTTGTAAAATATATAATCAATACCTAGTTACGATATATGCTTTTGAAAAATATATGATCGATACCAACTCCCAAAGAGCATATGAGAAACTTAATGATAAAACCCTGAAGGAGATAATTCAAATGTGATCTAAAACTTTGGGTTTATTCCAGGTCTTTTAGTATACAGGATGTACGGGTATTAGGAATACTCAAGGGTGATGTGAACGACTGTATAATCATGACACTTCCATTCCGAGAGAGTGATAAAACATGTTTGGTTTTTAGTGACTCCTCTCAATAGAGAAGTAATCTGATCTTAATCCGAATATTGGACATTGATCTGAATACGATGTAGATAAAATGAGAAGATTAGATTTACAACTTTGATTTAATCAAATATTTTTGAGAGGTTCCATTGATCTGGATTTGAGATATGATCTCAATATCCAAGTCACTATACATGGAACATACAATCGTCCTATCCTTATCTCCAAGTATCCATGGAGAAAGCACTTTATTCTTCAAAAGAATATTTTCATTATTGATAATGTATCTGAACATTGAAGAAAATTGATAATTAAATATGATTTAATTATTATGAATAATATCAATGTGATTCATATTATTTGGATGCATGAGAATAAACATCCAAGATAACTAAATATGACTTAATTATCAAGGATATGAATAATGTGGATATCAATATCCATATTAATCATATATACTATATTAGAGAGAGTTAATTGTAATTTGTATTTACGAATTAGATATTAATGTGAATTGAATTCACATTAGAGAATTAATTATAAATGCAATTTATATTTTATTTTGATGTGTGAATATTATTCACAAATTATCATTGGCATAATTGCAATTATCACAAAATAATTTGGAATTATTTTGGTGAATAGTTATGCAACAACTTGTACATGTGGAATATTTGGTGAGATATGAGATCTCAACTTTTATGTAATGAAATCACGCCCCTTTGCATACAATGGGGATGACCAAGTTGATCTCTCTCAACTTTGACCGTCCACCCTATGTATGAAAGGTGGGTTGCTTTCATTCCAATGCATTCCATGTTTGTTGATTTGATATTAAATTGAAATATATTGATTGATTTTCAATATATTTAATTTATTTTAAATACAACATTTTGTTGTTGCAAATTTATGCAATAAAATCATGACCATTGATTGAAAGCACAAATCAATCTAAACCATTGGGTTTGTGTGCATATGGATTGTGATCCATGGACATCCAACTTAGTATAAAGGGAGGGTAGACCTAGCCTTTTATTCTACAACATAATTGAAAACACAATATCTCTCCTTCATTCTCATCACATGCCCCTTCTCTTTCGCAAGAGTGGTCGTCCCCCTCTTGACCTAGAGAATTCTGACATCGTCTCTAAGCCGTTGTGCCATTGCTTTGGCTTCTCATGGATCTCCATCTTCTTTGGTGCTACTTGCTCGTAATGAAGACACTGGATTTTATAGATGAAATTAGGAGATTCATTGCTCAGATCTTTGACTTGAACTGTGGGAAGCACACATCTCATCCACGCACCCGCAAGTGGGACCTTCATTGGATCGGACTTAAGACAAGAGAATCTCTTATATAGAGATTAATAATCATAACCATTCTTCAAGAGGTATTCTTTTGAACCCATTTGTAATATTGATAAAACGATTTGAGAAGTCTTATCGAATTATGTGGTTTCATCTTTTTGAAAATTTTAAATTCTGCTACCCGTTGCAACTAGTACAACTAGTTGCTCTAGGTCATATGTAATGCGACCTACATATTTTCGTGATGCACTAAGGCCTAAACTCTAGCCTTTTGAAACCTTGATTCAATTTTTCTAAGATTTTTATGCATTTCGCTTTCTTTAAGGTTTTTGTACCTCAATACAAGCTCTAGTCAAAGTTACATGTTAGACCCATGTGTAGGGGAGGAAACTTCCTTTAAGACATTTATGATGTGAAAACTTGTCCACTATGTAGTATTTTTTACTTATACAAAATACAATTAACCACACCATTTCGTACAGCTCATCACAACCTTTCGAATGAGTTTACGAACATCAAATTCTGAACTTCCTAGCTCAAGATATCAATATTTTTACTTGACAAGTCAGGACCCATGCACGGATCTGAACCAGATCTAACCTGTATCAAAAATTGAACCCCTTTCCTTATAAATATGACAGGGGTGGGCTGCCCTCTTAAACCCTAACTACTCACCCCCTTCCCTCGTCAGAGCTCTGCCCGTTTGGTCGGAATATTTACCGGAGAGCCACCCCCATTGTTTGATAAGTTGTCTCATTAAAGAACAACATGAGACATCATGTAGGAGATATCATGATAATATGTGTAAACACTTTATCACTGCAATCGGGGTGGCAAAATGACATTTACGTAAAGTAAAGTTCCGAGGGAACATCAACGAAGTTAATAATGTTTATTTTCTTTCTTATTGTTGGGTTCCACACATTTTTTGGGTCCTTAAAGCCTTTAATATCCTTGTATCACGATCCTTGTATGGTTGTCAATACCTTGTGTGTTCGGATCATATTTTAATTAGTACCATTAAGTCGTGGATCAAGTTCAATATCTTGATCAGTGATAACAAACTTAATCAATAATATGCATTCGCACTCCATTGGTTTGGTAAAGAACAACATGGATAGAAATGCCAATAATATTGATTATTCTCATATGACGCCCATGATATTGATTAAATTCTCATAATTTCCTAACGATTGTGATGGGAACATATATAATGTGATTAGTAGCAAAAATTCCCTTAAATATGATTAGGGAATTGATGATATAAGGATGTACCTATTTTCGTTTTTATTTTCCCAATATGACCATATTGTATTGTGATATACGAATGGCATAATTAACATCATGTTGTGAACCTCGAAAGTCAATACACTTACAAACACGATTAATCACGCAAGATGCAAATACACAGATTTACACGGTTCACCTGTAACTGCATTATGTCCTCGAGTGACAATAATCAGTTTTCACTATGTGGAGAAAGAAGAATACATATGATACATAGAGCTCTAACCCTAGAGAGTTTATATGCTCCCATACAAATGGACCCTTAATACATATGCAATGGAATACCCATATACAAAAATTTTCAAGACCCTCGTACTGGTCATTTTGGTGCACATGGGGCATCAGACGACTCTTCAACCGGGATTAATATAACATGTGCTTAGGATTCAAGAAATATCAATAATCTCCACCCTAAATTAAATCCTTAAAGAAGCTTTGCCAAGATTCGTCGTGCCACCACCAGTCCTCCTCGGGGCTACTACCAACTGTCGATGTTGAGCAAGTCTAAACAATGTTTGAAATAACTCCCATGAATTATCATTGAAAACATATCGGTTGGATTATCTATCGTGCCAACCATCTTTACCTTGATCCTCTTTTGAAAATGAGTGACGTAATATTTGACACCTATGTCCATGATCTTCTTATGATGTACCTAATCCTTGGCTAGGCATATTGCACTGAGACGATCACAATATACATTAGCATGATCCAGCTATAGACGAGATCTCCAATTAAACGTTTCAACCAGATGCCTTCCTTTACAACTTCCATTAAAGCCATATACTATGTCTCTGTTGTAGAAAAAGTAATTGATGGTTGTAAGGTAGCCTTAAGATTAATGATAGAACTTCCCAAAGTAAAGACATAGCCTATTATAGATCTTGATAGTAATTAATTATTTCGTTCCCAGACGACTATTCCCATCAACATCTACAACATAGTATAAATTTGAATATCCAACAACCAAGCACTCTAAATCACTTATACAAATAAGGTCAATGTCAGATGTTCCTATCAATTAGCGAAAATTCACTTGATTGCCTGCCAATGCTCGTTCCCTGGATTCCCGATAATTATGTTAACAATGCTCACAACATGATCAATAAAGTTAACATATCTTCTTATAGGCATGAATTCTCAATTGATAACTTCTATAAATGAACAATTAATTACAAATTAATTACATGAATATTATATAATAATTAAAATAAACTACACAAGCTAGCTATCGCTCTCTTCTAATTTAGTTGTTGTGGACTCTCTCAGCTAGAGCTCTAAGATCCAAGCCTTTGCATCACCTTGATATCACATGATTTTACGAGGCCCGCCAAAATAGCTTATGGTTAGAAATAATCAAAGAGAAATATCAAGCTGAAAATAAAACATAACATAAAGTGACAAAAAGTAAACAAACGACAAGTCAACACAGACACAAAGTCAACAAGACTGAGACTTAACCTAAATGTCACTTAAAATAAATACTTAAACCAAATTGAATGGCCTAAAACTATTGTGCCCTCAATAATGCCACCATCTGATTAATCGCTTATTGGCTAAGCTAAAATAATATCATTATAATCCGAGATGAATCGATCAGAACCACGCTAAATAATCTCTACGAAGAGGGCGTGGTTTATTTATACATGGATAAGTCTAGGGTCGAACTCAAGGACATGAAAAGTTAGAACTACTTAACTAGGTTTTAAATACTATAGGAGAAGTGATCGAGTGTGTATTTAGGTCAAAAGAGACAATATATGTGCATGTATAGTTTTTTAATGGTTTTTATAATGCAAGTTAGATATAACTATCTCCAGATGATGTAAAATGAGGATGCAATATGATACAATTCACTTCATCACGATAAAATCTCCTAAAATAAAGGATTAATATTAAAAAAATCTATTTTTATACACATTATGGTCCAAATCGATGATTGCTAAATGACCTCCATTCTAAAGATGTTGCATATGCATTAGGAAGTCCTAACGAACCATGCTCCATAATCATTCAAGGCTCATTTATTTTAATCAGGGTAATGATGATATAAACTTAATTTACTAGGCTTCTAATTAAATCCTAAATATCCTCAACAAATCAGGGCTCAATTAATTAACAAGATGAAGCTATAACAAATAAATGTGAATAAAACCAAGGTATTATAAGCAACACAATTATCCAAATTTTTAAATGGAAGTATACTATTCAAATCAGAAACTTAAACATGCTACACCAAAGAGCATAACATGAGCTTTTAAATGAGACCAATATCACATTAATTGGATTTAGGATGCAAAAGTTATTAATCATTCATTCCAAGAGCATAAATGTAAGAAACATATAAATTTAAAATATATAAAACATCACAAATAGGTCTCATAAAAATTTAATATAATTTAAACCCACAAAAGGCAAAAAACCAAAATATATATATTTAATATTAATTATTATTAATTAATAATATATATACATATCCACAGTTTTCTCTCAGTGGTTCGACCCCTACACTTGCTGACTACACATACACACACTTTGTAGGGTATAATAAATTTCACCCCGTACACTTAGATTTTATTTCATATATCATGTGTTGATTGTTGATTTGAGTTGATTGAGAGATACATCGAGAGTCCAGAGAGGGTTGATACATCGATTGCCGGATCCAACTTACCGGACATCGCATGCTCCTCCAAGACCAGACGTTAGGCTCCTCTCTTCGATCCTCAATTATCAGGTTCCTTCTAACATCTGGAAAATAAAGATATTCTTTAAGTAAAAGGACTCACCCGCTAGATACTGATAGTCTCTATATACCGATGGCGACTGTTGCAACAGTTCATCAGATCCCATCTAGATGACTATATCCCATTCATCAAGATTTATAGTTTCTTGAAACAGATCCAATTAATTGCATACATGAACAGAAGCATCTTAATTAATGATCTAACTACCTTCTCGTCCTAGAGAAAATTGATTTCAATGATGAAAGTAGATTTTATACATGTTGGGGCTTTACCTTTGTCAACGGTTTTTCAAGTATTCTAGAAAGTTGAGCCAGTGCCCCGATCTTTTGCAGTGATGACAAATATTGGACTTCTTCGATGTTATCGGTGAATAAGAATAATAGGATAAACGAACAACTTGACTCTTCTTTTTATTCTGGGCCGGACCCTTTCGAGCACCATGCTTCCGACGAAGTTTCCCTTTAACCTATGCAACCATTGCATTGCTAATGGGATTCTCTTTATTCAAGACATCATTAATGGACTTCAATGAAGAAATCAACTCAACATTTGTTAAGTTCAAATTATTCACCGCAAAGTTGTTGAAAGACTTGGACAAAGACTAAAGTCGAACTGCAAGTCTATATCCATATGTGCCCCTAGGATATCCGGTTTAGAGAGATAACCAAACATTTTGATTACTGCTCTCAAACAGAAGTCCCTTCCTACATCTTGCAACGAACATGTTCTTTCAGGATGTTGTAACGTTGAGCTTGATTTAATTCACATTACTTCTCTTTCATATTCAACATTATATCCCGGGCAGTATCCATGTCCGCATGTTGTTTCTGAAGCACATTGGATAAAAACCGTTGAATATAACACCTAGCCAACGAATGATCTTTGTCATATTTTTATTGTATTTAAGTTCTTCCAATGTCGTAGGGTTTGCTTGTTTGTTCTTGGTGAGCACATAGCTGATGCGCTCCACAGAGAGGATAAGCTCCAAATTACTGATCCAGTCTGAGTAATTTGATCCGGTTACTTGGTTGACCTCCAGAAGTATGTTGAGTGGGTTCACGGATTTTATATCTGGGAATAGTAATGCACTTATTAGAATATATAAATAATTATATATTCAAATAAATTATTTGATTAAGGATTTTTAAATCAAAGTAGACTTGTTTTTTTAATTTTGAAAGTTTATTCTCTTGTTAAATTTTCAAAGCAAGAGGTATACTTATTGCTATATCTCTAGCAAGATCTGGGATCTCCCTTCTACCTTTATTACATCCCAATAATATGAAGAAATGTAACTCAAGTAAAGGAAGCAAGAACTCATTCCACCTTGCAAGTCCAACTTGCATTTAAAAATTCGGTCTTTAACACATGGACCCACCACCCCTAAGGAGATGTTGACTCATTGATAATTGAATCAACCATCAACATGAATAGAACTCAATATCCACAATCCAATATCACCCCAATTATATGAAGAAAAATATTAGGGTCACTACATATACAACCTTACTCTTTTGAGAAGCAAAGAGCCCGATCCATGTGTGCTTGTACATCGAAGTTATGAGTTCACATAGGCATCTCGAGCATATACTCCATGATGATGGAACCCTTCGCCAAGATGGGAGACCGTGTGTGCATTTATATGATCATCCATATCTCATTCAAATTTTAATTAATCATAGTTAACCATATTATTATGATTAATTTTTCCAAGGGAATTACATCTCTGTTTATAATAGAATGTTTATTTTAATTAGGTCTAATTAATTTAATCATATTTGATTAATTATCAATACAATGCAACCAATAAATAATTAGTCTCTGTCTGATATTACTATATAGTATTATCTTTCACAAGTACGTATAATTGTGATTTTTAAAGTAATTAGAGTACAACTTGACTTACTCATATTATCCGTTTCTTAAAATGGATCCGGCCAGATGCTCTAGTAATGTTGAGATGGAGCATTTTCTTGACATGAAAGGCACTAATTAAGAAATCAAGTTCGCATTCCCGGTCTAGACACCTTCACCATCTGATTCAGAACAATACAAATTGAATCAATATACTTGCGGTTTTATCAGTAATTCCTTTGATGACCTCCATGATACTATATAGTATACATTCAAAAATCTTAGACATCTTAAAACATGCTAAAGATCCAAAATTTCTAGTCATATCAAGCAAACATGTTTAGTTTTGCATGTAAAAGTTGACATACAACTATTGTAAATTAAACTAGGGTTTTGTCATGAAACATTTATTCAATGGTGACTGATATTTTGATTTAAATATTTCCATAAATATGTGAAGCAAAACTCATCATGTCAAATTCATAATTTCTTTGATTGGCATTAGATGATAAATACATTAAAAAAACTTGTGATGATTTAATCATCTTCCTATCCATATCCACTAAATATGGAATGTTTAGAGCAAACAGAGTCGAAATCATGTGAAATAAATTCGAAGAGTTTGTTAAATATCCGCTAAATTAGTGTGTTTTAATATATTTTATGATTGAAAAAAAATTAATAATAAATAAATAAATAAATTACATATATGTCATTACATGCAAAAATAATTTCATTGCATGAATTTTTCAAATCTAAATTAATGCACCTTTGATGCCAAGTTTTGGCAAATATTTTGGGAAAATATTTAGACATTATAAATACATTTAAGTACCCAAAAAGTTGCTCAAACCATGCATAAACAATATCTTTTCATTTTAACAAAAAATGATTTCAAACAAGCATCATATGCATAAACTACGAGTCTCCACGCATCCGATATACAATATCTTGTTCCCTTAAGGTTTGGATCAAATCCAAGACCTTTAATATAGCTTTGATACCACTTGAAGGAAAGAATTTAGGCCTTAGTGCCTCACAGAAGCATAAATATAACATCACATGCAATAAAGAGCAACTAGTTGTACTAGTTGCAAGGGGCAGTATAAAGTAAAACTTTTAATAAAGATGAAATCACGTGACATGTGAACTTTTCTCATATTGTTTCATAAGATCACAAACACATAATATGATTACATCTTGAAGCGTGTTTTTGATCGCACGTCTCTAAAGGAAGAGACCCTCTGTTTCAAGTCTAATCAACTGAAGGATGCAATTGCAAAAGCACGGATGAGGTACGTGCTTCTTGCAATTTGAATTGAAGATCCGAGCGTGAAGCATCCTGATTTCGTCTCAAGAAATCTGTAGCCTTTCTCATGAGTATGAAGCACCGAATAAGGCGGATATCTACGAGCAATCGATTTGACAAAATAATGGCAACGTGATGACAATGATGCTCTCAACAACCACAAAGTGTACGACCACTAGGGTTGAGAGAGAGGACCTCACGGACATGTATGAGAAGAAGAGAAAGAGAGAGATTTGTTGCTTTCAGCTTGTGTGTTGATGTTGTAAGAGAAAATCTAGGATTATCCTTTCTTTTATAACAAATTGGATAGTGGAGATGCACTCCTAATTGAAATTAATGATCATGATTTTGTTGTATGAAATTCGCAATAATAATTAATTTATTTTAAATAAATAAAATACATTGTATAATATAACATATTTAAATTCACTCAAATCAAATTATATGAAATATGGAAAAAAAGTGGAGCCTCCTTCCATAACTAGGTTGGATGGCCACCATGGAGAGATTCTCCATGTAGCCATCCACTCCTAATATGGAGAGGGCTCCACCTCCTTCTAATTTTGATGAGATATCATATCTCATCAAATATTCCACATACGCAATAACTTTTACTGCTTAAATTCTTACCAACTAATTCCAAATTATTTTATGATAATTTCAATTCATGCCATTGATAATTATGAATCATATTCAACCATCCAATATAAAATATAAATATATTTATAACTAATTATACAATATGAATCCAATTCACATTAACATTTATTTTATAAATATTATTTACAATTAAATCTCTCCATGATATTATAGATCATATTTATAATATTTATAATTATTATGGATAGTGATATCCATATTAATCATATCTTTGATAATTAAATCTCATTTAATTATCTTAGATGACTCTTCTCACGTGTCTAATAATATGAATCACATTCATATTAGTGACAATGAAATCGCATTTAGTCATCAATTTTCTAATGCTCGGATATATTTTCAACAATAGAATTACTCTTGAACTCTTTCAAGAATAATGTGCCTTCTCCGCAAATACTTGGGTACAAGGATATGGTGATTGTACATTCCATGCATAGTGACTTGGATATTGAGATCTTATCTCATACCCAGATCTAGGTGACATCTCAAAGATGCTTGATTAAATCAAACCATAAATCTAATCTTCTCATCGCATCCGAATCACATTCATACCAATGTCCAATATTTGGACTAAGATCAGATTATTAATCTTTTGAGAAGAGTCATTAAAACCTAAATATGTTTAACCACTCCATCAAAATGAAAGAGTCATGGTTATACAATCGTCTACGATCATATCACTCTCACCTATTCCTAATACTCGTACATCCTACATATTGGAAGGTTTAAAATAAACTCGAAGTTCTAGATCATGTTTGAACTTTTTTCTTCATTATTTTATCATTAAGTTTCTCATTCGATCATTGGGAGTCAGTATCGATCATATCCTTTCTAAACGTACATATCATAGCTACAAATTCTGTAATGCTTCAAAAGCAAGGCAACCATGCATGGAATTTAGCTGGTCCCAATATCTCATGAGTGATATCATATAGTGAACATATTTGATCCCTTTGAGAGATCGTATTTACTCATATGTCCATGTATGCACACCAGCTCGCCAGTGTATAGATCTTGATTAAGTCATCAACCTAATGGTATGCCTAATGTACATGCTTAGACATTTAGTAATACATGTGTCTTCAATTAGAGGATAAGTGCCTATATCATGACAACATGTGATATAGGTCTTGATTATCTCAATCTCGTTAAGTCGACTCTTTGACCTAACTTATCTAACATCTCCAAATCTCTATTCTTATATAAAGGACCTACATAAAGAGGCCGGTCAGATATCAACCTTTAGAGAAGGATTGTCGTCTCCTTCTCAGGCAGAAGATCCTTTCTCAATAATCACTTGGCAGTGCGTGATGAGTCCACAATTTAACTTTTTAGATATCATCCAAGCACTGGCCTTTATGATTCAACCATTGAATCAACATCTGCATGATTATTAAGATGCTCATAGTACATAACCCTAATTGTAGTAAGGGACATTATAAGTGCATTCATTCATTTAATCTCAGATATGCAGTGAAATAAATCAATAACTTTTATTGATATATCAAATTATTATAATAATATTTATTATAGAAATGGTTCGCTCAAGGCTCACATGTCAATAGGTAGCCCCATTAAATCCATATATAAATAATCTATTTTCAAAATATGCTTCTTTCTATTCAAAAGTCAAAACAAAATAATGTTCCAACCATTCAAAAACTAGCAAAAGTTCCTCCAAAATCTATAAAATATAGAGATAATATTGTATACCATCTACATATCTGTACCACCTTATCTTTTCACCCAAAAATCATTAAAAATCTAAAACCTTAAAATCACATAAAAATCATAAATAGAAAAAAATCAAATAAAAATCTCAAAACAAAACACCAAAAAGACTTTAAACCACCACAATAAAACCAACCGAACTTTATCTGATCCTAAGGAAATTTCACACAATCTAATGCTTGCTAAGCTCAATACTCATGTATATCCTACGATGCATCCTATATGAGTATAAAATAAATATCTGTTTGATAATTGGTTGCATAAGACACTTAGGCTTTAAAATCCATAATTAAACACACAAAATTTGATTTTCAATAAGCTTGGCATAAATGGCATTGATAAGATCCTTACATCAGGCGATTTTGGAATTATAGTCCTAGTTCTCACGCACCATTAATGAGAAATCTTGGTATAGGGTCCACACGTTTTGGAAACAGAAAGGATGAAGTCTAAAGGCCTCAAATTGACTCATAAAGGAAAATATGGGGCATGATTGAAGTTGTTGAGAACAAATTATGGGCCCTTTGAATTTAGGTTTAGCCAATTGCTCATGACAAGACAATGATTCAACTTTTTGGTAGATCATTCTGTTACACGACCAGAGAGTAGTTGTCACCTCCATGAGTTAGTTCAATGAGAGTGTGGGTAGAAAAAATGTAAGAAGTCGATGGCTTGAGAAGGATGAAAGTGTCTTTCTCCTTTTTTTTCCTCCGTGGAACAAATACTGTTAAAATAGCTTTCAATGTCAAGAGGAGGTAACCTTGCTTATCCGAAAGTACTAGATATTTGGATAAAAATCACCACCATCCATCCACTAGTTCCTGAAATCAATACAATGAGCTAAATTGTTCTAGAATGGACACGATGTGAGGTTGCGAAAGAGAATTTAGACAAAGCTCTTAACATATGTACATATCAATCTATCGTCAAATCTAGTGATGGAAGCAATGAATGAAAATGCTCAACAAAGTGAAAATAAAGAAGATTGAGTTGGGATTAGTTTCTTAAAGTAACACCCCTTAAATGGAGAGGGAGTTACATAATAGATAAAAGTAGTTCAAGGTGATTAACATCAATTGTTTGAAATTGAGTGTGATTTAGGCTTTTGAGATTCTTTTAGTAATTAAATGGGAAATACAGAGGAATGCTCCAATTTTATAATGTAGAAAAATAGAAAACATGGAAAATAATCTAAAGTTGAATCTTACTTGATCAGGTTTCTAGATGACGATGTTGAATCATTTATTGTAGCTCTACATTCCTAATAGAGAGAGAGAGATGAGCAAGTGGCATGATGGTGGGAGGAAGAGAGGAAGAGGGCATGTGGTGTCTGGTTGTCATAGGTAACATAGAGGGTTGATCCTGTGAGAGAAAAAAATTGTGAGAGCATGAGAGTAGTGAGTCTGGATCACTAGATTCTACCCATCTCTCTCCTCCTCCAATCAATTAGCAAAATCTAATGATCCAGACTCACTGCTCTCATGGTCTCACAGTTTTTGGTTCTCACAGAATCAACTCTCGACTAACATATACCAAGATACACAATAAATATATATAAAAATAGATATAATCACAATATCCATCATATATGCAGAGGGATGCATGCTATCAAGGATGTGTAATACTAATAAGATGAGTCGCTCAATGAATCTACGACCTAGGTGCAAACTATGACATGCAGATGTGGTTGCTGATTCTTTGTCCCCCTTATTTTGGAGATATCCTTCATTTTTCTTTGTCTGACTTTCAGTTTGTGCTATTCCCCTCATGAATGTTGGATGGGCTGGAGTTTAATCTCCATGTTTGTATATTGGGTGGAACTTTGACCAGATGTACTGCTATTCTTTTGATTATATATTATGCGTGTCTGATAAAAAAAGCAAGGCAGGTTGCATGACGTGTGTATCACCCATCTACTATTGAATGAACAATACCCATCTATAGCTGCATGAATAGTTGCTATTAGGGATGAAAATGAATATGAGTATATTAGTATCCGATTCACAATTGTATTCATTTTATACATATTTTAACATTCGTACTTGTATTCTTTTTAAATTGATGTGAATATGGATATCATTTTGACATTCACAAATATTCATACTCGTATATCCACTTTAGTACATAAATATAGTCATCGATTTGATTATAATTGTATGTAACAAAATTTTATGATGGCATACGCTATTGTTGATATATTGCTATGAAATAAATATATGTTGTTTATCTATTTTATGTGCAAACAAACATAAACACACACACACACACATATTAGATCTATCTATAAAATGTTTCTCTTATTATTCATAACCGATTCATATTCGTTGATATTCGTATTTATTTTTAAGGATATGATAATACATTTTTCATAAATGTAAATATTCATATCTATATATATATATTCATATTTTAAAATGGATAAAAATACGATTATACATATATTCGCATCTGTATGTATCCAATCGTTTTCATTCCTATTTGTTACTCCATTAGATTGCATACACAAATACACACACACACATACATGGACACATGCATACATACCTCCATGAATCCATGCATCCATCCATCCATACATACATCCATGCATCTGTGCATGCATCCATGCATATATACATGCATACACATGTGTATATGTATGTGTGTATATATATGTATGCATGTGTATATATGTATGTATAACTATACATATTTTTTAAGACCATATATATATGTGTGTGTTTATGTGTATGTATGTCCGTACATGCTTAGAGCATATAAGAGTATGCTTCCACCCCTCTTTCCTTACTTTTTTTATATTTTGAAATGAAACTCATTAGAGATATGCTTAGAATAATAAGTAGAATATAGATTTAAAATTTTGTGAAAAAGATATTTCTAACATTTCAATTTGGAAGGGGTCAATTTTTACAATTTTGAGACCGTTAAAATTTGGCAGTCTTGATGGATGTGATAAAGGTTTCGAATTAAATTGAATTTTGAATGACATCATGTTGATATATATAGTTAGATAAATTCCTCCATATTTTATTTAAAAAAATTAAAAATATAGGAAAAATGGTTGGAACATGTAAGTTGTATGCTCCCTAAGAGCATATGAAAAATGGAGATTGAGGTTGTGTTCAGCGAAGGTGCAGGCTCCACGGTGGTGTGAGGTGATGGTAGGCTTCAAGGTGGCGCGTGGAAAAATGCAAATAAAGGAGGGGGCATGGAGGAGCATAGGCAGAGGAGGGGGTGCGGTTGACGATGTGAAGGAGAAGATGCAATCTTCCAGGTTGACAGTGAGGAGGAGAAGGGAAGAGGATGAGTGCAAGTGGAGGAGCTGGTATAGGCGGATGAGGGGGTGCAAGCATGGAGGGCACAAATCTCATATTTTTTTACAAATCTTAGATTTTTTACAAATTTTAGGACGACTATGCATGTTAAGGAGGAGACTTCCCCTCCCCCCACGTGGCGAGGAGCATGGAGCCATCCAAGGTTGATGTTTCTCCATGAGGCGGCAGAGCCAATGGAATTTACATTTTTAGTTGGTATTTTGCTAATCTGCTTATTATCTTACAAAGAAGACGTCATAATTTACAAAGACAATTGATAAATTACCAATTACCTTTATATTTTTGTTATTTTCCTTTATAAAAATAATTGATAAATTACTAACTACCTTTCTATTTTGCAAGTAACCATAATTTTACAAAGAGAGAATTTTACAAATGGAGCACAAATATTGCAGTTATGACATATTATACAAAAATAATTAGAAAAATGAGCATAAAATTTACCAAGAACTAAACAAACTTTACTCATTTTATTAAAAATCATTGATTGAGAAAGTAAAAAATATTATCTAGATTTATAAAGATGAAAATTATTTCTAGAAAACTCATTAAGATTACAAATATATAGTTAAAATGAATCCAATGTGAATGAAATTAGAAAATAATTAATAAAAGTATTAAAGAAAAATATCAAATCCAGACAAGTCTAAAATGGTAAATCGAACCTATTAAATGAAATTCGAACTTAATAAATCAAGATGACGAAAATACCCTTTTGAATATCGTTTTTGAAGCACCCACTGAAAAATCTCGTTGATGGCTCACTATGAAAATGTTGAGTCTTAATTTCTTTTGAAGGGTCTCTCTCTCTCTCTGTGTGTATATATATATCCATGAATTAGGATTTCTCACAATGACAAGGTCTACTCAACACGGAATAGGCATGAATGAAGCCTTTGAAAAAAAGAATCTTTCACAAAATTTTCAACTAAACTAATATTATCAACTAATTTAATTAATAAGAAAGACCGCGAGGAAGGTTCACACGAGTAGGAAAGAGACTGTGCTCTGATCCTCAATCTCTAAAAAGTCAGGGATGACCCTCAAAACCATAAGAAGTTGATATTGGTTAGCCAGTCAGTTTGTCAAGTCTAACGTTGCTATCACTTGTTACTCGTTGTAGAGGGAAGGAGCGGGCAACGAACGAAAGTGAAGAAGGACTCGCTGCCTCGTGACTTATAGCTAAAAAGAGAATTAGAATATATATTTGTTAGTTCTTACTCGCTTCATGTTATTTATTACAGGAGTTCCTCTTCGCATTTGATGATGCATTATGGGGCTGGGGAAGCTGCACCCGGGGTGTAGCTAACTAGCTGCTCCCAGTCATTTTTTTCATTGGTTTTTTGTGTTATTAAAATGAAACCTAGGGGGATTTAAATCACCATATATCACCATGGTATCATGCCAATTTCAACTAAATTCAACACTTCTATCTTCTCCATCAAGACTATCACATTTTAACGGTCTCAGAATTATTGAAATTAACCCTATCTAGATGGACATGTTAGGAATGTTTGTTTTGCATGAAATTTGAAACACATTACACTCAATAAATTAAGTAAATCTCCATAAGTTTCCTTCAAAAAAAATCAATTAGAAAAATGATCGGGTGAAGCTAGTTGGCTGCACCCGCCGGGTGTAGCTTCCCTTTTCCCATATATATATATATATATATATATATATATATATATATGGGGTTGATGGGGCTGCCCCCTGGGGGCAGCCAACATGGCTGCTCCGCCCCATTTTGGGGCAAAATTTTTTATTTTTTTTGAAAAATATCATCATGTATATTCATCCCTATATCCCTCCTATATGCCATTCGAATTTCGTCAGAAACAGAGACTCCTACGACATCCATCAAGACAGAGTCGATTTAAAAAATCCTGCGACCGTTAAAAAAAATGACGTCTAGATGGAGGCCGTAGGAGTCTATGTTTCTGACGAAATTCGAATGATATAGGGATGAATATACATGGTGATATTTTTCCAAAAAAATAAAAATTTCTTGCAAAAAATGGGGTGGGGGCAGCCATGTTGGCTACCCCTAGGGGGCAGCCCCATTTTTCCTTATATATATATAGGGGAAAATGTGGCTGCTCCCTGGGAGGAGCCAACGGGGCTACTCCCACCCCTATTTTTCCCAGATTTTTTATTTTTTTGGAAAATAAAAATTTGTATATTCATCACTATATCCCTCTAACATTCTATTAAAATTTTGTCAGAAACAGAGACTCCTAGGCCCTCCATCCGGACGCCATTTTTTTAACGGTCGCAGGATTTTTTAAATAGACCATGTTTGGATGGAGGCTATAGAAGTCTCTGTTTCTGACGAAATTTTAATAGAATGTTAGAGGAATTTAATGATCAATATACAAATTTTTATTTTCCAAAAAAATAAAAAAAATTGGGGGAAAATGGGGGTGGGAGCAGTCCGTTGGCTAGGGAGCAGCCACATTTTTCCCTATATATATATGAGGTAAATGGGGCTGCCCCCAGGGAGTAGCCAACTTGGCTACTCCCACCCCTATTTTTCCCTCTTTTTTTTATTTTTTTGGAAAATAAAAATTTGTATATTCATCATTATATCCCTCTCACATTCTATTAAAATTTCGTCAGAAACAGAGACTCCTAAGCCCACCATCCAGACGTCATTTTTTTAACGGTCGTAGGATTTTTAAAATCGACCATGTTTGGATGGAGGCCATAGGAGTTTCTGTTTCTGACGAAATTTTAATAGAATGTGAGAGGGATATAATGATGAATATACAAATTTTTATTTTCCAAAAAAATAAAAAAATGAAGGAAAAATAAGGGTGGGAGTAGCCAAGTTGGCTACTCCCTGGGGGCAGCCCCATTTACCTCTCTATATATATATGAGGTAAATGGGGCTGCCCCCAGGGAGTAGCCAACTTGGCTACTCTCACCCCTATTTTTCCCTCATTTTTTTATTTTTTTGGAAAATAAAAATTTGTATATTCATCATTATATCCTTCTTACATTCTATTAAAATTTCGTCAGAAACAGAGACACCTACGGCCTCCATCCAAACATGGTCGATTTAAAAAATCCTGCGACCGTTAAAAAAATGACGTCTGGATGGAGGGCTTAGGAGTCTCTGTTTCTGACGAAATTTTAATAGAATGTGAGAGGGATATAATGACGAATATACAAATTTTTATTTTCCAAAAAAATAAAAAAATGAGGAAAAAATAGGGGTGGGAGTAGCCAAGTTGGCTACTACCTGGGGGCAGCCCCATTTTACCCTATATATATATATATGGGATAAATGTGGCTGCCCCTTGGGGGAGCTAACTTGGCTCCCCCCGCCCCATTTTCACCATTTTTTATTTTTTTTGAAAATTTCTTACATGAATATTCATCACTATATCCCTATATTATGCTATTCAAATTTCGTGCGAAACAGAGACTCCTACGACCTCCATCCAGACAGTCATTTTCTAACGGTAACAGGACTTTTTAAATCAACCCCGTTTGGATGGAGGTCGTAGGAGTCTCTGTTTCGCATGAAATTTTGAATGACATAATATAGGGATTTAATAATGAATTTACACGGTAAAATAATTTTGTGAAAAAGGAGAGGGGGGGAACTAAGTTAGCTCCCCCTAGGGGGCATACACATTTTTCCATATATATATATATATATATATATATATATATATATATATATATATATATATATATATATATATATATATATATATGGGGGTTAGGGAAGCTGCACCGGCAGGTGTAGCTAACTAGCTGCACCCGACCATTTTTTTCATTGATTTTTTGTGTTTTTGAAATGAAACCTAGGGGGATTTAAATCACCATATATCACCATGATATCATACAAATTTCAACTAAATTCGACATTGCTATCATCTCCATCAAGGCTATGATATTTTAACGGGTTCAGAATTATTGAAATTGACCATATCTAGATGGGCATGGTAGGAGTGTTTGTTTTGCATGAAATTTGAAACACATATTCTTGTCAATAAACTAAGTAAATCTCCATAAGTTTTTTTCAAAAAAAAATAAAAAACCAATAAGAAAAATGGCCAGGTGTAGCTAGTTAGCTGCACCCGCCGGTGTATACTCCCTTTTCCTGTGTGTGTGTGTGTACACACACAAAAGAGAACCTACGTAGTGCACACAACTCTCTACACCCCCTCTTTTTTTATTTTTTTTCAATGAACTCTTAATAGATTTAGATCACCATATCTAAAAATCAAATCAATTCGTGACTTCTATGGTTTTATCCTTCAACCAAGACCATAAAAAACTTATTTATTATTAATTTAATAATAAATATTATTAAAAATACAATTTAAATAATGAAATAGAATATAATTTCCAATTAAGTTAATAATAATATAATTAATAAAACAGATGAATCCGTATAATCATAAATTAAACATTTTTTTAGTTTTAAATTTTTCCTATAAGAAAAAAATAAGTATTATTAGTACTCATAATTCAAATCGTATAACTCACAAAGGAAAATCCTTAGATTTTTTGAGTTGTCTCTATCCTCTTTTGTTTGTCACATCTCAAAAAGATTTTGACTCTCTGACTTAATTGTTGTGAACAAGAGTCAATGGATCCGTTTTACAACTAATCTCTCATGAATTTTTTGATGTTGCGCTTTTTCTTGGGTAAACAGGCTATGACATAACACATCTTGTTTATCTTCATGAAATTATGGGAATATTCATTCTACCAAAAGTATTTACATTGTTAATTAGTTTCTCGATGGCCTCTCTTGCATTGTCGGGAAGGAGTAGCTCAAGATAGATAGCAACAGCATTTCATCACCAACTCACTGTAGCGTCAATTTTATCCTCCATTATTTAATACTCAATGCAAATTAACAGCATGGGATATTTTCCCATTTTCAAACCTAGGTAAGATTAAAATTTCCAAGTGGAGCATTAATAGAACACTAACATGGGAAGAAAGATAACAATAAGAGGGAGTATTACATTTTAAAATGTCATCAAAAGAAGCCAATGCTACATTTTCAGATCCATATATCTCTTTCCCAAGACGAGTGGTGAGCCCCTTCTTCCTTTTGAACAGAGTTGGAGGAATCATCCTTTACATTTTTGCAATTGTGTTTTTAAGAATGGCTGAAACCCTAAATGACGAACCGGTCAATTAAGTGTTGTATTACGTCAGCACCGTCCGAGCAGAGAAAGTCGCGTTTAACCTGCACAAACGAACTTTCGATGGATTGAAGTCGATAAAAACATAATGCCAGTACAAGTAGAATCAAAAATGGAAAAAACACTCTTCTCAAAGCACATAATTTCTGACAAAAAATACACACAACCACAAACTGTAATAGAGCTAGTGTCCTCGCCACGATATGTTTCTGCAACTGCCAGCAGTTACTACCAGCCAGAACCAAATAAAAAGTTAAGTACATGCTTTCAACTAATTATGTAACAGCCAAACAATGAGGTGCAACTAACATCAACTGTTGTCGAGAAATGCGATAACAATGGTAGAGTTCTATACTAAGTCAAGAATGCTATGTTACGGAGATGGCAGAATTCACCAGAGTGTCGATAAAAAAAATGCACCAGATTTTCAAATTATAAATTTAACAGTACCTGAATGACACTATGTGCAGCAAACCTCAGAATGCTACTATGAAAACTAACATCAACCTTTTCCCATGACACTTTTCTCAACCCCATCACCATCTCTTCTGCAAAAAGTAATCACTTAACAATGTGAGGGAACTCAGCATGCCTCTAGAATCAAGTAATGGAAATAATTCTCCAGGATTAGCTCTGCAAAATCTTAAAAACTTCAACAATGTAACTGCAAAGCAGAATTTTATTTTGTTATTTTTCATTAAGACTTTCTTCGAAATTTATGTCCAGCATCTAAAAGGATAGTCCACATTTATATAATGTCAAGCACATTATTTGCATGAAAGTAAAGGACAGTACCTATGCATATTCTAAATAAACAATTGTTTCCCTATAAATTAGTAAATTAACGCTTATCAAATGCCATGTAGATCTTGGGAACGTTCAATGTTACCGCCAAATACAAACAATATTCAAAAGGAGAAAAACAGACTGGTCTTGTATGACTTGATATCCTTCACATGGCCATAAAATTAAGATTTTGGAAACACCACGGAGTTCTCAAAATCAAATTCTTAGGTTATATTCGCCGGGGATATCGCATGTATTATTCTGTTGAACATATTTACCATAAGATGGTTGAAGACCCACGATGCTGAAATGGAGAAAAACACACTTCCAGGAATGGGAGGTGGTCTCAAACTTGCAATTGTCAAAGGCCTACGCCCAACTAAAAGGATCGGGTGGATGCCCAATCCGAATAGGCCTAGTTGGTCAATAATCAGTCCAACCAACACAGTATGAATGATTAGTGACTGATTTTTTAAAATTAAAAGTAATATCCTTAAAGTTTGGCTGGAATTAATTGTTACTCTTATTTCGTTAATAAAGTATTGAGAATGTCCAAAACTATATAAATACACAAGATTATAACTAATTATTTTTGTATTTACTAAAAATTACAAAACCATTTAAATCGAATGAGTTGTCGCGAGTTCTTCTGAATTGTTAAACAAAAAGTTATGGCTAATAAACAAATACAACAAATAATAATCACCACATATATAAGTAATCAATCTACAGAATAATAACAACCACAAGAGACAATAATTTCAATGTGAAAACCCCATTGGGTAAAGACCACGACATGAGTCACATGACTTAGGATTTCCCTATTGACTAAGTCAATCAACTATTCCACTATCTCGAGTTATTTCCTCGCGGATAACTCAACCGTTTATAGATGCTTTGGATCACACACCAAAGACCTTCCCACAACTTGGATCAAATACCAAGTCCTTTATACTCCTTGGATCAAATACCTAGTGTTACAGTACATCAACAAAGTAAAGATTACAACAATCTATAAAGCCTCAAATATGAATATGCTACGCGAATAATGACGCTAAGAAAATGCAAGCTGAAATAAATAATTGAATTGCAAATCAAACGTGTAGATGACTAGCTTTCAAAATGTGATCTTGAAGTAAAGAGCGAGAGAGACGGCCTTGAATAGAGCTTTGAGAGAGAAAGAGACTTTACCTTGTATGTGTGTTCTCAACAATGGGTCTAGGGTCTTATTTATGGTGGTGGGGGGCAAGCTCTCAAAAATGTAGTTGTTGGAAACAAATCTAGAAAGAAATCAACAAGATTCGATACTCATGATCGATCATAAAAAGCAGCTGGTCGATCAGGGGTGATCGATCATATCAAGTGTGTTGATCGATCAATAATGGTTAATCAGGTCAATCAGGTTGACCGATCAGAGGTAATTGATCGATTAGATCAATAAGGCTAATCAATCATAATAGCTCGGACCTAATATGCCTACATGGTATAGATGCAAATATTTTTGAAACTTTTTTCATATGCATAATACAAAATTCTTCTTTCTTCTTCTCCTTCACTTTATCCACATCTTTTTTAAGCTTGTCCATAGCTTTTGTACTTCAAACTTGGAGCGAGTTTTCCATGAAATCTGCATGAGTTGTCTATACTCACAAAGATTTGTTATCATCAAAATAATGATACAATTATTATGCAGACAATATACTAACATTCTCCCCCTTTTTGATGATGACAAATAAATAAAACTTGGAGATCAACCTATCCACTTCTTCTCCCGCTTTTGACATGTCAAAAATATTTCTCTTTGAAAATGATTTTTCTCTCCTTTCAAAAATACAAAATGCTCCATACATTTGAAAACATTCCCCTTTAATTAATTTCCACTTCGAAAAAATATGCTTAATTTTGAAAAATAATTCTCCCCACTTTTAATGTACTATGTGATGCATAAATAGTAGTAAAAATCACAAGGTGGAAAGATTGTATCATATGATCAAGGAGGATAGCCATGGTATAAAAGTGGCGGTGTCATCCATCCATTGAGTTTGTGCCAAGATCCATGGGGATCTCTTTTGTCTACATAAGCTTTGTCTCTCCATGTCGAATATTTACTTCTCGTTGCTCGAGGTCTTCTTGTGTACTATCACGCAAGATTTGGAGTTCTCATGTAGCTTTTTCTCAGTGTCTCTTTTCTCGTTCATCTCCATCCCCCCGCATAAAGTTTTTCTCGTATCCCTTTTTTCCGGATCCAACATGGTTGGTTTATAATTCCCAACCTCACTTTTAGGGATCCAAACCTTTTTTTCTTTTGGAATAAAAGAAACGGATGCATGATGATGGTTGGTGGGATTATGCCTATTCTAAATTTAGTGGAATTCTGTGTGAGAGTGCCTAATAATTTATCTAAATTCTCTAATCTATTAGTGAATTTAACAAGATCATCTGTTAATTTTTTATTATTATTTTCAAGCATGCTAATTTGATATTTAAAGAACTAATTTCTTTCTGGTGAGATTATTTTTCTTGTATCCTAGATTTCTTTAAAACTTTATTTTTGCTATTCAATTTTTCTGCAATAACATGCAATTCTTGAAAAGAATTATATAATTCATCATAAGATAAGTTTACCTCATTGTCGTATCGGGTGTCTTTCTCTTCACTGGAATCGTGATTGACGAAAAATCCAACATGAGCTTCATCATCGCTTATATCCGAGGTTTCTTGAAAGACTGTGAAAGACTTTTCCTTTATACGAACATCTCTTTTTGTTGCCTTGAGAAGAGAACAATCATATCTGATGTGTCCTTTTTCATTGTAATGAATAACCGTTTTTGCTTCCTTTCTTTTTCTCTTCAATTCACGTTGTCTCTTCAAATAATTCTTGAAATGGCGAGTGATAAAAGTTATTTCTTCCTCTTTATCTTCACTGAAGGTTGAAACTTCTAGATCATTTGAATATGCACTAGTTTCCATTTTCTGCTCTTTCTCAACTTCGTAGGTAAGGAGCTTTCCAATTACCTCATTCCAATTAAAGTGTGTCCATGTCGTTGGCTTCCTTAATCACCGTAGTTGTGGTCCTCCATTCGGTAGAAAGCGATCTTAGGAGCTTCTTGATGAGTATTGCTTCCTTTATCCCAACATCCAAGTTTTTTATTGCATTCACAATCTCTGTGATGTAAGTGTACATCTCCCTGATACTTTCTCCTTCGTTCATCCTGAAAAGCTCATATCTTTGTTGTAAATTAATCCTACTTTCTTCAATTTTGGTGTACCTTCATATGTTACAGTGAGCCGGTTCCATAGCAGATCTACATGCGGATACTCTATTGAATTCTTCCATGCTCAATGCGCAAAATAAATTATTCATCACCTTGGAGTTGTTCGTTGCCATCTTCTTGTCCTTGTTGGTGGTGATGGTTCCCTTGGGTCATTGATATTTGCTTTCGATGGCAACCCATATCCCATACATTTTAAGTGTATTTGCATGTGAATCTTTCAATAGGAAAAGTTAGTACTATCAAACAATGGTGGTCTTAAACTAGATTGTCCTTCGTTGGTGTTGGTGATGGTGGCCATATGCGTTAATTTCAGTTATGTCCTCTGCGTGAACCAATCTCTGATACCAATTGTGAGTTACTCTGGATCACTAAACAAAATTTTATGCGTAATAAATAAATATAACTGTAGAGATATTTTCTATATTCTCAGTGTATTTTTCTTCATTTTGTTTCTTTGTATCCAATCTTATTTAATTTACCTATAGGCCTCTCCTCTATATAAGAGAGTCTAAGGTTATCATGAATAATCATCTTTTCTTTTTCTCTTAACATGGTATCAGAGCCACGGTCCTACATCGGTGCTCCGTACCCTAACCCTAACCCTACCCCACCCGTTGCTTCTCTCTCCCCCTCCAAGATCGCTGCCCATCCGGGTAGCAAACCCAACCGTCGTCGTCCCTCGCCCCCCAATAGCCCCCACCGCACGCCCCAGCGACTCCCACCGTTCACCCTTGCGGCCCCCGTCGTGGAACAGCGGTCCACGCTGCCGTCGGAGCTCCTTGGCCACCGACCTTCGTAGCCATCAGCTTCCCCTCTTCCATCTCGTTGTCAGCCTTTGGTTGGATTAATGGATTTAAGTACATAAGTCTACATATGCATTCAAGTCTACGCATGTCTGTGTAGAACATTCATTCCTTGGTTTACATAACCCTAATCCTCCTCTCCTGACAATATGTCAGAATAAAAGGTCGACATACCCGCCACAGGTGCTTTCAGAAGTCCAGCGCCTATCGTCAAGATGGAAGGAATAAACTATGAGCTCTAGGCTATGCAGTTCATGAGCCTCATGAAGTCTAAGGTAAGAAACACGTTCTTACCGAGGACGAGCCAATGGAGAAAACTGGGGTTAACACCTCGTGGGAGGCGGATGATGCATACGTCAAAGTTTGGCTTTCTGTTACATTGACGATAGAGATCGCTAATGAAGTGTTACACTAGCCCACTGCAAAGGCAATGTGGGACATCCTCGCAGCAACCTATTCTCAGGCAAGGAATGAGGCCAAGATCCTCCAACTCCAGCATGATATATTTACTATCAAGACAAATGAGTGACCTCTTCATTCACTGTATACATCCTTACGTGGGGATGTTAGAGAAGCTACACAGCTTCATGCCTCTTACGTCCACTCCAGAGCAGCATAATACATATAGGAACGCCATGGTTGGTGTATTCCTAGCTGTCCTTGATCTTGAATATGATGTTCCCCGCTCTCAGATTCTAGTGGATGCTACTATTCTTTCCATGGAGGAAGCTCTTCGCAGGCTTAGCAGGATTACTATTCCATCCACTGCCAATATCCAGACTTCTTCGGCAATGGCAGCCTCCCGACGTGGACCTCGTGGTAGAGGAGGTCGCATTCATCAGCCCTACACATATTGTCATCGTCCATGCCATTCAGAGGATACATACTACTCCGAGCATAGTTTTCTGACATCAGCCCGTGTAGCGGAACAGGTCGAGCCTTGAGCTGCTCCTACTTCATACCAGCAATTAGATGACCTCGTGGCTAGACTACGGGTATTATGCCCCTTGCTTCTTCACCATCTCCAGGAGGCCACTCAGATGTAGCAGCCTCTACTTCTTCCAGTACTTTTGCTATCGCTAGTACCTTAGGAAGTACTTATGCTTTTACATCATGTCATGTCATGTCTCTGAGATTACTAAGTGGATCATGGACTCTAGGGTAACGCATCATCTATGCGGAGATAGGGAATATGATGCAGCGTAAAACGGATAAATATGGCCTTATTTATTTAATTCTGTCTGATAATTAGAGTCCTATTTTATTGAGTCATTGCATTTTTAAAATAAAGAGATCACGTGTGATCTTAATTTAGTTGGTTAGGGTCAATTAGAGATTTGAATTGATTTCAAATCAATTGGTTAGTCGGTTAGAGTCAAATTAGGATAAGTAGTTTTGAATTTGAATTTCTATTTTTGTAATCCCATCCCTCCTATATAAAGGGATGATAGGCTATTGTTTTGGGACAGGTCAGAATATATGAAAACTTGAGATTTCTCTCTCTCTCTCTCTCTCTCTCTTGTCTCTCTCCTTCCCCACGCGATCTACGCGCTTCTTCTTCCTCGAATCTCACGCAACCGACGCGCTTTCTTTTCTCAACCACTCCATTTTCTTCCCCACCAAAAATCCACCATCAAAATATTTTATTTTTCCGTCGCCCAAATCAATTTTTGCATCAATTGGTAACAGAGCATGGCATCTAGATCGTCCTCACGATCTGGCGATCCCTCTCATCGTTCACGAGAAAAGTTCAAAGGATCTCGCTCCAATGACCGTGCATGGCGTGCCGAGGTTAGACAAGCATTATCAAATATGCTCCAAGTTTGTGCCGATATGCAAGTTGTGGCATACCAGATGCGAGATGCTTGGAATATTGAAATAACACGCCAACTTGAGGAAAACGCCGCCAAATCAAAGTTCCCCACTACCGAAGCTGCTGTCCAGATTTTTGACGAAGAGAAACTTGCCGTCGATGATGATTTGCTCGCTGTCCAGGTCATTTCAGAAGGAAAAAACATCAATCTGCTTGCTGTCCAGGTGTTTTCAGACTTGAAAACCCCTCTGACATCGCTCATGACCCCCTCGCTGGACCCCTACACCACCCCCGTACATCCTGCGGTTCATCCCCCGCCACCCGTACCTCCTACTGTGGCCCCAACGGCCCCTCCCGCAACCCCTGCAACGCATTTCCCTAGCCCAACATTACCTCCCGCCACCCCCGTGCCCCAAACCACAAGTCCAGCCCCGCCCCCGAGCCTCTCCCAGCCCCTGCGCCCTTCCCCAACACCTTCACCACTAACGTTCCTCCTCCTCCCTTCCACCAACACCTCCCCCGACCCACCCCCTTCCGCCTTGTGCCGCCACCAACCCAGTTCCTTCCCTACAAGCCTTCTCCGCCACCTCCTTCCCTACAGGCCTTCTCCACCACCCGCGCCACCATCCTCTCCCTCCCGACCCAATGCTGTCGCATCCTCCACCACGCGCACTGCAAGCACGATCTCCACCAACCCTTCCATTCCCAGTACCGCCACTGCTTAGGCACCCCCGATCCAACCTACCGGTGCCCCGTGCATACCGGGCGTGGTTGCCACCGTCGTCCTCGACGCCGCCCATGGGTCCGTAACTTCCAACGCCACCGCTGCCAAAGAAATAATCAAGGAACCCTAACACGGGGTTCTTTATCTACAGGAACCGAATCCCATGAAATTTGGGATTGGAAGTTAATTTGGAAAAATTGCAGGAACTTCCCTAGACCTAAAACCTTTGGTATAAAGGGGAATGTAAGAGGAGACAATGTAAGTGAAGGGGTACGAAAATTGCAGCCACCACCCTGAAGCAGGAATATTTAAAAAGAAGGGCTGAAAGGAAGAAATTTGGGTGGCCTCCTTATCCAATTAGGATTAGGATCATGGATTTCACCTATTTAAAGCAAGGCCTTAAAAGTCGGATTTCGGTTTCGTTTCGGTGAGGGATCGAAACGAAATTTCGGCCAAATTTCAGTCGAAATTCAACCGAAATTTCGATCATTTCGGTGGTTTTTTGAACTAGACCCCCTCAAATTTCGACCGATATAGCCATTTTCGACCGAAATTTCGATCATTTCGGTGGTTTTTTGAACTAGACGCCCTCAAATTTTGACCGATATAGCCATTTCGGCCGAATTTCGGTCACCTACCAAAACCGAAATTCGACCGCAATACGACCGAATTTCGGCGAAATTTAAGGCCAGGATTTAAAGGCCCCATGACTTAATTCATTGGTCACATCTCCTCCTCTACTCTACTTGTGCTATTGCTTTGCTATGGAATCTCCAAAGGCCGAATTGTCCGACATGAAGATGCCACATCAGTTTTTCAAGCATCATATCAAGGGAACGACATGCGAGTGGACACCCGCATTCGCGCCACACATGTTATTCCATTATGAAGCTACCAGCTCCAACGTTCGCACTGCGCCTGCATGGATTCCGCCATTTGTTCCACACCAGTTCTTCCAAGGGATGGTCAAAAATGCTGACTTAAATTTATCAACCCTCATGCCTACAGATCAAGCAATTAGTCCGGAGACGAATTTTTCAAGAGGAGGAGAACCGATGCAGCGTAAAACGGATAAATAGGGCCTTGTTTATTTAATTCCGTCTGATAATTAGAGTCTTATTTTATTAAGTCATCGCATTTTTAAAATAAAGAGATCACGTGTGATCTTAATTTACTTGGTTAGTGTCAATTAGAGATTTGAATTGATTTCAAATCAATTGGTTAGTCGGTTAGAGTCAAATTAGGATAAGTAGTTTTGAATTTGAGTTTGAATTTCTATTTTTGTAATCCCATCCCTCCTATATAAAGGGATGATAGGCTATTGTTTTGGGACAAGTTAGAATATATGAAAACTTGAGATTTATCTCTCTCTCTTGTCTCTCTCCTTCCCCACGCGATCTACACGCTTCTTCTTCCTCGAATCTCGTGCAACCGGCGTGCTTTCTTTTCTCAATCACTCCATTTTCTTCCCCACCAAAATCCACCATCAAAATATTTTATTTTTCTGTTGCCCAAATCAATTTTTGCATCAGGAATAGCTTATATAGACGGGTTCCACCAGGGAGAACTGTGGTAATAGCTGATGGGACTCATTCTCCGATCTCCGAATAGGGGGGATTAGTTTAACACCTTCAATGCATCTTCAGAATGTGTTACATGCTCCTGATTTCTCTATGAATTTATTATCTATCAGTCAGATTATGAAGGATTTGCATTGTCAGGCTATCTTTGATCTATCGTCTCTTGTTCTTCATGACATTCTTACGGGCAGAGTGATTGGTTGTGGCCATGAGCAGGGTGGTCGATATTGTCTGGTCCAAACTCCCTATGCAGATGTCTCCTCCCATTCATCAGGACCAGTCCCTCCCTTCACTTGGCACCTACGTTTTGATCACCTACCTCTCCAGAAGATGTGTCACATTTTGTCGTAGATTTCACTGGGTCTTCCTTCCAGTGTGAGGCGTGTCAGTTGGGGAAGCATTACCAGTCTGTTTTTCTCAGTCATCACAGTCGGAGAAGTAGCTCCTTTTTTGAATTATTTCATGTTGACATTTGGGGTCCGAGTCGTGTACTTGATCATCGGGGACCCAGGTTTTATCTTGTTGCTGCTGACGATTTCTCTAATCTGTCATGGGTCTTTTTATTAAAAAAATAATTCTGAAACAGGGGATGTGATCAAAACCTTTTATCAATGAAGTACATAATGTTTTCTCTTCTTCTGTGAAATGTGTGAGAACTGATATGTGGGACATTCTGGCGGCTACATATTCGCAGGCGAAGAACGAGACAAAGATTCTGCAACTCCAGCATGATATATTCACTATAAAACAGAATGGTCGTCCTCTACATTCACTCTACACATCTCTGAGAGGGATGTTCGAGAAGCTCTACAGTTTCATGCCTCTGACAGCCACGCCAAAACAGCAGAAGACATATCGGAATGCGACTATGGTGGGCGTGTTCCTTGCTGCTCTTGATCCAGAATATGAGGCGGCACGGTCCCAGATCTTGGCCGACTCCACTATTCCTCCCATGGAGGAAGCCTTCCATAGACTGAGACAGATCACCGTTCCTTCTGCAGCCACAAATCAGAATACTTCAGCCATGGCAGCCAACAGGGGTCGCGGAGTTCATTATCAGAGTCGTGCACGTGGACCTCGTGGCAGAGGAGGCCGCACTCGGCCAACATGCACTTACTGTCATCGCGTTGGACACAATGAAGACACATGCTACTTGAAGCATGGGTTCCCTGCATCTGCACGAGTCGCTGAGCAGATAGAGCCTCCATCTGCTACTACTTTGGATCAGCGGTTCGATGATCTAGTTGCCTGTCTGAGGGGCATCATTCCCCCATCTGGCCCAGCACCCACTACTGAGAGTCAATCTGATGCTGCTGCTTCTGCCTCTGCGTCGACCAGTGCTTCAGGTAGCATACTTGCATTTACCAGCAGTAGATCAGATTCATTACCGTGGATTATGGACTCGGGCGCTACACATCACCTATGTGGCGATCAGAGTTTACTTACAGGATACTCTCAGATTCCTCCAGGTCGAACAGTAGTCATTGCCAATGGTACACATTCCCCCATCACTGGTCAGGGGGAGATTAGATTGACATCCTCTATGCAGCTCAAGAATGTGCTACATGCACCTGACTTTTCAATGAATTTGTTGTCAATTAGTCAGATTACGAAGGATCTACATTGTCGGGCAATTTTTGATCCATCTTCTCTTATTTTTCAGGACATACATACGGGCAACGTGATTGGTCGTGGCTATGAGCAAGGAGGCCTCTACCGCCTGAATCGGACTCCATTCGCTGGAACCTCATCCCTTCCCACTGGACCAGAATCTCCTTTATTGTGGCATCTGCGCTTTGGACATCTACCGCTTCAGAAGTTGCGTCGTCTGTTACCCCAGGGTCTTCCTCACACACCTACCCAATGTGAGGCGTGTCAGTTGGGAAAGCATCACAGGTCGACCTTTCCCAGTCGTCCAGGTCGGAGTAGTACCTCCAAGTTCGAGTTATTTCATATTGATGTCTGGGGTCCGAGTCGTGTACCTGATCATCAGGGACACAGATTTTATATAGTTTTCGTGGATGACTTCTCTCGTGTCATGGGTATTTTTGATGAAAAATAAATCTGAAGCAGGCAATATTATTATCCATTTCCTGAATGAAATTCAAAATGTTTTCTCCACATCTGTGAAGTTTGTGAGAAGTGATAATGCCCTAGAACTGTGCACTCATGTCCTTGCCAACTATTACTCCTCAAAAGGGATTATTCACCAAACATCATGTGCTCATACCTCTCAACAAAATGGAATTGCTGAAAGAAAACATCGCCACCTACTTGATGTCACAAGATCACTTCTTATACAGAGTCATGTTCCCTACTCTTACTGGGGTGATGCAGTTCTCACTGCATGTTACCTAATCAATCGTATGTCGTCCTCTGTCTTGGATGAACAGATTCCGTTTTCCCTTATCTTTCCTGGGAAGGATCTGTTTTCTCTTACTCCTCGTGTGTTTGGTTCAGTCGTGTTTGTCCATCAGTTGTCTCCTGGTACTGACAAGCTCTCTCCTAGGGCTGTCAAGTGTGTCTTCGTTGGGTACTCCAGAACTCAAAAGGGGTACAAGTGTTTTGATCCTCTGCGTCGGCGGTATATGGTCAGTGCAGATGTTACATTTTTTGAATCTGTAATGTATTTTTCAGCCTCAGGTGATCAGCAGCTACCTCTACTGCCTACCGATGCCATACATGACACCACCACCTCCAGCATCGTCACCACCACCACCACCGTCGCCACCACCACAAATTCCCGTCTCGCCACTACCGTTCCATTATACCCGCAGGCATCCTCCCGCTCATGGCCATGACTCGTCTCCTAGCTCACCTATGGTATGTAATGAAGATACTTCTATTGATGGATTTAATGATATTTATAAGCAGGATATGTTACAAGGGCCAGATGAGGACACAACTAATTTAGATGTTCCTATTGTTATACGTAAATCGAAGAGGAGTTGCGTTACATATCCCTTGTCTGCTTCTATGTCATTTGAGCGACTATCTGGGGATTTTAAGAACTTTGTGGTGGCCTTGTCAGCTGTAGATATTCCACGGAATTATCAAGATGCTCTGCAGGACAGTAGATGTCGGGTAGCAATGGAGGAAAAAATGGCGGCACTACAATCATGAGGAACTTGGAGTCTAGTTCCTATACCTCCAGATGTGACCCTGGTAAGCTGCAAATGGGTGTTTACGGTGAAACACAATGCAGATGGTTCTATTGACAGGTACAAGGCACGCCTTGTTGCACGTGGTTTTACACAGACATACGGGGTGGATTACCTTGATACATTCTCGCCAGTAGCCCGTCATTCCACTCTCCGGATCTTGTTGTCAGTTGCAGTCAATCGAGAGTGGCCGCTGTATCAGTTGGGTGTGAAGAACGCATTCTTATATGGAGATTTGCAGGAGGAAGTCTATATGCAACAGCCACCCAGTTTTGTTGTTGAGGGGGAGTGTTCCAAGGTGTGCAGACTTCATAAGGCTATCTATGGCCTTAAGCAGAGCCCCAGAGCATGGTTTCAGAAGCTCTCAGACCTCTTTGAAGAACAAGGATACAAACGCTCCAATGCTGATCATTCCTTGTTTGTACAGAAGACTTCTAGAGGTATTACTGCAATTATGGTTTATGTAGATGACATCTTGATTACAAGAGATGATGAGCAAGGCATAAAGCAGGCGAAAGAAAAGCTGGGAAGCGAATTTGTCACTAAGGATCTTGGAGTCCTTAGATATTTTCTGGGGCTGGAATTTGCTAGAAATCCGTATGGATTTGTAATGTCGCGGAGGAAATATATTACAGACCTGTTGAGTGAAACAGGTATGCTTGGGTGTCGGCCTGCTACGACACCAATGGATCCCAGCATGAAGCTCTATGATGATGACACAGAGGAGGTGGACAGGAGAAGATACAGAGAACTGGTAGGCAAACTGTTGTATGTCACGATCACTAGACCCGATATATTATTTGCAGTGAGTCGTGTGAGCCAGTTCATGGAGCAACCACGTCAGGTGCATATGGATGCAATACATATGATTCTTAGATATCTCAAATCATCTCCAGGTGCAGGTTTGCTATTCAAGAAGGGAAAGGGGATTTCTATCTCAGCATGTGCGGATGCAGACAATGCAGGATGTCCCAAGGACAGGAAGTCCACCTCACGGTTTGCAGTCTATGTAGGAGATGCTCTAGTCTCATGGAGGAGCAAGAAACAGCCGGTGGTAGCTAGATCTAGTGTTGAATCCGAATATAGGGCTATGGTCCAGGCTAGCACAGAAATGATGTGGGTGAAGGCTGTACTTACATACCTATGTCTAGATGTACCACTTCCTATGAACTTGGAATGTGATAATCAGGCAGCCTTGTTCATTGCAAACAACCCAGCATTCCATGAGCGGACCAAGCATATTGAGGTTGACTGTCACTTCATACGTGACATGATTCAGAAGGGGTTCATTGCTACATCTCATGTTGCCTCAGAGAATCAAACTGCTGATATATTCACCAAGGCATTACTACGAGGCCCTTTCCAGAAGTGTGCGTCCAAGCTGAGCATGATTGACATCTATGCTCCATCTTGAGGGGGAGTGTTAACGCATATAGTAGCCTCTGTGTGTCTCTCTGTTATTTTTATTTCCAGTTGTATGCTTTATGTAATTTACCCATAGGCTACTCTCCTATATAAGAGAGCCTAGGGCTTATGGAATAAACAACTTGTTCACTTTTCCCAACAGATAATGCTTTGGAATATGTACCCATGATCCATCACATTTCTTTTCATCTCATGGTATTATTCACCAAACAACATGTGTTTACACTTCATAGCAGAATGGTGTTGCAAAGAGAAAGCATCGCCATTTACTTGATGTCACTCGGACGCTTCTCATTCAGAGTCAAGCCCCATATTCGTTTTGGGGTGATGCTATTCTTATGGCATGTTATTTGGTAAATCGTATTCCCTAATCTTTCTTGTGTGAGAAAATTCCTTTCTCCATAACTTTTCCTGAGAATGAGTTGTTCATACTTACTCCTCGTGTCTTTAACTCGATTGCATTCGTCGACGAGTTGGCTCTAGGTCTTGACAAGCTCTCACATAGAGTTGTCAAATGTGTGTTTGTTGGGTACTCCAGGACCTAGAAGGAATACTGGCGTTATGATCTGTAATGCAGGAAGTATTATATTAGTGCTGGTGTCAACTTTTTTGAGTATGTGTTGCATTTCTCTCCTACATGTGACATGTTAGCTTCGTCAGACTCTGATGACGAAGTTTACATGTCACCTCCTCCTATGAGTCCGCCATATATGCCTGCACCACCACCACCAGCTCTACCATCACCACCACCTCATCCACCTCCTTCTACCTAGTCGCAGGTGCCTATTGTTCCACCATTACCAAAATTATATACCCATCAGCCTGCCTCTGCTCATGGTCACTAACCGTCATCCAACAGAACCTAGGTTTGTTCTGATAACATGATTACTAACGATGGATCTGGAGATATATCTGTGCAGGGATCATTACAGGAAACTAGCATACATATGAAGAAGGCCCCTAATGACATGGATATGCTCATTGCAGTTCAAAAGCAAAAACGTACTTGTGCTTCATATCCCTTTACTTCACAGGTCTCCTTTCATCGTCTGACTGGGGAATTTCAGAGGTTTGCAGTTGCTCTATTTGTCGTGGAGATTCCAAGAAATTATCAGGAGACCTTGAAGGATAGTCGTTGGCGTTTGGCTAAAGAGGAAGAGATGACTACTTTGCAATCATGTGGTACCAGAGTTTGGTGCATGCTCCTCATAGGGCCTATGTTGTCAGTTGGAAGTGGGTGTTTACTGTTAAATATCATGCGGATGGGAGCCTTGATCATTACAAGGCAAGATTGGTGGCACGAGGATTCACTCATACCTACGATATGGATTATATGGACATGTTCTCTCCAGTTGCACGTCACTTGACCCTATGTATCCTTCTTTCAGTTGCAGTGGTACGTGATTAGCCTTTGTTTAAGCTGGATGTTAAAAATGCATTTTTGTATGGAGATCTAAATGAGGAAGTGTACATGCAACAACCTCTGGGGTTTGCTGCTGAGGGGGAGTGTCTGCAGGTTTGTAAACTCCATAAGGCAATATATGGCCTTAAGTAAAGTCCAAGGGCATGGTTTTGAGAAGCTCTCGGATCTGATTAAAAGGCAGGGGTTTAAGAGGTCAAATGTAGGCCATTTACTATTGTCCAGAGGACTCCTATAGGTACTATTATTATCATGGATTACGTTGATGATATACATGTTATCGGAGATGATGTGCATGGGATAAAGATGGCAAAAGAATTTATGGGTCGTCAATTTGTTACTAAGGATCTGGGTACTCTAAGGTACTTCTTAATTTTAGAATTTCCTTGGAATGTGCAGGGTCTGGTGATGACCCAAAGAAAGTATGTTATAGATATGCTTGTTGAGACGAGCATGATTATGTGTCGATCATCTACTACACCTATGGATCCTAGCATGAAGTTATATGACGATGATATATATGAGGTTGATAAGAGAAGATATAGAGAGATGGTGGGGACGCTCCTATATGTTACTATTACTAGGCCATATATCTCTTTTGCAGTGAGTCATGTGAGCTAGTTCGTGGAGCAGCCTCAGTAGGTACGTACGGATGCTATATACATGATATTAAGATATCTAAAATCTTCTCCAAGTGTTGGATTACTATTCAGGAAAGGAGCAACTCTTTCTGTTTCTGCATGTGCTGATGCAAACTATGTAGTGTTAGAAAATAGAGAATGCGGAAGCAGAATGATAAACAAAGCATAATAAAGAAATATGAAACTGGAAGAACAAAAGATTTTAACGTGGAACCTACTCCCTAAGGAGCGGGATGAAACCACGGGAGAAGGCCTCAAAAGGTCAGGTTATGCATTGCACTTTCTCAATGGTTACAAGAGGTCTGGGGATCTTTATATAGCCTCCACAAAGCCTCTAAGTCCCACTACTGGTAGATGTGGGACTAAACATGTGGATGGGATAAATGGATCTCTCCAGGATCCATTTACCCATCTCCCTCATAGATGACGCATACAACAAATACTCCAACACTCCCCCTCAAGCTGGAGCATGCAATGCTCAGCTTGGATAAATAGAAAGAAACTCAACTCACGCTACATGACACTACAAATAATATCAACTCAACGCGCACAACTGTCAACTGTTTTCAAGGACGTTGCTTCTCATGTTGTGCATGTGAGGAGGATGAACGGGTTGAAGTGTGAGTCTACTGAATCTCCTCGTCGGAAAGCATGTGCTCTGAACTGCGTCTGTCAGAGTTACTGCAACTGGAAATGAGTCTCCTTGTCAAATCACTCTGGCCCGCCACAATAATGTGGACAACTGCTCCATCCCTGAAAAGGGCCGAACTGAAAAGGCCATGGAAGTGCAATCCTCGTCGGAGTCCACGGTCGATGGAGAACAGAGTCTAAAAAGTCTCGTCGTCGGAGAACTGGGTCTCTCCCATATAGCACAGAGAATGGTACACTACCCTGGAGTACCTATGATACCACATGAAAACCCTTGCCAACATGGCATAGGGAATGGTCCTCTACTCTGGAGTCCCTATGGCTCACATGAAAACTCTGGCCGAAACAACAAGAATGATGGGGAACTCGACAAATGATGTCAAACACGTGCTCATCTGAAATTAGACCGCAAACTCATGCGTGTCTGAAACTGACTCGGAATCTGACATCTGAATCTGCTACAGGACCTGTGACTCTACATAATACTCCCCCTTTATCCCATACTTGTCGGAAAAAATAGACTTCGACAAACTTGGGAGAAGACAAGACAAATGGGGACATAACATCATTAAGCCTATTACAATTTTTCTCGGCTTTCAAATCATCATCATTTCATTTTTCATTTTTTTAAATAAGCTGTTTCTTTTTTTCCGATTTTTCTTGCATTTTTTCTTCTTTTTTTACTTTGCGTATGATTTTTTACGCGCCTCTTCTTTTTTTACATGGGCTTTCAAACAACCCTCCTTTTTTTAGTAATGTTACCCCTCTCGTTTTTTTCCTGCCCAAGTGGGCCTTACAATAAACACATATTTTTTTTAAAAAAGACAGGCATGTGAGCCCTAGGGTTCCCATCGTGGGAACCCTCCTCCTTCAACACTGCCGCCCATGAGAAGAATGGGGGGCTTCTGGCTGCTGGGTTGGGCGGCATCGACTGCAATGGAGTCCGCCACCCCGATGAGGACGACAGTTGGAGCGAGAAATCGCCGAAGAGGATGTCGCTGGTGCCGCTAGCGCCTCCAGATGCAAGAGCATCACTGGAGGATCGTGTTGCCTTACGTACGAGGATGTTCACCACTGCCTCGAGAGGTGCGGGGAGATGTGATGGGAGCCACGACGGCTCTTCCTGGAGGGTCGGAGCCCCTGGACATGCCGTTGCCAAGAAAATGAGCAGAGCGCAAGGTCAATCGCTAGGTCGGGAGGGGCCCGCGCACAGGAGGTTGCACCTCCTATATTGGGGACGCTGCCAGCCTGGGGTTGCGTTGTGGGAGGGCAGCGTCGCTAGGAGTCGCCTTGGAAGGAAGATGCGCGCCTGGGGTTGAAGGGGGGGGGGGGGGGGGAGACGCCTTCGCGAGGTCTCTCCATCGAACTGAGAGGTGCGACTATCACCGTCGTTTGCTGCATGAGAGGATAGCACTTGGGATCTTCTGGAGTAGGCGAGGAGCCTCCGCCGAATCTGGGAGAAGAGAGGGGGTCACCGCCTGACACCCCGGACTTGATTGATGTCGAAGACCATGGGAAAGGCCCAGAACCCTCGACCATGAGGACACCATGCATGATCGAGTGCCACCTACAGTCAGGAAGGCTTGTCGCAGAGGAAGGGTGAGAACTCACATGTGCTCGGTGCAGAGAAGATGGCAAAGTATCTGGGTGCCTTGACAAAGGAATTAGGGTTTCGAATCGAAATCCTAGAACATAATCTTTAACTATAAATCTCCAAGAGCATGAATCGAATCTCCTTCATAAATCAAATCTTGAATGAATCAAGAACATAAAACCACGAGAATCGAACCCGCTCTGATACCATGTTAGAAAATAGAGAATGCGGAAGAAGAATGATAAACAAAGCATAATAAAGAAATATGAAACTAGAAGAATAAAAGAGTTTAACGTGGAACCCTACTCCCTAAGGAGCAGGATGAAACCACCGGAGAAGGCCTCAAAGGGCCAGGTTATGCATTGCACTTTCCCAATGGTTACAGGAGGTTTGGGGCTCCTTATATAGCCTCCACAGAGCCTCCAAGTTCCACCACTGGTAACTGTGGGACTAAACATATGGATGGAGTAAATGGATCTCTCCAGGATCCATTTACCCATCTGTCTCATAGATGACACATACAACAAATACACCAACATGTAGGATGTCCAAAGAATAGGAAATCTACTTCAGGCTTTGCAGTGTTTGTTGGCAGTTCTCTTGTTTTGTGGAAAAGCAAGAAACAAACGATGGTGGCTAGATCTAGTGTTGAATCTAAGTATAGGGCTATGGCACAAGCTAGTACATAAATGATGTGGTTGCGAGCAGTGCAAGCAGACTTGCATATAAATATACCTCTACTCATGTAGTTACAATGTGATAATCATGATGCCCTATTCATTGCAAACAACCCTGCATTCCATGAAAAAATGGAGCATATTGAGGTAGATTGCCATTATACTAAAGATATGATTCAGAAGGGCTTGATTTCTACCTCCCACATTAGTTCAGGAGAGCAAACGACATATATCTTTACCAAGGCATTGCTCAAAGGATCATTTCAGAAGTATTAGTCCAACCTGAGCATGATCGAATATTTATGCTCCATCTTGAGGAGTGTAGAGATATTTTCTGTATTCTCGGTGTACTTTTCTTCATTTTATTTCTTTGTATCCATCTTATGTAATTTACCCACAAGACTCTCTTCTATATAAGAGAGCCTAGGGTTATCACGAATAACCATCTTTTCATTTTCTCTTAACAATAACAAATGATAATCACCACAGATATAAGTAATCAATCCAAAGACCAAGAACAACCACAAGAGACAGATTTTAACGTGGAAACCCTATTGGATAAAAACCACGACCTGAGTCACCTAACTTGGGATTTCCAGATTGATCGAGTCAATTAACTATTCCACTATCTCGATTTATTTCTTCATGGATAACTCAACCGTTTACAGATGCTTTGGATCACACACCAGAGACTTTCTCACAACTTGGATCAAACACTAAGTCCTTTGCACATCTTAGATCAAAAGCTAAGGGTTACAGTACAACAATAACGTAAAGATTACAACAATCTATAAAGACTCAAATATGAATATGCAATGCGAATAATAAGGTTAAAAAATGCACGATGAAATAAATAATTGAATCGCAAACCAGGCGTGTAGATGACTGGCTCTCAAGATATGATCTTGAAGTAGAGAGCGAGAGAGACATCATCAAATAGAGCTTTGAGAGAGAGAGAGAGGCATTGCTTTGGAATGTTGTTCTCAACAATGTGTCTAGAGTCCTAGTTAGAGTGACGAAGGGCAAGATCTAAAAAATATAGCTGTTGGAAACAAATCTAGAAAGAAATAAACAAGATTAGATATCATGATCGATCCTAAAAAGTAGTTGGTCAATCAAGGATGATCGATCATATCAAGTGGGATGATCGATCGGGTCAAATAGGTTGATAGATCAGAGACAATTGATTGATCGAGTCAAGAAGGTTGATCGATCATAATGGCTAGGTCCTAATATGCCTACATGATACACATGCATATATATATATATGAGATTTTTTCCATGTGCCTATTACAAAAGTCTTCTTTCCTCTTCTTCTCTTTATCCACAACTTTTTTAGCTTGTCCACAGCTTTTGTACTTAAAACTTGGAGTAAGTTTGCCACGAAATGCTGAGCTATCTTTACTCACAAAGATTTTTTTATCAACAAAATAATTATACAATTAATGTACAGACAATATAATAACAATTGTTGTTAATCCTTTGTCAATGACTCTTTCGACTAAATATTGACTACAGTAGGTCATAAATGCAAACCAACTTGAATCTATGCATGTTCAGACAGTGTTTTAACATACACATAAAACAATAATAGAAAGAATAACATGTAGATAATAAGAATATTGACGTTTGAATTATGTTAGCATTTCTTTTCTTTTATATTTTCATTGAGGATATCCTTGTATTTTCCACCTTTTTATTTCAAGGTTCATCTTTATATAAGTACCCATTCGATAAGAAACATCTTATTGCATCGTATTTTTTTGCACGGTATTAGAGCGATTTTTTTTGAAGCTCAAAAGAGGGGGAAGCACTCGACGGTGATCACCCCAATTTATTAACGGTATTAGAGCGATGGTCCTAGACCAGACAAGATCTCTGTGGATTTCTTCCCCAAAACCCTAGCCCCTACCATCACACCCTACTCTACGCATGCGACACTGATGGTACCACCATCCAACAGTGGTTACAGTAGCTACATCTCACCGCTACCCTTAGTAAGGCTCTTTACGCAACAAGGAGCAATAACATCCAGCAATGCTGCCATCCTCAGCTAGGGTGGTGCCTCCTACACAGTTGCCATCAAAAGGCCATGCCTATTCAACAATCTCATTGTATCTACCCCTCACGCCTCCTGCACATGACCATCTCCCATCTCATGGTGTTTAAGTGGACGTTTTTCTACTTTACCTCTACTTTCATTTGACCACAATGGCCACAACTCTAGGGATGAAAATAGATCGGATATGGATAAGATATAGATATTTCCATATCCATATTAGCTTCATCTATATAGAGTATGAATATGGATATATATATATATATATTAATCGGATATGGATTAAAGATATCATATCCTTGAAAATCGAATATGAATTCGAATAGGATATTCTTCAAATACCAATCCGAATCAAATAAAGAGAATTTGGATCGAATAAAGGTCACATATGAATATGATCGGATAGAAATGGAGGGAGACCGTGAGATGCGGCGGGCTATGACATACCACTTTCATGTATTCTCGAGAAGGAATGTGGATAGGCTGTGGAGATAATCTAATCATGGGCCATCCATCTTATCTGAGCAACATGCCAATCACTTGGTGCAGGCCATAACCTTTGAGGAAATGAATGTTGCAATTAGGAATTTAAATGCGATGGTGTGCCAGCTCCATATGGATTCCAGTATTTTTCTTTCGAGAATTTTGGGAGCTATTGAGGGAGGTGATTGATGTTGTGGAGGAGTTTACCAGTGCTAATGCCAATTTTGATAGACTGAACAGAGCATTTATTTTTTTGTTACCTAAGAAGGACGTTTCAAAGAGAATATAAGACTTCCGACTAATTGCCCTTTCCAATACTATATATCTAACTGTAGCAAAGGTCTTGGCTATCAGGTTGAACATAGTGTTGGATCACATCATTTTGCTATTGCAGTTGCCTTCGTTCTGAGAAGACAAAAAGTTAACAATTTTCCTATGACGTCAGAGATCATCACTAACTGGAAGAAGCGAAAATCAAAGGGGTGCTTTAGAAGGTTGATTTTTTCAAAGCCTATGACACGGTGGACTGGCATTCCTTTGGACGTCAATGTCTAAGCGTGAATTCCTCGAAACATGGATCTCCTGGATGAAGTGTTGTGTCACCATGGCTTTTTATTCGGTGCTTATAAATGGAAGATCCAGGAGATGTTTTTTTCAGCCTCAACGAGGTGTGAGATATGGATACCCTTTCGCCTTATGCTTTTTGTGATTGCGGCGGATGTTTTGGCTTGTTTGATTAAACAAGTAGTATAGAATGAGATCTCAATCGGTTAGAATTCTGATGACATTTTTGTACCTTTGATGTAGTATGCAGATGATACTATCTTCCTCATCAAAAGGGGGAAAGAAAGGGCTAAAGGCATGCTGCTGACTCTGGAGATTTTTGGGGAACTATCGGGCTTGGTGCTTAACCATGCCAAATCTATTGCTGTTCTGTTTGGCCTGACATAAATGCGTAAGATTGTTGCACGCAATGGACACTGTGAGCGACTCTCTTCCAATCGGCTACTTATGACTCCCTCCGACGGTTGATACTTTAAAGATGTCTAACTGGTTGCATGTCATTGAGAAGTTGGAGGAAAGACTTTCAGGTTGGAAAGCATCTATCCTATCAAGTGGGGGACGTTTGGCTCTAGTGAAGGTTGCCCTCTCCCATTCCTGTGTATTTCATATCATCGCGTCTACAACATGTTGGTATAAGGAGATGACTGGAGATGATCTTGCAGAGGTTTCTTTGAGGTAAGTTCGGGTAGTATGGCTCTGGATTGCACTTGGTGGACTATGATATGTTCACTTCTGTGGAGGTTGGTGGCCTTGGGATTTTATGCTTGGAATCCATGAATGAAGATCTTCTATTAAAATGGGGTAGCAGGATTCATGGAAGGCCATATCGCGATATAACGACGATATATCGACAACATATCGGTATCGATAGGTGACCGATATATCGTTGATATGGTCGAACAAGGCTATTTTATTCACATTCTCGGTTCGATATTGGAGATATGACGTCGATATATCGACGATATATCATATCAACACGGTATCGATATCGATACCGATACCGATATGGCCATCCTTTGCAGGATTTGGAGAAGAGGAGAAGACCTTTTTTGCAGGCTCATTCGCAACATCTATGGCATTGGAGTCCAGACCACTTTCCCTCAACAACAGAATTCCTAGCCTTCTGCCTTTTGGAAAGGCATCAGATCAATGCTACCCTGCTTTCAGGAGTTTTTTCATCTGTCCCTAGGAGATGGTTCTACTTTTGCATTCTAAAATGATAACTAGACAGACGAGGGAACGCTCTCCTCCAGACTCCCTCGCCTGTTTGCTCTGGCTGTTAACCATGATGCAAAGGTGGTAGACTATTGGCTTGATGGAAATTGGATACCATCATTTCTAACAAGCTTTTCTGACCAACACCTTGAGGATTTTCTCGTGCTTCTGGAGTCCTTAAGACAAAATGATAGACCAACCAATGGGTAGAATCACAGGGTGTGGAGTGGAAGACTAACTCGTTCTCTGTCAAGCGAGCCTATAGTGCAATCTCCAAACCTCCTCCACCAATGGTAAGTCTTTTGGTTAATGATTACAACTTTACCAAGAAGCTAAAGCTACCTAGCAGAATTGGCTTTTTTTATGTGTTATTCCGTAGAAGACAAGTCATGACAAGGGACCGATGTGCAAGACTCTTCCGGGCCAAGCTCGGGTTCAGTTTGGGACTGGGGTTGGGTTCCATCATGGGTGGGGGATGTAGAGGAGGTGAGGAGAGGGAATAGAGGGGGAGGGGTTGCCAGCCTCCCATCCTCGATTTCCCATCCCACCTGCTCTACTCCCGTGTCAACTCACTTCTTATCGAGCTTGGCCTCGACTCGATCGCCCACACTTATCAGCCACGGGGTCATGCACCGAGGTCTCTCTGGTGGGGAGTGTCATGGCCTCTCTATTGCCGTGGAGAGCGTCCATGACTCTAGGTGGTCATTCTCGGCGAACCCACCTCGAGGCGCAACAACACTGTTCAGGTAGTGAAGATGTTGAGAGGGATGGCAAAGGAGATGGGCAAAACTATTCGAGGATCTTAGAGTTGTGAGGCTGCAGGGGGGATTCAATTCAATTAATTTTTTTTCTTAATTTTAGGATGTATTTACCCTCATATTTCAATATAATTACATGTGTGTCCCAAAGTTAACGTCCATATGGGATGTGCATGGACGTAAACTAACCAGAGGGGCACAAGTGATAAAACATGAATTCAGGGGCACAATTGATATTACAAAAAAGGAAGGGGTATAACTGATATTAGAGAAGTTAAGAAGAGCACACGCAATAAAAACCCTATATAATATTTACATTTTTGGAAAGAATGCAATGGATAACTGGAAATTAAATTCTTCAAATACTAACTGCATGTATGTGCTTGATTGTGTATATCTTTACGTGTATCATATATCCGACTGTAGAATAGGATGAACTGTGCCATCAAGTTTGATCAGACGGGATGAGGCATTAAAATAGGTGGAGTCAATAGTCCAAGAAACACTAGCTAGATAACTCAATAAAAGAAATGAGCTATAATTGGAAGCTTAATGTGTGGCTCAAGTGCATTCACTGAGCACACAACCTCATAATGGGCCATGTACAGTTAATGCAGATGAAATCAAGTCTTTCTCATGCTCCTTGATACTTGTCCAACAACGACTTTTTTTACAAATCCCTTCAATTGTGACTTACAAAACTTGGTCCTAATTTGGATTTAACTGAAAACAGAGATATCTTGGTTATTGATGCCAAATTTACAAACGCTTTAGAATGACAAATCATCTTTAAAATGCTTGCTAAAGGTCATATAATACTACTATGTTCATTATAATGACATGAAACAATAAGAAATTGTTAATACAGTAGACCTTCTATCTTATCTGAGCATCCAGTTACTTCAGCACTCCCTGTATTCTCCTCTTTCACGTATTCTTCATGAACGATATGGGGATATCTCGTGCATAGTGAAACCTCCAACTGGAAAAAAACAAAGTGCAAATCAACAATCAAAGCTCTTCCGGATCATATAAAATATATGCTCCATTGAAATTTGCATGCTACTGGGTTAAGTTGATCATTGTCCAATTCCAACGTGAATGGATGTTTTCTTGTATATTACAATTATAAGGATGTACAATGAATATTTTAGATTTTTACAAAAATGAACGATATAACTAAAGTTTTCAATAGCTCAATGGCACATACTTCCGCATTGTGGATATGGAAATGGAAGAGCATCTTTCAAAATCAATGTTAAATATGCAGATTCAAGATCTAGGCACTTCCACAGTGCTGCCTAAAACACATCCTCTCCACATACCAAAATATATTTGAGAAATTCAAGTTTCACGTGTGTTTTTTCCTCTATTGAGCACTAATTTTCTACTGAGCACTTCAGATTGTCTTCAAAGCCTCTGCTTCCCATTTCCCTTCTTGTGCATTTTCACAAAAACTCGGTCGACTAATGGGTGACTTTCAAGTTTGTCAGTCACCACCCTCTTCATTAAACAAGTATTAAATGTGCACACTCTCAAGGTGTCCTAAATTAAAATTACATGCACATATAACACATCCTACTAGGCATCCTCAATCGATCAGTATTACAAATACTGGACTAAAAAATTGCCGACCACAGCTTCCCACAGCTTTTCATCAATGAGCTCCTGATTGATAGGATCAGCAATCTGATTCAATTTGCAATAGGATCGTTTGGAATAGAACCCAGAGTAAAAGATGTGGGATCCCGTAGGGCTCTTTGGGAGAAATCAGTGTGGCAAGACCTTGACATAGGTGGCTTACTATTGCTCGGAATTATGCTTGCAATACTGATAAATATTCAACAATGTGTTATACTAGCTTACCATAGGATATATCCAGATTAGGAGGATAGAATGGTCCGAAAAAAAGATTGTAACATATTAATATCTGAATGAGATACTCCAGTACTATATTTATTAATTAATGTCTACAAGTAGCATTCAGAATCAGTTGGAACGTATTAGGAGCTTCTGATCTCAGTACGAGACTGCGCGAATAAATCCATTCATATTGAAGTCCCAACACATCATAATAATCTGAGAAAATCCTAATAGAATGCCCATATTTTGTTTCTTTTTTTTTCTTTGAGACCAAAAAGGGGGAAACACATTTCGGTGTCCGTCCCATGTATATTAAATCACAAGGGAATAGGGAACTTGCAACGGCCAAGACTCTAGAAGGGTTTTGGCATGAAAAATTACATTTTCCACATAAAAACACTCCAACGCAAAAACCACTCCATTTCTAGCCAACCGGATAGCCCAAAGGATAGCCACAGGAAAAAGGAGTTCCATATTGGGGCGATGCTTATTCACATAGGGAGTGTCCCAGAAGTTCTGAATGTTCTTAAGGTTCAACCAATAAAGGCCAGATTCTTGCCAGACCCTAGATGTCTTATGACAAGTGAAGAAAAGATTCTCGATCTTTTCCACCTCCTTACTACAAAGCAAGCAAATCTGGGATGCTCCTCCAAAGAATCTGAAGCAACGATCTCTAGTAAGGATACATCCTTTCAGCGGAAAAATAAGAAAACACACCATTGCGGCTTGGGACTTTCAAACCCCAGATAAAATTGCGTCACGAGGAAAAGTTGTCTAATGAAGGAGCAAATGGTCTGTCCACATCCTTATACGACCTCTTTAGAGAGAAATCTCCACCTTTCAAGTCCAGTGGTCTCTTCCTGCCTCTGGTATAGGGAAGAGACTCCAAGAGTCTAAGAGCTAGAGAAACTCTTCCATACGATGGTTAGAGAAGTCTGCTACGAAAGAAGGCATCCAACACCCATTCCCCCAACATGTTGATGAGTTCTATTGTTATTTTCAGGACAATCGGACGTGACAAATTTTTTGTGGGGGCATGAGCAGAATGACCTCTATTATGTTGACGTTCTCTCTTATTAAAGTCGTGTTCTCATTGTGTCTACCTCCGATGATCCGTTTCTCTGGCATCTTCACCTTGGTCATCCTTTTGCCAAGGCTATTTCCATGATATTCCCCTAACTTTCTACGCCGAAGCCTTTTGAGTGCGAGGCATGTCAGTTTGGGAAGCTTCATCGAGCATCTTTTCATGCATGTGCTGAGTTGTTCATGATGTTCCTTTTGCACTGGTCCATTGTGATATCCGGGGACCATTTCCGACCCGAACTCTGAATGGACACAAATATTTTGTTATTTTTGTTGATGATTATAGTCGATTCTCTTGGGTCTATCTCATAAAGGAATGTTTATGGATTTATAAAAATATCAAAAATTCCTTCAGTACATCAAAACATCCTTTTCTACTTGTGTTTAGATTTTTCGTACTGATAATGCTATGCAGTTTACCAAACAAGAATTGATGTCTTTATTTGCTTCTCAGGGACTGCTCACCAAACTTCTTGTATGTATACCTCTCAATAAAATAGGGTAGCAGAAAGGAAACTTAGACATCTACTTGACATTGCTCGGTCCCTTCTCACTCTATGAAGGTCCCGAAGACCTACTCGGGTGATGTCATTCTTACTACCGTCCATCTCATCAACAGAGTCTCATCTTCGGTTCTTAAGGGGAACACTCCACTCTCTTTACTTTACCCCAATGAGTCGCCTTTGCCAATTACCTCTAGGATTTTTGGGTGCCTCACTTCGGTCATAATTTTCGTGTAGCTGATAAGTTGTCACATATGGCGGTCAAGTGTATTTTTTGGATATTCGCACACTCAAAAAGGATATAGGTGTTATGATCCCATTGTGCATCGATACTATATTTTTGCATATGTTACCTTTTTGAACATACTAGCTTCTTTACTCAGCATGTCACGGATATCCCCTTGGATTTACCTCCACAATTTACTGTCTACAAGTGCAAGCACATTTCTTCACCTACTTTTATGCCTTTTCATATTCATCTTTTGCAGGATGATATGCCATCTTCGGATGCTTCCAACATTGTTGCCACATATGTGCTTCGGATGCTTCCCATAGATGTTTGTAAGACAAAAAGGTAATGTATTTTCCACCTTATGTCACATTTCACTTCTACATTTCACTTCTATTGCTGGCTTATCTAGTTGTGACAACTGACAAGAGATGCATATGCTTTCATGACCATCTCTATTCCCTAAAATCATCACAATGCTTTACAGGATTATGGTTGATGACAAGCAATGAATGAGGAAATGGATATACTTATATCCCGAGCCACGTGAGACCTTGTGTCGTGCCCCACAGGAATTAGAGTAGTGGCTTGCAGATGGGTTTTTACGACCAAACAGTTACTTGATGGGTCCATTGACAAATGAAAGCCTGATTGGTTGCCAAAGGGTTCACACAGACTTATGGGGTCGAATGCTTTGAGACTTTCTCTCCAGTGACAAGAATGGGATCCATACGCACTATTTTTTCGGTTGCAACTAATAAGAGATGGCTTATCTTTTAGCTTGACATGAAGAACACTTTTTTCTATGGAGACCTTGAGGAAGAAGTTTACATGATGTGGTCTCCAAGTTATGAAGTCGATGGGAAGTGTATGTGCCGACTTCACAAGGCTATCTAGGGTCTAAAGCAAAGTCCTCGAGCATGGTTTGACAGACTTACTAGTAATATCAATACTCTTGGCTTCTAGAGGATGACATCTGACTACTATGTTTTTGTTAAATGACGATTTACCGGTACTGTCATGCTTGCAGTTTACTTTGATGATAGGTTGTCACATGTGATGACAAAGAAAGCATTTCAAAGACCAAGACCTTCCTTTCAAAGGTCTTCATCACGAAGGATCTTGGTCAACTTCGTTACTTTCTTGGCATTAAGGTGATAAGCAATGCAAAGGGACTCCATCTCTCACAAAGGAAGTATTTCCTAGACATTTTTACTGAGGTTGGACTACTTGGATGCAAGTCGTCTAGAATCTTTGCAGACCTAAGGAAGCACTCTATTTCTATTGATCATGTGTTTGAAGATACTAAACAATATAGAAGCCTAATAGGCAAATTACTTTGCTTTATTGTTACCATATCAGATATATTGTATGTTGTGAGCAGAACCAACCGACGCATGGAGAAACGCATGGAGAAACCTCTCTACAACCATAGGAAAGATGTTCTTTTGATCCTTCACTGCTTGAAGGAATCCCAAGGGCGAGGCCTTTTTTATGGAGTTAATACTCACATCGATGTCTCTACTTATGCTGATGCAGACTATGCGAGTTCACTTGAGGACCTTCGGTCCAATACAAGCTATGTTATGATGGTCGGTGGGAACCTTATCACTTGGCGGAGCAAGAATCATACAGTGGTCTCTAGATCGAGTACAGAGTCAGAATACATGGCAAAGATAAAGATCGCCTATGAGATTTACTTGGCTTGTCTCTTTTCTACATAACTTGGAGTTCCTGTTACTACTCACGTCCCCTAATACTATGACAAGAAGTCCGCTACATACATTGCCACTAATCTTGTTTTTCATGAGTGGGCCAAACACATTAAAGTGATAGTCACTTTGTTTGTGATGTTCTACGTTGAGGGAAGATCACTACTCCACATATCTCCACATGTTTTCAGCTTGCAGATTTATTCACGAAGGTGCTACCAAAGAAACGCCTCCCGTGGATAATTTCCAAGTTAGGCAAGATCGATAGATATGCTCCAACTTAAACGGGGAGTATTCGAGGCAGTTTATTTTTCATATTATTGAGTTATGACCCTTCGGAGCCCCTTTATGTAATTTCCCCCTTTAAGATCTCTCTAGGGTTTTGCACTATATAAGTACCTCTATACCTCCTAAATAAACTATCTCATTGCGTTCTCTCATATTTCTCCACAAGGTGATCATTTGATGACTTGTGCAAATCATGGAGTTATGGTATGCGTATGATTTATTCTCTTATATTTTACTCAATAGCAAATACTAAGGTGTTGATCCTCCAATATGGAGTAAAAGGCCGTTTATTTGCATGAAATCAAGTGGGAAATTTGACTATGGAATTTTCTACCACCCGGAATGATAAACTAGGGGAACACCAATGTAATGCACATGTCATCACTCTAGGTAATGCAAGACTTGCACATTTGGGGTGCCACTCCCAGATGGATGAAGCTGATTCATGGAAATAAGTGCAAGAAGTCGAGAGCAAGACCAAGCCATTTTACATGTCTAATGATGTGGACTGCTGGCAGGAACCATGAAAACCATGGTTGGGTTAGACATTTTTTCTAGGCCCAGCTTGAGGGAAATTGTTGTAGTGTAATTTATTATTTCCAGGTTTATGGATTGTGGGGGAAGAATCCAGGTAGTTTTTCAGCTCTGTATGTGTAAAACACCCGCCCTCTTTTAGAAAAGCATAACCAAACCTTGCCCTTGCGAGAGGACTAGGAATCAAGTGGTTTCATGATTTTCAATCCACAACTGAGGGCTTCAACATTACAACATTTTCTTTTGATTTACAGTGTTTCTATATTTTTAAGCATACTATGGGAGACTTGTGATTTATTATGATGAGACAATAAGAAACGTATTGACACAAGCACTTTTTTACCTTCGGCAATTCTGAGTGGCGCCTAAGAGACGATGTCCTCCATCCAACGATATCTAAATTTGTGTTGTCATGGACTTTAAACAGAAGAAGCATCAAGGCATCAATTGATAATATCAGGGTTATCTTATATAAGGATACGGTCGTAACACACATTTGCATATGCTACTCGGCGTTTGAAAGCTTTCAAAGCACTCCTACAACAAAGCAAAATGATACAAGACCAATTCAAAAGTAAAATCTAGACTTGTATATTCGAATTTAGAAAAAAATGTTTTTATAATATGTACGGGAATACATGAAATAAATGCCGCCATTATCAGTAACCATTCTCTGCAACAGAGGGAGGTCACCCTCATCACCATCAGTGAGAAAGAGATGCTTTCCGGTTCTACGGAATATCCAGGGAGCAACATAAGATGCAACTTTCTCAAGCGTGGGAATGCCAAGAAACATAGGGACCTGCATGCCACATATTTTCTTAACGGAGCTTTAACAGAACCGTATAAATTGAATAAAAAGTATGCACCAATTTCGACAATTCCTTTCAAACGACAGAGATCGGTTTAATAGAATCTTGGCAAACTATCAAATGATTAGATCGGCTGAACAGTGTGGCACACTATAAATCTAACAAGCTTCATCGCTAACTTTTCAATGCTTCCGCCGGTCAGCACAATCCTATCCTTGAGGTTACATATCTTTTTGTATTATCACCTCAATACTTGAAGCTATACGAAGTGTGCCACATGTCTATGTTGAGGAAGTGCACTCCCGACCCTTCACATGTATCGAACACGAGGTTCTCAATATTCAACCCAATCTGACCTTTGAGGAAAAACTAACACAAATCGTCGATCATAGAGACCACCAGCTTCGTCGGTATACAATTCCCCACGATCAAAGTCCTTTGTTAGCATCACCAAAAGAGGTTACCTGGGAATTGGAGAATGGAATGCAAGAGAAATATTTGCAACTTTTTGGTATGTCCCTTTACGAAGAAATTTCGAGAACAAAATTTTTTAAGGAGGTAGATTGTAACATACCATAATTATAACACACCAATAAAGGTGCTATTCATTCCTATTGGAGTATATGTGTCATTCTCACATCTATCAATGGTGGGACTTGGAGGGTTTGTGGAGACTATATAAGAAGACCCAAAACTCATGTATCAGATGAGAAAGTTGAATGCAACAATCAACCCTTTGAGGCATTCTGCCGTGGTTTCATCCCGCTCCTTAGGGAGTAGGGTTCCACATAAAATCCCCTTGTTTTTCAATGTTTATTTTTATTTCTCTGATATTAGCTTCTGCATTCGTAGTTTCTAACATGGTATCAAAGCGGGTTCAATTCTCGAGGATTTTTATGTTCTTTGCTTATTTTCGAGATTTAGGGTTCGAAACTATGTTTTTTTTGTTGAAACCCTAATTCACGATTTAGTTCCACATATTTTGTCCTAGGAAACCCTAATTTTGAGAAGCTTACAAAGAATCTCTTACATATCTGAGAATCTGAACTCCTTGTTCTCGCACAATGCGGCGTATCTTCCAGTCGCAACACATCTTCCAGCTACGGTGCATCTTCCAGCTATGTTCCCCTCGCGCCAGCCTCCAGTTCCAGGCACCGGGTGGTATCGCCTCCAGCCGCTTCTTGCGGTGTTGTATCTCTTGCCGCCCTCCTCCGTCTCCTCAAGTGGCGCTCGATGCTTTAGGAGGAGCATCTCCCCTCCAGGAGGCACCCCTCCAATAGCCACACCTTCATAGTCATACCTCTCTAGCACCGCCGCATGCGGGGGATCCCATTATCCTCCCTCCAAGTCAACTCCAGACGAAGCCTCTTCGATTATAGGCAAGGGGTCTCAAGTCCCATTCTACATGTCTTCATGCAGAGGTATAGTTGTCCCCTCCACAGTCGGAGGCGGCGAAGCCTCCACCGCGCCTTGGGAAATACTCTTTCTGCATCTCCAAACTGCATCTCCTTCAGCGACGCAGCTCAGGCGGTGCCACATCTCTCATCGACCTACATCGCCTCTCCCAGGACCATGTGAGATACCCGCCCCAAATCCCAGCGATGGCAAGCACCCAGGCGATCAGCGGAGACAATTGCGTTCTCTCCGGCACGGGGAAACCCTAAGCCTTATAGGCGAAAGGGAGGACCCGATTAGGGCTCTGTTGTGTTAAAAAATGAAAGACAAAAAAAGGGAGAGGGTTGCGATTTCTACGAGGCCCAAAATGCGCAGTTCCAAACTAAAAAGATGTCTGGGCCTAATATATAAATTAGGCTGTGGTTTTGGGCTATGTTATAAAAAAATAAAAAAGGAGATCTAAAGTTTTAGCCCAAGTTGGGTCGAGTTTTCAAAAAAAACTATATTTTGAGAAAAGATGCATACAAAAAAGCAGTACGGAAAAAAAGAGAAAAGAAAAGCCAAAGAAAAATGATGAACGACTAATGTAAAAAAAGAGGGGGATAACTATAAAAGAATGAAATAGCCGAAAAAAGGGATCGTACAAAAAGAATCCGTATGAAAAAATTGAAAAGAAAAGCCAAAAAATCGAGATCGGCTAAGCGATTCATTGGTTTTTGTTTTCCTCATTTTCTTGCCTTCTCCCAACTTTATCGATGTCATTGTTTTCCGATAAGTATGGGAGAAAGGAGGAGTATTGTGTAGAGTTACAGGTCAGATTCAGATATCAGATTCTTCATATTCCATACCAGCCGGATGTCAGACTCTACAGTTCAGATTTCAGACTCGATGTTCAGATTCTGAGTCTTCAGTCATATGTGCACGTATTTGCTATCATTATTTGTGGGGTCTCCATCCTTGTTTTTGGTCTCGGAGTTTTTATGTAATCCATAGAGACTCCAGAGTAGATCTCATTCCCTATGCCATGTGGTCTAGGGTTTTCATGTGGTTTTATAGGGACTCCAGAGTAGATTTCCCATTCTCTGAGCCAATATGGGAAAGACCCAGTTCTCCGACGAGGAGACTTTTCAGACACCATTCTCCAGCAAATGTGGACTCCGACGAGGATGTCTCCAAGGCTTTTTTTTCAGTTCGACCCTTCAGAGATGGAGCAGTTGTCCACATGATTCAGTCTTCTACATGTGGTAAGCCAGAGTACTCCGACAAGGAAACTCATTTCAATTTTAGAGGCTCTGACAGGTACAGTACTAGCACACCCAGTTTGACTCACACTGCAACCCTTTTGTTCCTCACATGCACGACATGAGAAGTAATGTCCTTGATAGCATCTGACAGTTGTGTTTACGTTGAGTTGGTATTGTATGTAGTGTCTTGTATTGCGAGTTTGAGATTTTTTTTCTATTTGTCCAAGCTGAGCATTGCATGCTCCAGCTTGAGGGGGAGTATTGGAGTACATGTGTCATTCTTGTATAGATGGGTAGGATCCCTCCATGATCCATATATCACATCCAGTGTTTAGCCCCACATCTACTAGTGGTGGGACTTGGAGGGTCTGTGGAGGCTACATAAGAAGCCCCAGACCTCCTATATCAGATGAGAAATTTAAATGAAATAATCAACCCTTTGAGGCATTCTCGCATGGTTTCATCCTACTCCTTAGATCCCGTTCGGGGAGTTTATCCCCCTTAACCCATTTTCCCCCTTTCTCATGTGGGTCCCACTTTTTCTCTTTTTAATACATTAAATAGGTTGATTCTCTTTTACCAATTCCATTAAAAAAATATATTACATCATCATATCATATAAAAATTATAAATACTCCACTTCTACTCACTTTTCCAAACTTCAATACAATCACATCACAATAACTACACACTTTTTCAAAGTTCAATACAATCATATAACAACAAACCCACTTCAAACCCACCCCCGATTTAACCCTCTATCCAAACACTAAAACACAAAAATAGGTTACCCTCTCCCAGTTTAACCCGCCCTAACCCGCATACCAAACGCACCCTTAGGGAATAGGTTTCCACGTAAAATCACGTTGTTTTCAATGTTTATTTATATTTCTCTGATATTATCTCCCACATTCATAGTTTGTAACAATTCGTACCAACACATCAAATAAAAAAAATAAAATAAATGATATTAAAGGTATTAAAGGAGATTGAATAGCCATAATTATCTCCATTTAGACAATAATAAAATATCCATGAGCATAAAAAAGACCCACATCACTTTCCACAATTCGTGTACAAGAAGAGAGAGAGGATGAATGGAGAGAGTTAGAGTGAAAGATCTCACCGAAGATGCATCTTCATCGAGGGAGACGATGATGTTGAATCAAAGGAGGAGAGTGCAAATACATGACTTGAAGAAGCCATGACGACCACCTCGAGGAGAGGCACGCTTTGGGTCATCACAAAACCCTGCACATTCCTAGCAAATTCCACCCAAAAAATATCGTAGGGTACCAAGATCCTTAGTCACAAACTGATGGCCGAGAAATGCTTTTGCCATCCTTATCCCCTGCATATCAAATCCCATAACAAGTATATCATCAACGTATACCATGATAACGACAGAACCTCTGGGAGTCTTCTGGACAAACAAAGAATGATCAACATTTGATCTTTTGAACCCTTGCTTCTGAATTAGGTCTGAAAGCTTATGAAACCATGCCCACGGACTTGTTTAAGACCATATATAGCCTTGTGAAGTCTACACACCATTTGATACTTCCCTCAGTAGCAAACCCCGGAGGCTGCTGCATGTAGACTTCTTCATGCAGATCCCCATATAAAAAGGCATTCTTAACATCAAGCTGAAACAAGGGCCAATAATGTACCACAACAATTGAAAGGACACAGAGTGGAATGTCGTGCAACCGGAGAAAATGTGTCCATATAATCCACACCATAGGTTTGAGTGAACCCACGTGCCACTAGCCTTGCTTTGTAATGATCAAGGCTGCCATCTGCATGATATTTGACAGTAAATACCCATTTACAACTGACAACAGAAGCTCCTGGGGGAGCAGCAACCAAGCTCCATGTACCACGAGACCGCAGAGCAGTCATCTCCTCTTCCATAACTGAACGCCAACAGCTATCCTTTAAGGTGTTCTGATAATTCTGTGGTATCTCCACGATAGATAAGGCCACAACAAACCTCTGAAAATCACCAACGAGACGATGGAATGAAACCTGTGAAGCAAGTAGATAGGATGCACATGTCCGCTTACGCTTCCTTAAGGCAATAGGTACATCCAAATCATCAGCAATACCCACTGGTATGCTATTCTCCTACAAAGATCCCTACACTTGCACATTTTCAGTCCCATCGTTAGTAATATCACATGGACATACCTGGGGCGTGGTGGATGAATGACGACTTCCGTGAGCGGGGATCGGACAACGGGTATAAAATATCAGTAAAGGTAGTATCGGTGGTTGTGGAGGAGGCGGTGGTAGTGATGGTGGTGGTGGAGCTGTAGAAGTTGGTATGTGAACAGACAGACACAAAAGAGGAGGTGGCACATAAATCTCATCATCTGTAGTAGAGGGAGTCAACCTGTCACCTGTAGGAGAGAAATACATCACAACTCAAAGAAGGTGACATCAGCACTGACATAATATCTTTTGTACACAGGATCATAGCATCTATAACCCTTTTGAGTACAAAAGTGCCCAAGAAACACAGACTTGACAGCCCTAGTTGAGAGCTTGTCAAGTCCCAGAGTGAGCTGATGAACGAAAGCAACTGAGCCAAAGACACGAGGAGTTAGGGAGAACAGTTCCTTGTTAGAAAAGACAACTGAAAGAGGAACTTTCTCACCCAAAATGGAGGAGGGCATACGATTCACCAGATAACACGCCATAAGGACAACATCACCCCAAAAAGACAAAGGAGCACAACTCTGGATAAGTAAAGTCCGAGTGATACCAAGAAGATGACGATGTTTTCTCTCTACAATGCCATTTTGTTGAGACATGTAAGCACAAGTCGTTTGATGAATAATGCTGCGAGACAGGAAGAATTGTGAAAGAGCATGAGTACAAAACTCCAAGGCATTATCCGTATGCACAATTTTCACAGTAGAAGAAAAATATTCTGAACTTCATTTATAAAATTTTTTATTACATCCCTTGCTTCAGATTTATTCTTTAACAAGAACACCCATGACACTCTAGAGAAATCAACAACCACGACTAGGTAAAACCTGTGTCCCTGGTGATCAGGGGCACGACTCGGACCCCAAATGTCAACATGCAATAATTCGAAATGGGAGCTACTACTCCGAGACTCACGACTAGGGAAAGTAGATCTGTGATGTTTTCTCAACTGACACGCTTCACACTGAAAAAAGAACTCGGTGAAATCTGGGGTAAGATATGATGCAACTTCCGAAGAGAAAGATGACCAAAACGTAGATGCCAAGTAGGAGAGACTGTTCCATGAGACGAGACACCAGCATAGGGAGTTCGAACCAACCGATAGAGACCATCCTGCTCACGGCCACAACCAATCACCCTGCCCGTAAGAATGTCCTGAAAAAAAGAGACGATGGGTCAAAAATAGCGCGACAGTGCAAATCCTTCATGATTTGAATGATAGATAGTAAATTCATTGAAAAATCTAAAGCATGCAAGACATTTTGTAGACGCATAGAGGGTGTCAAACTGATTTCATCATGTCCAATGATCGGGGAATGGGTCCCATCTGCTATCACTACCGATCGTCCTGGCGGAACGTTCCTGTATGATGTAAGTTTACCTTTGTCTCGACAAAGATGATGTGTCGCAACGGAGTCCATAATCCATTCTGAACATCAGAACTATGACAGAACGTAAAGTCATAAGCACTACATGATGTGCTAGCTGGGGCTGACGTACTGGAAGAAGTTGAAGCTGCTATGTTCGAGTGACCTCCTGGAGAGTCAGTAAAGGCAGGAGACATGATATCACGGAGTCTGGCGACAAGATCCTTAAACCGCTGATTTGAAGTAGATGGCTGTGGAGGTGCAGTGTGCTCGGCTACACGAGCGGATGTATGAAAACCATGCTTAGAATAGCATGTCTCCTCCGTATGACCAGGGCGATGACAAAAGTTGCAGGGCTGATGGAAGCAGCCACCTCGACCACGAGGTCCACGACCACGAAAAGAAGAGGCTCCTCTGCCTCTGGAAGCTGCCATCGCCGAAGGAGGTGGAGTAATAGTAGTACAGGGAACTGTAATTCTTCTAAACCGTCGATACACTTCCTCCATTAGAGGAATAGTAGCATCCGCAAGGATCTGCGAGCGAGCCACATCATATTACGGGTCAAGTGCTGCCAGTAAGACCTACACCATTGTAGCATTTCAGAACATCTTCTGCTGCTCAAGGGTCGTCGTAAGGAGAATGATGTTGTAGAGCTTCTCAAACATCCCTCGCAGGGATGTATATAACGAATGCATAGGTCGGCCATTCTGCTTGACCGTAAATATATCATGCTGAAGTTGGAGGATCTTGGTCTTATTTATCATCTACGAGTATGTCGCAGCAAGGATGTCCCACATTGCCTTAGCAATGGGCTGATGGAGTACATCATTAGAAATCTCCATCGTCGGTGTGCCTCAAAGCCCGACTTTGGCATACGAATCATCAGCCTCCCATGAGGCATAAACCCCATTCTCTGTCGGCTCATCTTCGGTAAGAATGTGCTTCTTACCATTGGACTTCATGAGACTCATGAACTGCATCGCCAAGAGCTCGTAATTTGTCCCATCCATCTTGACTATGGGCGTTGGACCTTTGAAAGCGCCTGTGGAGAGCATGTCAACTTTGTTTTCTGATATTGATGCTGGAGATGGAGAATTAGGGTTTGTCGACCAAGGAATAAATGTCTACATAAATATCGAAGGATTTGAGTGCATATGTAGACCTATAAACTCAAATTCATAAGTAATAAGAAAGAGAAGGAGACGGGGGCACCGGCTAGAGGGGGGCAGCGTCGACGGCTAGATGGTGGCAGGGCCGGTGAGGGGGTGGCGGGGCCGGCGAGAGGGTGGCGACGAGAGAGGAGGGGCAACGGGAGGAAGTTGGTGATGCAAAACGGCTTTCGACGTCGATGATAAAAATAAAATAATTTGACGGTGGAATATCGGTGGAGAAAAGGAGAGGTTGAGAAGAAGAAAAACTCGTCGATAACGAGGGGTTGAAGAAGAAGAACGCGAAGAGCGCGGAGGGAGAAGAGAGAGAGGGATAGAGATAAAAATCTCAACTTTAATTCATACTTGACTGATGAAAAACATGGGACTACCCTCTCTTTATATAGGAGAGATGGGTTTACAAAAATAGTAAACTAATTTAAATTGACAACCGACTTGCCTAAATTGACCCTAACTAATTAATTGACTTAATTTCAAATTAAAATCTACGAAATAAACGTTGATATCACATGCGATCTCAAATACCAAATGATGCAAAACGGCTTTCGGCGTCGATGATAAAAATAAAATAATTTGACGGTGGAATATCGGTGGAGAAAAGGAGAGGTTGAGAAGAAGAAAAACTCGTCGGTAACGAGGGGTTGAAGAAGAAGAACGCGAAGAGCGCGGAGGGAGAAGAGAGAGAGAGAGGGATAGAGGGAAAAATCTCAACTTTAATTCATATTTGACTGATTAAAAATATCGGACTACCCTCTCTTTATATAGGAGAGATGGGTTTACAAAAATAGTAAACTAATTTAAATTGACAACCGACTTGCCTAAATTGACCCTAACTAATTAATTGACTTAATTTCAAATTAAAATCTACAAAATAAACGTTGAGATCACATGCGATCTCAATTATTTATTTAGACAATTTCGACAACCTAAAAACGTAAATAAAATTGACGATTAACTAATTAAATAAATGCGGCCCTATAATTTGGGGTCACGCTGCATCAACTCTCCTCCGCTTTTAAAAATTCATCTCCCGACGAATTGCTCGATGTAGGCTTGGAGGACGAATCTGCAGATTCTGCCGTCTTCTGGAAGAACTGGTGTGGGGCGAACGGCGGAGTCCATACGCGGGCGTAGATGCCGCGGTCGTCGTGGTCGAAGAACATGTGCGGCGCGAACGGCGGCGTCGTCTTGATTGTTGTCTCCTTCCCGTGATGTTCAAAAAATTGATGTGGCATGGAGAATATGGTCCTTGGAGAGAATCCATAATAAAGCAATGGCACAAGGAGAGGAGAAGAGGAGATGTGGCTAAGGAATGAAGCCATGGGGTCCTTAAATAGGGAAAACCCAAGATTATAGTCCTATTTGGATAAGGAACATCCCCCTTTTTTAAATGTTCCCGCCGCCAGGGGTGTTGGCGCAATTTTCGCACGTCTTTATTTTTCTCTCTTTTCATAATGCTCTGGACCTTTCTGCAAATAAGTATTTTTGGAAATTTCATTTTGCAATTTTTCCAACTAGTGTGCCAATCCCTCAATTTCAGGGATTCGTTTCCTGGAGACCACGATAGGGCGCCTTTCGTCCTCAACAAAAGGCGGCGGCGTGGGGGTTTTGCGGGGAGGGCTGGCGAGCGGCTGGCACAGGCGGAGGGGTGCGTTGGTGGGGGCTCGCAGAGGTAGCGGCGCCGCAGCAGGGAGGCGGGGCGAGAGCTTTGGGGCGCGGTGGAGGGCAGGACCACTGGGCGCGGCATGGTCGCGGGTTGGCGAGGGGGGGCTGGAGGGGCGAATACAGGGAAAGAAGGAAGGGGAGGGTGCGGATTTGAGAGGGGAAGAGAAGGGATGGGAAGAGGAGGGTGCGGGAGGAAATCGGCGGGGAGGAGAAGGGAAAACGGCGGCGGTAGGGGGGTGGGTTAGGGTTACGGGGAGGGAAAAGGAAATGTCGGGGAGAGAGGGAGGGGGTGGGCCGAGAGGAGGGTGCGGGGCTGTGGTCGGTGGTGGTGCCGTGGGGGGGTAAGGGGCTGTCGGAGAGGTTGTCGGGGTGGGGCTGACGGCCGCGCGGGCCGGGGAGGGTAGGGGAATTACCTGGGAAGACTGGGGTTGTGCCAGGATGATCGGAGGGGGCCGCGGAATCGATTCCGATGGCGGAATTGGTTCTGGAAATTGCTGGACAGCGAGCAGTTCTTCTTCCACGGGGCGGGTTTCGTCGTCAAACTTCGCGGCAGCGGCTTCAACGGGTGGCGGCTTCGATGGGGTGTCGCATAGGGCCTCGAAGTTGGCTACAAGGCTTCGAAACTCGGATTGGATCGTGGTTTGCAAGTGATGCAAATCACGTAACATGCGCTCCGTCTCCTTGTCGTAGGCGTCATTGGCTCGCCGCTTTCGTTCGGATGAACGATGGTGTCGGTGCAGACACCGGGGCGGATCGTTAGATCGTGAGGACGATCTAAATGCCATGCTCTGATACCAAATGATGCAAAACGGCTTTCGGCGTCGATGATAAAAATAAAATAATTTGGCGGTGGAATATCGGTGGAGAAAAGGAGAGGTTGAGAAGAAGAAAAACTCGTCGGTAACGAGGGGTTGAAGAAGAAGAACGCGAAGAGCGCAGAGGGAGAAGAGAGAGAGAGGGATAGAGATAAAAATCTCAACTTTAATTCATACTTGACTGATTAAAAACATGGGACTACTCTCTCTTTATATAGGAGAGATGGGTTTACAAAAATAGTAAACTAATTTAAATTGACAACCGACTTGCCTAAATTGACCCTAACTAATTAATTGACTTAATTTCAAATTAAAATCTACGAAATACACATTGAGATCACATGCGACCTCAATTATTTAATTAGACAATTTCGACAACCTAAAAACGTAAATAAAATTGACGATTAACTAATTAAATAAATGTGGCCCTATAATTTGGGGTCACGCTGCATCAGTTGGCGGCGGGAGGAGGGTGTGAGGGTGGCAGCGCTGGCGAGATGAGAGAGAGAAGGTGGCGGCGTCGGCGAGAGGAGAGGGCGGCTAGGGTTTTAGGGTGGTGGCTCTGATAGATGTATCTAGAAATATCTCAACAATTTAGAATATACCTTTGTATGTATCGATTTCATCAGATAATATACATACATAATGACTTGATTGGAGATTAAACGCCTATTTATATGCATCAAACTTTTACGGATGCTACATCACAATGTGGCGTTCATTCATAATTGTGTTGATCATTGTCATGATGCAATTCGTATTCCATCACCGAAGATCTATGTCGTTGGGTACTAAGATTCACCAAATATTGATATATGTAATTAGGTAATAATAATGACCATGTTGCATTGATTATATTTTCATTGTACATGAAAAAATAACCAGATAGAAAGGAAAGAAGACTATATATCTTGATTATAAAAGGGGGTCATATATCATGTTTCTCCACGAATTTAAATTATTGTTTTATTTGTATACGAACATAGATTGGACTCATATTTAGTAGGTTTGTGAATATTAACTCTTGCCTTTCATTTTCTTATTTTAAGGTTCATATAATGATTAAAATTCAACATAATCCAAAATTGTGGTACACGAAGATACTTTTTAGGTAATAACATGGTTTTAATTTATGAAAAAAGAGAAATATTTTTTGTTACTGCCATAGTAGAAGAAGTCTAGCACGGAGTAGTAGTCGGGTCGTAAAAGAAGAAGTATACGTCCTGACGAAGAAGTCGATGCTCAATGAAAATGGATGATATGTAGAAATATGGAGTGCCGGTTTGTCAGTCGTAGACGTGGAGAAGTCCTAAAGAGTATATCTATGACTCTCCCTTCCTCCCATACTTGATAAAATAAATAGCATGAAACATCAAGTTGGGAGATATAAAACAAGCATTTTTTTGTGCTTCTTTTTTTGCACAAACTAATATTTCTTTTCTTTTTCCTTTTTTTCTCTTCTTTTTTTACGTACGGTTTCTTTTACGTAGCCCTTTTCCAAGCTGTTCAATTTTTTTCAGCTTTCATCTCTCTTTTTTTCAAAAAAAACATGCAACTTTTTTTCTCCTCTCCAACATCTCTTCTTCTTCCTTGGAATACAAGGGCCCACTTGACCTTAAATAAGCAATAGCTTGCATTTTTTGACATTTTTGCTCAAAACTTTTCAGCCCACTTGGGCCCACCCCTATTTAGAGTTCCCATCGAGGAACCCCTCACAAGAACGCAACCCCTCACATAAATTATAGGGGGAGCCGTCGCCATTTGGATCTGGAGAAGTAGATCACGTGTAACCTCCTGCTGGGGAGTATTTAGGGTTCCCATCGAGCGTGCGCTGCCACTTGTGGCTTGAGAGGAGGAAGGTGTCGCCGTCTGGAGGGAGTATTGGGTTTGCTGTGAGGTCTCATCACCGCCTGCTGATGTAGTGAGGTGTCTTCCATCGGGTCACCCTACCGCCTCCTGATGTCGTGAGGTCCCATCGAGATGAGGTTGTCAGATGCGGTGATGTGCCCTTGGCAGCGAACATGAAGTTGGCAATTGTTCTTGGCCAGGAGGATTGAACATGGAGTTTTGCAAGGTCTGGCAGTTAATCAGCTATAGCATCGTTGCCTGGAGCACGTTGGCGCTGCCCCCTTTTTTCTCTTCTTTTTTTGAGTCGAGGGAGGATGTAGGGCTGCTAGTGTGGGGAACCATCTCCCCCCTATTGCGAAGAAGTTGGATCTGATGTTATTACTGCTGGAACTGAAGCTATTGCGAAGACAATATTACAAAGAACTTTGCCACCAAGGGTGCTATTGCATAAACTGATGATATTGTTGTAGGATCTGATGCTATAGGGAGGAAATTAGGGCTCGGCTTGGATGCCACAAGAATTAGGGTTCCAGTCCCAGATTGGATGCCACAAGAATTAGGGTTGGAGTCCTAGATTTCATTTCTCAAAATTGATGATGAAAATCTCTTCAAGTTTGAACTTGATCTAGTGGCTTGAAATCTCGATGTTTGGAACCAAGGTTTCAAAACCTTGGAACTTGAACAGAACTTGAACATGAGATTTCCAGAACTCAGAATCAATCACGAACATGAATCAAAAAATAAATTTACACAATAAACTCATGATCGAACCCTTAGAATCAACTGCTCTATTACCATGTTGAAATCTAGAATGCGGAAGCGATTCGATAAACAAAGCAATAAAATAAAAAAAGATAAACGTGTAACACATGCATTTTACGTGGAACCCTACTCCTAAAGAAGCGGAATGAAATCACAGGAGAGGCCTCAAAGAACCGGATCTTCTGATTAGAATCTCATTGAGTACATTGGGTGTGGGGCTCCTTATATAGCCCTACAGATAGACCGAATTCCCATAATAGTAGATGTGAGATTAAACATGAGTGGGGAGGTAATTACCCACTATATTACATACTTTAACATAGCACGTTAACTAACATGTTCAATATAATATACAAGATATGATTGTTGGGTAGTTACATCTAAATCTATAATCATAAGATAAATATACGTGTGATGTGTCTTATCTTTATATGTTAATTACATGTTTGTAGGAAAATAAGTCTTGTTTTCTATATTTTAGTACTTCTTTATCTATTTTTTTCACCATGTCTACTTTATGTAATTTGCCCATAGGTCTCTTCCTATATAAGAGAGCCCAAGGCTATGGAATCTGTAGAGAATATTATGTAGTCCGTGTAGCCTTTTATCTATTTATATTCTTCCTGTTCGGTATTATGTAATTTATCTATGGGTCTTCTCTATATAAGAGACCCTAGGGTTCTATGGAATAAACAGAACACTCATTTCCACCAACATGGTATCAGAGCCAAAACCCTAACTCTAGGGTTTTCCACCGCCAAATCACTCCCTTTCTCCCTAGGTCGACGCCGCCTCTCTCTCCTCCTAGGCCATCGCCAAGGCCATCGGACCCCTCCCCTCTCCGTCGGGTCCTCCCTCGCCTCCTCTCCACCGCCGATCAACATCTAAGGTAGGGGACCCTGACCGCCGGGTTCCCCTTCCTTTCACGACGACGCCTCTCCTTTCGTCGGTCGTTCTACCTTCATGGATTTGAGTGCATAAAGTCTACATACGCACTCAAATCCTATCAAGCCTTTGTAGACACCAGTTTCTTGTCTACAATCCCTAGTTCTTCATCTACGGCGATATGTCAGAAAACAAGGTCGATATGCCCTCCATAGGCGCATTCAAAGGTTCAGCGCCAATAGTCAAGATGGACGGGACGAACTATGAGCTCTGGGCTATACAGTTCATGGGCCTCATGATGTCAAGCGGTAAGAAGCATATTCTTACGAGGATGAGCCAATAGAGAAGATCGGGATCCATGCCTCCTGGGAGGCAGATGATTTATATGCCAAGGTTTAGATGTCAGGCACGTTGTCAATGGAGATAGCCAATGATGTCCTCCATCAACCCACCGCTAAGGCGATGTGGGATATACTGCCCGCAATATATTCACAGTTGCGGAATGAGACGAAGATGTTACAGCTCCAGCATGACATTTTTACGATGAAGCAGAATGGGAGGCCGCTCCACTCCTTGTATACATCACTGAGGGGGATGTTTGAGAAGCTATATAGCACTATACCTCTCACGGCTACCCCTGAGCAGCAAAAGACCTTCCAGAATGCTACCATGGTAGGGGTACTGCTAACAGCTCTTGATCCTGAGTATGAGGCAGTCTGGTCTCAGATACTCGTCGATGCTACCATTCCTCCTATGGAGGAGGTCTACCGGAGGCTTAGTCAGATCTCTGTTCCTTCCAACACTTCTACCCCACCACCTTCGGCAATGGCTGTGTCACGAGGGTGAGGTGGTCGATCTTCCTTTCGTGGCCGTCAACCTCATGGCAGAGGCCGTTTTAGCCAACCATGCACTTTTTGTCATCGCACTGGTCTCCGAGGACACATGCTATTCTAAGCATGGTTTTCCGGCATCGGCACGTGTAGCTGAACATGTTCCATCTTCATCGGCATCCACTTCGGATCATCGGTTTGAGGAGCTTGTGACTTGATTACACGATATTATGCCTCAATCATCTACAGAGATTCCAGGAGGAGCTTCAGATGTTGCTGCTTCAGCATCTGCCATTACTTCTGTCGTTGCTAGCACCTCAGGTAGTGCTTCTGCTTTTACATCCTATCATGATCTCTCAGATTGGATTATGGACTCTGGTGCAACCCATCATCTCTGTCGCGACAGAGATAGACTTGAGTCATATAGAGACATTCCACCTGGACGCTCGGTGCTCATAGCTGACGGGACTCATTCCCCCATCATTGGACAGGGGGAGGTTACACTGTCACCATCCTTGCGCTTGCAGAATGTTCTACATGCTCCTAAGTTTTCCATGAATCTACTATCTATTAGTCAGCTTACGAAGGATTTGCATTGTCGTGCTATATTTGACCCGACTTCTCTTATTTTTCAGGACATACTAACGGGCAGGGTGATTGGTTGTGGCTCTGAGTAAAATGGTCTCTATCGTCTGGTCCGGAATTCATATGCTGGTGCCTCTTCCTATTCCACAGGAGCAGTCTCTCCGTATACCTGGCATCTAGGTTTTGGTCGCCTACCGCGTCAAAAGCTGCATCATCTCTTGCCTCAGATTCCTCCAACTTCATCGTTTCAATGTGAAGCTTGTCAGTTGGGAAAGCATCATCAAGCTAGCTTTCCTCGTCGTCAGTGTCGGAGCAGTAGCTCCCTATTTGAATTATTTTATGTTGATATTTGGGGTCCAAGTCGTGTCCCTGATCATCAGGGGCACAGGTTCTATCTTGTAGTCGTTGATGATTTCTCTCGTGTATCGTGTGTAATTCTTTTAAAGAATAAATCTGAGGCTGGGGATGTTATAGAAATCTTATCATTGAAGTGCAGAATGTTTTTTCCTCTTCTGTCAAATATGTTCGTACAGATAATACTTTGGAATTTTGCACTCGATCTCTCTCACTATTTTTTTTGTCCAGAGGTATTATTCATCAAACCACTTGTCCTTATACATCTCAACAGAATGGTGTGGCAGAGAGAAAACATCGTCATCTCCTTGACATTGCTCGAACCTTTCTTATCCAGAGTTGTGCGCCTATCACCTTTTGGGGGGATGTTGTTCTTACAGCCTGCTATCTGGTCAATCGTATGCCATCCTCTGTACTTGGTGAAAAGATTCCCCTTTCTGTTATTTTTCCCGAGAAGGAATTATTTTCTCTTACTCCTCGTCTCTTTGGTGTTGTTGCTTTATTCACAACTTGTCTCATGGACTTGACAAACTCTCTCCTAGAGCTGTCAAGTGCGTCTTTGTGGGTTACTCTCAGACTCAGAAGGGATACCGTTGTTACGACCCTGTGAACAGGAAATATTTTGTCAATGTTGATGTTACATTCTTTGAGTCTGTTATGTACTTCTCTCCCACAGGTGATCGGTTGGTCTCTTCCACATCTAATGATGAAGTCTGTGTTCCTCCTCCTCCTAGTCTGAGGCCATCTTTGTCCATCCCTGCTCTGGTTGTCGCGTCGTCACCAACGTCACCACCACCACAACCACATGTCCTGTCATTCCCTAAATTCTATACACGTCGATCAGGTCCTGCTCAGGAGACACGTCAATCATCCCTCACGCCTCAGGTATGTCCAGATGCTCTTATTAACGATGGGTCAGATAGTGTGCTTGTGCAGGATTCTTTTTTGCAGGAGGAGTGTGCACCATCGAGTACAGTGGATGATGATCTTGATGTCCCTATTGCTATTCGGAAGCAGAAACGTCATTGTGCATCTTATCCTCTTGCTTCCCAGGTTTCCTTTCATCGTCTCACAAGAGACTTCCAGAGATTCGCTGCCTTGTCTTCCGTGGAGATACCACGGAATTATCAGGATGCTATGAAAATTGACTGTTGGCGGTTGGCTATGGAAGAAGAAATGGCTGCTTTACAATCCAGGGGCACATGGAGCTTGGTTACTGCTCCATCAGGAGCATCTATTGTCAGCTGCAAATGGGTGTTCACAGTGAAATACCATGCCGATGGGAGTCTTGATCGGTACAAGGCACGACTAGTGGCACGAGGCTTTACTCAAACTTATGGTGTGGACTATTTGGATACATTCTCTCCAGTGGCTCGTCACTCTACTCTTCGCATCCTTCTATCTGTTGCTGTGGTACGTGATTGGTCCATATTTCAGCTTGATGTCAAGAATGCCTTCTTATACGGAGATATGCAGGAAAAAGTATGCATGCAGCAGCCACCAGGGTTTACTGTTGAGGGGGAGAATCATATGGTGTGTAGACTTCACAAGGCGATATATGGCCTTAAACAGAGCCCGCAGGCGTGGTTCCAGAAGCTTTCCCACCTGATTGAACGACATGGCTTCAAAAGATCTAATGCGGATCACTCATTGTTTATTCAAGAGACTTCTAGAGGTATAGTTGTCATCATGGTATATGTTGATGATATTCTGGTTACAGGAGATGATGCTAAAGGGGTAGAGATGACAAAAGCATTTTTGGGCCATCAGTTTGTCACGAAGGATCTTGGTACCCTAAGATATTTTCTGGGGCTGGAGTTTGCCAGGAATGCACAGGGTTTGGTAATGACCCAAAAAAAGTATATTACAGATTTGCTAGTTGAAACAGGCATAGTTGGATGTAGACCATCGAGCACTCCTATGGATCCAAGCATGAAATTATATGACAACGATACTGAAGAGGTGGACAGTAGAAGATATAGAGAAATGGTGGGTAAGCTTCTCTACATCACTATAACTCCACCCGATATTGCTTTTGCAGTAAGTCGAGTGAGTCAATTTATGGAGCAACCAAGACAGTTACATACGGATGCTATATATATATGATACTAAGGTATCTAAAGTCTTCTCCAGGCTCAGGATTGCTATTTAGAAAGAACACAGATTTGTCTATTTCAGCTTGTGCAGATGCAAACTACGCAGGATGCCCTTAAGATCGTAAGTCCACTTCGGGCTTTGCAGTTTTTGTTGGTAGCTCTCTGGTCTCTTGAAAGAGTAAGAAACAAACTGTTGTAGCAAGATCCGGTGCTGAGTCTGAATATAGGGCCATGGCACAAGCAAGCACGGAAATGATGTGGGTTCGAGCTGTACTAGAAGACTTGCATATAAATGTATCTCTACCAATGCAGCTACGGTGTAACAATCAAGCAGCTTTGTTCATTGCCAATAATCTAGCTTTCATGAAAGAACAAAGCATATTGAAGTAGACTGCCACTATACTAGAGATATGATCTAGAAGGGCTTGATCTCTACTTCACATGTTAGTTCCGAGGATCAGACTGCTGACATCTTCACCAAGCCATTGCTCAGGGGTCCTTTCCAGAGATGTTCTTCCAAGCTGAGCATGATTGATATCTATGCTCCATCTTGAGGAGGTGTATAGAGAATATAATGTAGTCCGTGTATCCTTTTATCTATTTCTATTTTTCATGTTCCATATTATGTAGTTTACCCATGGGGTCTTCTCTATATAAGAGACCCTAGGGTTCTATGGAATAAACAGATCGTTCATTTCCACCAACAGAACCAAACAACTCTTTCTATATTTCTATGTAATTTTTCCATAGGTCTCTTCCTATATAAGAGAGCCTAGGGCTATGGAATAAAACAACTCTTTCGATTTTTCCCAACATGGTATCAGAGTAGCGGTCCTACACCAGAGCTCTCGTACCGAAACCCTAACCCTAGCCCCCACCTTAAGCCTCCTCGCATCGCCGCCCCCTGCGACCTCCAGCCCTGCCGCCTCAGGCAGCCCCCCAATCGCTCCCAGCCCCCCACCCTACGGCACCACTGGCAGCTTCCAACCGCTCGCAAACCCTCCTGCGGCACTGCAACTTTGTGCAACACAGACGCATCCCACGCACCTCGCGACCCCAACCGCTTTTTGTGGGGCTCCAGCATCATCTAGCACTGCCCCGTGGTTGACATTGTTCGAATTTTGAGGGAGTTAGTTGTGGTATAAGTCTACATATGCTGCCAACTTCTCCTATGTCCGTGTAGACATTCATTTGGTCAAAGTCTACAACCCTTGTCTCCTTCGATCAATAAGATGTCAAAGAACAAGATTGATATCCCCACCACGAGCGCATTCAGAGGTCTGACACCCACAGCCAAGATGGATGGGTCGAATTACGAGTTGCGGGCCATGCAATTCATGAGCCTAATGAAGTCGATGGGTAGGAAACATATTCTTACCGAAGAGCAGATGGAGAAGACAAGGTTGTATGCCTCCTGGGAGGCCGAACGCTTATGCACGGCTCTAGTTGTCTGGTACCATGATACCAGATATAGCAAATGATGCCCTGCACCAGCCCACAGCCAAGGCCATGGGGGATATTCTTGCTGCTACGTATTCACATGTCAAAAATGAGATGAAAATTCTACAGCTGCAACATGACATCTTCACCATTAAGCAGAATGATCAACCACTACATGCACGCTACACCGCTCTACACGGTATGCTTGAGAAGCTTCATAGCTTCGTGCCTCTCACGGTGACTCCAGAACAGATGAAGACATTGGAATGCTACGATGGTTGGCGTATTTCTGGCCTCTCTTGACTTACAGTGCAAGGTCGCATTCTCACAGATACTGGTTGATGCCACCATCCCTCCCATGGAGGAGGCCTTTCGAAGGTTAAGCAAGATCAATGTTCCAACTCCGGTGCCAAATTCTTCTGTCATGGTGGTCTCTCGTGGAGGAGGAGGCTCATCTCGATTTCGTGGACGGGTATCACGAGGTAGAGGTGGACGTGGTCGTGGACCGTCGTGTACCTATTGTCACAGATCGGTTCATACGGAAGACACATGCTACTCTAAGCATGGTTTTAAAGCATCAACACGTGTAGTAGAGCATGTCCATCATCAGCAAGTTGCACCGCCCACATCAGATCAGAGATATGATGAGCTTATGTCTCGATTGCGAGACATTGTGCCACTATCTAATACCCCAACACCTACTCCAAAGAACAACTCGGATTTTACAGCTATTGTAGGGGCCAATATCTCAGATAGTATTCATGCCTCTACTATTTGTCATGGTTCAAATATATCAGAGTGGATTATTGATTCAGGAGCCACGCATCACTTGTGTGGAGATAGAGATCATCTCTTATCCTATCGGCAGGTTCAACCACAAAGGATTGTGGTCATAGCTGATGGGACTCACTCTCCTATCATGGGACAGGGGGAGATCACCTTGACATCATCTATGCGCTTACAGAATGTGTTGCATGCTCCTGTTTTCTCAATGAATTTACTTTTTATTAGTCAGATTACTAAGGATTTAATTGTCGTGCAATATTTGACCCATCATCTCTTGTGTTTCAGAACATTCTTATTGGCAAGGTGATTGGTTGTGGCCGTGAGCAGGACAGACTTTATCGACTAGCCCAAACATCATATGTTGGCCTATCGTCCCACTCCGCTGGACCGGTTTCTCCCTTTCTTTGGCATATGCGCTTTGTACATCTCCCGCTTCAAAAATTGTGTCAAGTTCTTTCTCAGATTTCCCGCTCATCATTCAACTATGAAGCGTGTCAATTAGGGAAGCACCATCGGTCGATCTTTCCTAGTAGTCAGAGTCGGAGTAGTAGCTCCCCTTTTGAGTTTTTCTATGTAGACATTTGCAGTCCAAGTGTTCCCGATCATGAGGGATACATATTTTATTTAGTTGTCGTGGATGATTTTAGTCGACTATCTTGGGTCTTTTTGTTGAAGAATAAATCTGAAGCTGGAAATGCCATAATAAATTTCATTAGAGAAGTGTAGAATATTTTTTCCACCTCTATCAAAATTGTATGGACAGTCAATGCGCTTGAATTCTGCACACATATGTTTTTTAATTCTTTTGGTCTCATGGTATTCTTCATCAAACATTGTGTGTGTATACGTCCCAACAGAACGGTGTTGCTGAAAGAAAGCACAATCATCTTCTTGATGTCACCCGTACTCTCCTGATCCAGAGTTGTGCATCACATTCATTCTAGGGTGATGCGGTTCTTACGACTTGTTATCTCGTTAACTGCATGCCCTCGTCGGTGCTAGGGGAGAAAATTCCTTTTTCACTTATTTTTCCTGACAATGAGTTGTTCTCTCTTAGCCCTCGTGTGTTTAGAGCTATTGTGTTTGTCCATCGGTTGTTTCCAGGGATTGACAAGCTCTCTCCTTGAGCAGTTAAATGTATCTTTTTGGGTACTCCAGATCTCAGAAGGGTTATCGCTGCTATGATCCGTTACACAGAAGATATTATGTCAGGGCAGATGTATTATTTTTTTGAGTCCAAGTCGTGTTCCCTATCATCAGGGACACATTTTATTTAGTTGTTGTGGGTGATTTTAGTCGTCTGTCTTGGGTCTTCTTGTTGAAGAATAAATATGAAGTTGGAAATGCCATAATAAATTTCATTAGAGAAGTACAGAATATTTTTTCCACCTCTATCAAAATTGTACTTATAGTCAATGAGCTTGAATTCTGCACACATATGCTTTCTCAATTCTTTCGGATTCGGTCTCATGGTATTCTTCATCAAACTTCGTGTGTGTATACATCCCAACAGAACGGTGTTGCTGAAAGAAAGAACCATCACCTTCTTGATGTCACCCGTACTCTCCTGATCTAGAGTTGTACCCCACATTCATTCTGGAGTGATGTTGTTATTACGACTTGTTATTTCGTTAACCTCATGCCCTCCTCGGTGGTAGGGAAGGAGAAAATTCCATTTTCACTTGTTTTTCATGACAATGAGTTGTTCTCTCTTAGCCCTCATGTGTTTGGATCCGTTGCATTTATCCATCAATTGTTTCCAAGGATTGACAAGCTCTCCCAGAGCTGTCAAATGTGTCTTTTTGGGTACTCCAGAACTCAGAAGGGCTATCGATGCTATGATCTCTTACACAGGAGATATTATGTCAGTGCAGATGTAACATTTTTTTGAGTCCGGCATGTATTTTTTGCCTACAGGTGACGGGTTGACATCTTCATATTCATATAATGAGGTCTATAATCCACCTCCACATTCACCACCATCCTCACTACCTCCATTACCACCTCCTCCATCACCACTATCAGTCCCACCACCTCCCATTACTCTGGTACTTTCACTACCACACCACTACAATCGATGGTCTTCTACTGCTCATGCTCATGGTTCATCACTAGCACGCCCCAAGTTTGTTTTGATAGCATTAATTCTAATGACAGGATTACTAATGTCTCTCAGCAGGGCTTATCTCAGCTAGTTGATGATCAGGTTGGGGGCAGAAATGATGATGATGACCTGGATTTACGTATTGCTCTTTGAAAGCGGAAACGTTCAAGCACATCGTATCCGCTAGCTTCTTACGTCACATTCGAGCTTCTAACAGGTAATTTTGGGAAGTTTGTTGCAACTTTGAACACTGCGGCCATACCATGGACTTATCAGGAGGTGTTGACAGATAGCAGGTGACATGTAGTTATGGAGGAGGAGATGGCGGCTCTACAGTCCAGAGGCACTTGGAGTTTGGTCACAGCCCCCGCTGGAGCGTCTATAGTGAGTTGCAAATGGGTCTTCACAGTGAAGCAGAATGCAAATGACAATATTGATCGCTACAGGGCTCGCCTAGTAGCATGTGATTTTACTCAGACATATAGGGTGGATTACCTTGACACCTTCTCTCATGTTGCTCGCCATTTTACCCCACAGATTCTTCTATCTGTTGTTGTGGTTCGAGATTGGCCCTTGTTTCAACTTGATGTCAAGAATGCATTCAAGTATGGTGACCTTGAGGAGGAAGACTACATGCAGCAACCACTTGGATTTGGTACTGAGGGGGAGTGTTCACAGGTATGTAGATTTCATAAGGCAATCTATGGCCATAAGCAGAGCCCACAAGCTTGGTTCTAGAAGCTCTCAGATTTATTTGAGAAGCAGGGGTTCAAATGGTCGATGCAGACCATTCACTCTTCATACAGAGAACATCCAGAGGTATGATTGCTATTATAGTGTATGTTGATGATATACTTATCACAGGAGATGATATACAAGGAATAAAGAGGGCAAAAGTATTGTTGGACCGTGAATTTGTTAACATGGATCTTGGATCTCTTAGATACTATCTGGAACTGGAGTTTGCCAGGAATCGACATGGGTTAGTGATGACTCAGAGAAAATACATCACTGATTTGCTAAGTGACACGGGTATGCTTCGATGTCGACCCGTCACCACACCAATGGATCCAAGCATGAAACTATATGAAGATGACATTAAAGAGGTTGCCAAGAGAAAATACATATAATTGGTGGGAAAGCTTCTCTACATTACCATTACCAGACCCGATATTTCTTTTGTTGTCAGTCGGATGAGCCAGTTCATGGAACAAACTCATCAGGTACATACGGATGTTATACAAATGATACTAAGGTATCTTAAATCATCGCCAGGTACAAACCTGCTATTTAAAAGAGGTGGCACCATCACTGTCTCAACATATGCAGATGCAGATTATACATGATGCCCAAAGGATAGGAAGTCCACAACAGGATTTGCTATATTTGTTGGAGATTCACTTATTTTGTGGAAATGCAAGAAACAAACTGTGGTGGCTAGATTTAGTGTTGAGTCGGAGTATAGGGCTATGGCACAAACATGTACTGAAATGATGTGGGTTCAAGCAGTCCTTATATATTTACACATAGATGTACCTCTTCTCATGTCGCTAAAATGCGACAATCAAGATGCCTTGTTCATTGCTAATAATCATTTTTTTCATGAAATGACAAAGCATATTGAGGTCGATTGCCACTATATACGTGACATGATTTAGAAGGGATTCATTTTTACATCTCATGTCAACTTAAGAAACCAGACGGCAGACATTTTCACCAAAGCCTTACTCAGAGGACCATTTCAAAAGTGTTCGTCCAAACTGAGCATGATAGATATCTATGCTCCATCTTAAGGGGGTGCAGGAAAATAAGTCATGTTTTCTGTATTTCAGTACCCCTTTATCTATTCTCTTTTCTTCATGTCTACTTTATGTAATTTTCCCATAAGTCTCTTCCCTATATAAGAGAGCCCATGACTATGGAATAAAACAACCTTTCTATTTTTCGCAACAATGTTCCATAGGTATTTTCATACTGAAATAATGAAAAATGGTGATAATATGGGTGTATATATTTATTAGTTACAAAGATAAAGTAATTCAACTTTTCCATTGAAAAATATAACAAAAGGCGCGGACCCATAAAAAGTCACATGGACAACCATCAAGAGGTCGTGTTAATCCAAAAGGCAACACGGTCAAGGGGCATATGATTTTCAAGGAACCACAGAGGTAAAAGTTATGTCCTCTACAATTGTAGCTACACAGTCATGTCATGCCATGAACCGCAAGTGCCAGCAGTTGAAACGTAATAAGATAGATACATGAAAAGTTATGCAAAGAAATGATTTGTAAAGGTAAATCATTACAAGTATGCAAGGAAACTATTTATAAAGGTAAAGCATGATAAGTGTGCAATGAAAGTGTTTATAAAGGTAAACCATTATAAGTATGCAAGGAAATGGTTTATGAGGGTAAACCATTACATATTATGCAAGAAAATGATTTCATAAAAGAATAAATCATTACATGCTATACAATATATGGTTTAAGAAAAGTAAATCGTCACAAGTCATGCAAAGTCATCTTAAAGGGGCTAGCATGCAAACTGATTTCTATGATAAAAGAAACTTTTACATGCCATGAATCTTATGAAATATGCCACACAAGATGAAAGATATATATGTTATATATTCTTATGCATATTGCATATGTATACCCTTGTTTATGAAAGAAGCCAAAATACATATGACAGGGAACAAATTTAAACATAGATGGGAACAACTAGGCACGCAATGATGTTTTTCATTGAAACTCAAGTACATACAATATAAAGGTTAAAAAACCATTAGAATTCCCATGCATGGACCCTGACACATACTTGACATTAGGCTCATGCAAAATTATGTTTATTTATTTCAAGCACAGTACACTGTTGATCATGCACATAGGATCGCACGATAATTTCGTGAAGATATTTGATGTGGTATCATTTATTGCATGAACATGAAGGAGATATATATATATATGACCACTGGAACCAAGGAAATGTTAATGTATTAGTTATTTTTATTTTGCAACCATATCCTTATTGGTGATGTAATGACAGAATTCTCAGTTTGAATGGATTTTATGGATCCTTGTGAGAATGACTTATGTATGCTCATTAATTACTATGCATGATTCGGTAATGGTTTAGTCGTACGAATTAAAGTTGCTTGCTTCCACCGGTCAGCTCAATCTGTTCTGTTATACTAGAAAGTTACATGTTGCTGCCAGTATGTTATTTTAACGAACGGATCATGCTGACTGGAAGCATGCAACTTTAATTTGCATGACTGAACTGTTTCCAAATCATGCATGGCAATCAATGAGCATACAAAAAACATTCTCACAAGGATCCTTAAATCCATTCAAACTAAGAGTTCCATCATTACATCACCAATAAAGGTATGGTTACAAAAGATAAATAACTAATACAGTAATATTTCCTTGGTTCCAATGGGCATACAGATCTTCTTCATGTTCATGCAATAAATGTTACCATATCGAATGTCTTAATGAAATTGTCATGTGATCTTATCTGTATGATTAACCTTATCTTACATCTGAAATAAATAAACATAATTTTGCACGAGCCTAATGCCCAGTATATATCAGGGTACATGCATGTGAATTCTAACGGTCTTTTAACCCATTATATTGCATGTACTTGAGTTTCCATGAAAAATGTCATTATGATCCTAATTGTTCCCATGCACATCTAAGTTTGTACCCTATCATATGTATTTTGACTTCTTTCATAAGCAATGGTATACATATGTAATATGCATAAGAATATACATAAGAATATGAATATATATCATACATGTTTTTCATCTTGTGGGGCATATATATTTCATAAGATTTATGATATGTAAAAGTTTCTTTTATCATATAAATCACTTCGCATGTTAGACCTTTTAAGATGACTTTGCATGACTTGTGATTGTTTACTTTTCTAAAATCATTTCTTGTACATGTAATGATTTATTCTTTTATGGAATCATTTTCTTGCATGACATGTAATGGTTTACCTTTATAAATCGTTTCCTTGCATACTTGTAATGGTCTACATTTATAAATTATTTCCTTGCATATTTGTAATGATCTACTTTTACAAACCATTTATTTGCATAACTTTTCATGCACTTATCTTGTTATGTTTTCAGCCATTGTCACTTGCAGTCCATGACATGACATGACATGACAATGTAGCTACAACTGAAAAGGACTTAACTTTTGCCTCTGTGGTTCCTTGAAAACCATACGCTCCTTGACAACGTTACCCCTTGAGCTAACATAATCCCTTGACGATCATCCATGCGACTCTTTATGAGTCTGTGTCTTAAATTCTTTCTTGCATTATCAAACTCTGTTCTATTATCATGATCGTGCTCAATTTATCAGACTTATACGTTAATAATAATAACCTCTATTTGTACCAATGCCATAACTAAAACAATGGTGATATAACTTTCCAACGTAAGTAATTCGAGATATCGCTACTAATAAAGACTGTTTTATTTTGACAATCATATTACCTCAATTTCATTCAAGATCAGTTGGTACAATAGCTTTAGCTAAGTTCATGAATCGTATGTAACAAGTACATGTATTTATACAGACATCATTGGTACTTAATCATGCCGTCAATATATTATGAGGGAGTAACATGACATCAGCCTTTCGTATTGTCTTCTTTTTTCTATAGGAGATAGTTATTTCTTACAGGTACAATTCTTCTGTAGTAATTAATTAATAGCTGGGTAAAACAAAAATATTGACATGGATGGATGGTTCGCCTATAATCGCCAGATACTTACAAAAAGTCAATGATCTATGGATCTTACCTTCTCGATAATGCAACGCGTGCAGTTGTAACATGAAGAAAAGAATAGTTTTCTTTTCAAAGATATTTACCATCAACGTAGGTTATACAAAAGGCATATCCTAAATCCTTTACTTTCTAACTTTGTTGTTTTCACTAACTTTATGAACATAATATACCAAATTAGAATTTAGATTTTATATTCAAAAATTAATTATAACCCAATCTACCGTAGGCTTAGAGTGAAATGACTCACCAAAATTCAAAGATATGATCATATAAGATCATTAAATTTCTTAATCACAACATGGTGGCATGGAGTTGTATTCAGGCATGTGTTAATGTGTATTTACTTAAGAAACTTAAAAGTGGTGGCAAGCAATAATAACGTTGATCTCTAGAATAACTTAATCCTTCATACGTGGATAGACCTTACAATTTCATGAGTTCTTCCCTTCAACAGGCATGTACCGAAGGATTCAACATATATATTACATTGATCTCTTCGAGATTGAATCATCATGCATGTGTATTATTCAACAAATCCGATACACACACATGAATCTCATTCTAAATCAGATCAGAATGCATATTATTCTAAAAACTAACACATACACATAGATATCGAAATTCATATATGACTTTTGTAGATACTAAAATCTTAGGCCGATACCTACATTCAGAGATCCATTCTAAACTGAATCGATGTATATACATAATAATCTAGAGTCGACACACCTCAAGTCTGAATCCAGCACCCCAAGCGCATTCGCTCGGTCATGACTTCATCCATGTTATCTCGTACTCCATCGACCCTTCATCATCGTCTCCTACGATGAAGAATGATCCCAGTAAGGTAACTCTCTCACTACCTTCCTCTCTCTTTCTTCTGCAATGGAAAGTGACGTGGGGTAGGGGGTTTGAAGGCCTTATGGTTTTTTAGTAGTCGTCAATGGTGGGGACTAATAGGATAATTAAATCCATTCAATTGGCTAATGCATTATGAAATAATGGTAATATAAGGATATATGGAAATTAGGTTGGAGGAAATAAGAGATTTGATTTTTGGGGAAAATTTTTGACTGTTACAATCTACCACCCTTAAAAAAATTTCACCCTCGAAATTTCTTAGTAACAAGACAGAGCAAAGATCATGGATTTTCTTTGCATTTCATTTTTTATTCAACACACTTCTTACTTGTATCGACTAGCTTTGGTCTCAAATATGTTCTCACCTGCATCACACTAACGAGAGGGTGAGCAACAAGATCTTCTGTATGCTACTTCATAAGGAGACATCTTGATACTCAAATGATAACTATTTATTCTGAGCAAACTCTGCTATAGTAAAATGTCTATCCGAGTTGCCTACAAAATCATAAGCACATGCTCTCACTAGCTCTTCTAATCTATGGATGATTCTATCTGATTAACCATAAGTCTGCAAGTAAAAAGAAGTTCTCAATTAAATTGAGTGTCCATAACCTTTTGAAAACTTTTCCACAACTAAGATGTGCATCTCAGGTCTTAATCTGACATAATTAATGTTGGGATACCATCTATGTTGTCGATCTCATTTGCATACAGTTCGGATAGACCCTCCGTCGATTGATCTATGCGAAAGAGTAAAATGCGGTCCATTCATGCAGTACAATAATGATGCTTTTTTGTCTCGGGTAGTTCAGTGACAAGATCCACCATAATATACACTCACCTCCATTTTGGTATCTCCAAGCATTGAATATGGTTTGTTGTTTTCTGATGTTCAATCCCAATCTATTGGCATGTTAGGCATTTGGAAACAAATTCTGCAAATGTGATGTTCTACAAGGAATTTTGGGAGATTGTGAAGGATGATTTCATGGTTGTGCTTTACAAATTCAGCTCGGAAAAGTACGAATTTGAATGCGTCAATAAGGTTCTTCATTTCTTCCTACCCAAATAAGAGGTGATTGCACATATAAAGGACTTTCGTCTAATCGTCCTTTTCAATGCAGCCTACCTCATTATTGCAAGGGTGTTAGGGAATTGCCTACATTGAGGTTTGAACACAATGTTTGCTCTAGAGTAGACGGTGTTAGCACCCGACAAATTGACGTCTTATTGGATTATCCTTACATTTGTGATGATGATAGATAGGAAGCAGAATCACAAGAGGGGGATGGTGTGGAAGATTAATTTTTCTAAGGCATATATCTGTGTTGATCGATGCTTTATTTGGACCTCGTTGCAGCAGAGAGATTTCCCTTGGGTGTACGACTATGTCTACCATGCTCAACGTGGATGAACACTTTTGAAATGGTCGATTGGCAAGTGTTTTAGCGAATACATCAGCTGTTTGATTTGTTGAACTGACATGAGAAGTAGAATGAAGCCCTTCCGTGTCATGTCACTGGTGTGATGACAATTTGTCTCAATATGCTTGGTTTGCTCATGGAATGTAAGATTATTGACAATGAATATTGTTTCTTGATTAATACACAATAGTTATATAGGAAGAAATACCTAAATCATAAGGTTATTAGAACTGACCTAACCAACATCATCTAAATGCTATCCTGAGCCATGGCCATGTACTCAGATTTTGTGTTCGATATAGGCATCATTGTCTCCTTTTTGCTTTTTCATGAGACGAGAGAGCTACCAATGGATGCAACAAAACCTACAAAAACCCAAACATAGTCCCACATATAGTAATCACATTGTATAATAATGGTTATAAGTAGAAGGATCTACTACTATACAACTTGGGTTTAAGCAGTTTGGGTTATGGTATGGTCAAGGGGTCAAATAGGTCCAAGCCCAAGAAGTTGTGAGGGCCAATACTCCTCGATAAGGGCTCGTGTTTAGGCCCGAAATGTTACAAAATCAATGGTCGACTTTCTGTCTTTAGGACAACCAACACATTTCGCATTTATATTGTCTGCTATCGTAAGGAATATCCCCTTTCTGAAGAGCAATCATGTAACTAGTGAGGACTTCAGGTACTTGAGAACCGTTGTGATTGCATCCATGTAGGTATGTCGTGGTTGCTCCATGAACTGGATGGCTTTTCTCACAACAAAGAAATATCTGGCATGGTTATAGCAATATAAAGAAGCTTCTCGATAAGCTCTTTGTACCTCCTCTTGTCAACCTCTTCTGGTCATCATCATGGAGTTTCATACAAGGATCAATAGGGATAGTGACAGGTCTGCAATCTACCATCCCTCTTGAAAAATTCCAGTCACAAACTTTCTTTAACTTTTTATAAACCTTCTATGATTTCGAGAAAACTATAGGCCAAGGAAGTATTGAAGCTCCCCAAGGTCCTTGGTGATAAACAGCTTGCCAAGGAATGTTTTTATCTTATCAATACCCTTCATGTCATCTTCGATAATAATGATGCCATCTACGTATACAAAAATGACGACAATGCCTCAAAGCTCAAGGTATCATGTAGACGAATAGTGAACGATCTGCAGTCACTCTGGTGAAGCCCCATTGCTCCATTAAATCTATGAGCATCTAGAACCATGCTCTTGGGCTCTGCTTAAGGCCATAAATAGCCTAATGGAGCCGATATACCTTAAAACACGCAATCTCAACAACAAACCTAGGTTGTTGTTGCATATATATACATCCTTCCGCAGGACTGTGTAGAAATGTGTTCTTTATATCCAGTTGAAATAGCGATCAGTCTCAGACAACTACAATGGAGATGAGAATCCAAAGAGTAAAGTGGTGTGATACACAAGAGAAGGTGTCATGATAATTCAACCCATATGTCTGAGTGAATCCATTTGTCACCAATCGAGCTTTCTAGCAATCTACACTACCAGTTGCCTAATGCTTCATTGCAAAGACCCACTTGCACTGACCACAGATGCACCAATAGGGACAGTGCCCAAGGTTCGCACGCCTTTACACTGCAATGTTGTCTGGCTTCTTGTAGTCCTTTTAGAGATGATCAAGACAAAGATGACCAGAAAGAGTGTATGTGGCACACCCATTGTTTGAAGAGGCTAGCCTCGAAGCGAGTCAAACTTTTTAGCTTGAAGTGGATACCTCAGGTAGTTTTGACAAGGTGTATGCCTTAGAGGCAGAGGCGAGGCGTACGCCTCAGATGTATTATAATTTTCATTCTTTTTTCTTCTTCCACTTCAGAAACCCGAGCCACCTTTTTATTACCTTTTCCCTCACTAACAAGAAAGTAGTACCTGTGGCTCTTTAAGCAAAAACTTGGTGCAAATTTCCCAATAAACTAACAAAAGAAGATCCTGGGTAAAAAAATAGATCTGAATATCAAATTATTATCTTCTTATAGGTATCAAACATGATATACAATATGATATTAGAAGAGAAAACTGCTGAAAAAACTTAAAGATTCCAGTCAACCAAAATATTGATTGTATACATTTTATGAAAAATATTGATATAAGCATGGAACATTTTCCACATGAGATATCTAAATGTCATATAAGAAGATCCACAATTTATAATCCAAACAGTGATTCCACATTAACATTAAAGAATTATATTAAAATGATCTAGTTACTTTAACGTATAGGAATTGTGTTATCATACAATTCCCTTAATATTATATTGTATTTTTTAAATTAAATTGCATTTTTTTTTGAAGAAATTGTGGCTTATGACTCTGCGAGGATACGCCTCACCTCGATTCTAGAGAAACAATCATTTTATTTTTCCTTTTTTTTCAAACCTTGGGCACACATGCATCAATGCTTTCAAAGGGTAATGGCTGAGTAAGATCTTCAGAGGGATCATAAGGAATGTCATGCTGAAATGTACTCGACTCAGTTGCATCATCCGGGTTTATAATATCACCCTAATGAACAGAAACATCAATTGTATCATCAAGAAAATCAAGTGTTCAATGTTTACCTGGGATGTGTAATGTGTGTTGGATGATGGAGAGAGTATAAAAGTAGGGGTAATGTAACTCTAGGTCTCCATGAGTACATATGAGATAAGGTCTCAACTAGAGTAGACAGAGATAGAGTATGAGGTGGAGGTGGTCGATGTCCTTGTGAGGGTCCGTCCAGTAATAGAGGAGGTGCTCTCAGAGATTTTAGGCTAACTTGGTTTGGATTTGTTTATATAAATCCGACCTTAAGGCCCCTAGAAGACCTACAAGGTTAATGGGAGGGTTCTGTATCTCGGTCTATACACACAACCTCTTTTATACAAATGTAGACAAGAATTGAATCATCTCCCAGTCTTGTCCTTCCCATGCTTCATATGTTCGTCCGCCATAGCAGAGAACGAGGTAGATGCTACTCCATCTCCTAGGACCATCAAGGGTCCCGATCCCCTCGTCAAGATGGACGTGACAAACTACAAGTTGTCAGGGAAGCAACTCATGACCATCACGAAGAGCCACAACAAAAAAATACATTCTAACGAAGCCAAAGTTGGTCATTAAGACTAGTCACAATGCTAAATGGAGCAGGACAACATATGGGTTCAATATGGCTATCAGGCACTCTAATGACAGAGATTTCCAATGAGATCTTGCATCATCCCACTACGAATACTATGTGGGACATTCTTGCAACAACATATTCGCAGGAGAAGAATGAAATAAAATTTCTTCAACTTTAGCGTGACATATATATGACCCATCAAGATGGTTTCCCCCTCCAATCTTGCTTTAGTATGAGTGGCATATTCAAGAAACTTCATAGTTACATGCCGCTCAAGTACCATTATTGAGCAGAAACTGATGTACATCAATGCCACGATGGTTGACGTCTTCATCGTTGCTCATGATGCAGTACGTGGTGAGCTTCTTCTAGTGCATGCATCTCTCCTATAGAGGAGGCATACTGTCATTTAAGCAAAATCTATGTGCAATCTACATCTGAATCACAAACCTCCTCTACCATGGCTACTTCACAATGCAAAGTAGGGCATGCTCAGTTCAGAGGGAGTAGTGTTTGTGGTAGAGGAAGAGGTATCCCTTATTTGGAATGCACTTATTGCAATTGCCTCTGGCATGTGGAGGATACATGCTACCAGTGGAGAAGAAAATGGATTGTTGTGTTTATTCCAATGGGTCTCGGGTCGCTTATGTAAAGAGAAACCCTAGAGAGCAAAGAGGAAATTACATAAATGACCCCAAAGGATTACATGACTCAAATAAAATAGTAAGCACCATAACTCTAACACTCCCTCTCAAGTTAGAGCATATTTGTCAATCATGCCCAACTTGAAAATCAAATACAAGAGCCCTTCTTCGATAATGCCTTTGTAGAGATGTCTGCAAAATGAAGTTCCGTAAAGATGTGTGGAGTGGTGATCTTCCTCATTGTAATGCATTATGAACGAAGTGACAATCAAACTCAATGTATTTGGTTCGCTCATGGAAACCAGGATGGGTAGCGATATACATAGCAGACTTGTTGTTACAGTATAAAGGTATGAGATTAGCAACTAAAAGTCCAAGTTACTATAGAAAGGAGACAAGCCATATCACCTTATATGTGGCTTGGGCCACTGCCATGTATTTTGCCTCTGCACTTGATCTGGAAACCATTGTCTGCTTCTTACTTCACCAAGTAACCAAATTGTCCCCAATGAGCATGGCGTAGCATGTAGTGGATTGACGGTCCTCAAGTGAAATGACATAGTCAGCATATGTATAGGCGAAGACATCAGTGTGACCATTGACCCCATAGCAGAGTCCACTTCCAAGAGATTCCTTCAAGTATCGAAGGATTGGAAAAACATCCTGCCAATGAATGTAAAAGGATCTCTCCATGTGTTGGATGGCTCTGCTCACAACATATGATATATTTGGCCTATTAACAGTGAGATAGACAAGTTTACCCACTAGGCCTTTATACCGTGCAGTATCCTAAATGCAGAATCGGTAGATGTGGAATGTTTCCTCACTTCTGCATGGATGTTAGATGGCTTTCATCTAAGTAGTCCTGCCTCAGTTAGAATGTCAAGGCAACACTTCCTCTGTGAGAGATTGAGCCCCTTTGTTGTGTGTACCACCTCAATGCTAAGAAGGTTCCGAAGTTGGCCAAGATCCATCATGACAAAGATCTTCTGAAGGAAGGTCTTGGTCTCTAAAATGTTGGCTTCGTCATCTCCAGTGACAACCATATCATCAGCATAGACATCAAGAATGACGATGCCAGTAGACTGACGTTTGACGAAGATAGGGTAGTCAAATGTCATCCTCTGAAATCCACGAGTGTTGATCTCAGTAGTAAGTCTATCAAACCATGATGTAGAACTCTGCTTCAGGCCATAGATGACCTTACATAGTCGACATACACACCCCTCCTCGACTGCATAACCCGATCGTCGCATCATATAAACCTCCTCTTCGAGGTCACCGTAGAGGAAGGTGTTCTTCACATCGAGTTAAAAAATTAGCCAGGCCTTATTAGCTGTGACAGAAAGAATGGTGCATATAGACCCCATTCTGGCAACTGGAGAGGTCTCAAAGTAATCAACCCTATAGGTTTGTGTGAAGCCTTTTGTAACTAATCTTCCTTTCAATCTATCAATGAACCCATCAGGCTACTATTTGATCGTGAAGGCCCATCTACAAGCCACAGCTCGAACTCTCAGGGGATACGACACAAGATCCCACATACCCCAAGAGGTAAGGATATCTATCTCCTCATCCATGGCAAGTCATCAGCCATGATCCTGCATTGCACTATGATGATCTCTGGGGACAGAAATGGCATTTAGGGCATCTGCAAACCTCTTATCACAGCTAGATAAACCATTAGTAGAAGTAAAGTGTGACATGTGGTGAAAAGTGCATTGCCTCTTTTGCTTACGGAGAGCTATAGGAAGCTCCTCGGGTACATCCGAGGAAGCAGTGGTGAGAGCACTTGAATAGGCCATATCATCCACAAAAAAGGAATAAGCAAAGGAACAGAAGTAAGTGTAGTAGTGTGCTTGTGTGTATAGACAATTGGTGGAGATGGAAGATCCAAAGGGATGTGACCCACAGTCTGTATAAAAAAGCTAGTCTAGTCAGAGAAAGTGGCATCCGCGGAAATATAGTACAGACGCTTAACAGGATAATAGCATCGATGGCCTTTCTGAGTATGAGAGTACCTAAGAAAGACACACTTGATGGCCCTAGGTGACAATTTGTCACTTGTATGGAAGTTGTGAACAAATGCAATACACCTAAAAATTCTCAGAGGACAAAAAAAAGGACACTCAATGGGGTATAGTAAAGAGAAAGGAGCGCCCCCCTTTTAGGACAGAAGACAGAACCATGTTGACGAGATTAACAGCAATAAGGATGGCATCCCCCCAATAGTATTTGGGAACATTCATCTGAGTAAGGAAAGATCTAGCAATATCAAGCAAATGTCAGAGTTTCATTTCTACTACCCCATTTTGTTGAGAAATATATGAACATGATGTTTGATGAACAGTCCACTGAGAGGCAAAGAAGGATATCAAGTCATGTTGGGTGAACTTGAGTGCATTGTCAATTCTAATAATTTGAACACATGCAGGGAAAGAAGTTTTGGCATATTGAAATAAATTTTGATAATTTTATTTATGTGTAAGTGTTCCTTTATTAGTTAAATCTAAGAGGATATACTATAATCATCCACAAAAATAATAAAATAGCAATAACCACTCAAAGTTCGAAGCGAACAAGGTCCTCAAACATTACAATGAACAAGACCAAAAAGAGTGTTACTGCGAGACTTGGCACATAATGGAAAAGAAACTCGATGATGTTTCTCGAACTCACACACCTCGCACTAAAAGGGCTTCAGAGTAGAGTTCAAGGAACATCGTGGAGAGAGCCTTGGCAGAAGGATGCCCAAGGCACATATGCCATAGGAGAGGTCTTTGGAGATGGATGGAACACTAGCAAACTTAGAATCTGAGGGTATGTCAAGATAATATAGGCTACTTTTATCATGCCCCCCCCACTAATAGTCTATCTCGTCTGAATGTCCTAAAATAACAGAATTCATCAAATATCACACAAAAATTATGCTCAACACAAAACTTACTAAGAGATAGTAAATTGAGAGGAAAATCAGGAGCATAGTGAACCCCAGACAGACGGAACTGGGAGAACTCCATGGTTTTGATAGTAGTAACCGATGAGTGGGCCATATTGGCAACTCGAACCAACTTCATCGAGGAAGAGGGTTTAGAGAATGTTAGTAGACTACCTTCTCATGTCAGATGAGTAGAGACTCCAGAGTCAATGATCCAAGTAGGAGTAGTAGGGGTCGCAGAGTTAGCTACTATACCTGAAGGGGTAATCAAAGCAGCAGTGGTAGTCTCACTGGAAGAAAAAGAAAAAGCGGGCCCAAGAGTCTTGAGAATCTACACCAAGCAAGAGCAATCTACATCACAGAGATGCATCATCTTTCCATTGGGGTTTGTAGCATGAGACGCCTCTTCAACCTCATAGGCGTCTTCATAGGTGCTATTGGCTAGACAAGGAGGTACACAAAACTTCTAACAGCATCGTCCGATCGAGTGGTTCCAGCGACTACATTGAGTGCATAGTGAGTACTGTGCAGTAGAATCTCATCCATAGCCACGATCCAGGTCATGTCCACGGTCAAAATATCATTCGCGGTCGTGATTAGAGTTACATCCACATCCTCATCGAATGCTCTATCGTCCTCCTCTCCCAGATGATGCAACATGAGCAGAATTATCTGAGGGAGGTAAAGTCCAAAGATGATCTTCAGCGTCGGCAGTGTGTCAGATATCAGAAATTGATCCTTTACTGCCTTATATCTGGGATGCAAACCATCAAGAAAACGAGACACTTGTCAATCTGAATGCTTTTGTACCTGTTTTGGTACAATATAAGGGCTGAAAGATCGTAAGCTCCTCACACATGTTAGTGAGATGAATATAGTACTTCACTAGGGTAGAATCACCTTGAGTTGCAGACCTAATCCGTCGTAGATGCCAGCAAGACATGACTTCGTCATCTTCTGGGAGTACATATGTTCAAGATCCTCTGACATCTCCTTGGATGTATCCTTAAAAAGAAGATTCGAGGCAATATGTGCCTCAACGTTGGTGGTTATCCAGTTGATAATCTGGTAGTCGTCTGTGAACCAGTTGTCATAGTCTTTATCCTTCTCATCTGAAGGATCTTTAGTCAGGATATAGATTTTTCGCTGACCACCAATGAATACCTAGCAAGACCAGAGCACATAATTTTCTGTGTCATTAAGTTTGATAGTAGTGCCTTGTCTCATCAAGAATGTCGCAGTAGGCAAGGACTTTGTCTCGGCAGGAGTAGATGTCATGGTAGTCAGATAGAAAGATCACAGAAGTCATGTTGTTGATCAAGTAAGCACAAAGGGTGGAAAAGTACCCTAAAACTCACATATATATGTGCGAAAGATCTTAATTGTGATAAATCAACAGATCAGGGGGTCCGTGAGGGCCCTGGTGACAACAAAATCGATGCTAAAAGTAACGTAGGAGTCGTAGGAGCCATAAAAAAGAGCCACGGTGGACAACATGGTGCTAGTGGAGGCGTTAGGCTAGCAAGTGGTGCTGCAGGTGGCTGGATAGCAGCCTGGGCGGCATTGCAGGTGGCATTGGCGCTGCTGACGAAGCTAAAGCTACTGGAGGCATTGGCGAAGCCCTAGAGATGAGGAGGGGCCTCGTACGAGGCCCTGGATGAGGAAGAGAGGGCATGCACAAGGGCAGTCCAAGGAAGGAGAGGGCTCGAAGGTGGCAGCGGGGTGTTTAGGTCAGAACCCCGATTTGGGACTGTTGCTATGATACCATGTGGAGAAAAGAATGAATCCTTGTATTTATTTCATGGATCTAGGGTCTCTTATATAGAGAAAAACCCTAGAGAGCAAAAAAAAGGAAAATACACATATGACCCCGAAGGGCTACATGATTCGAATAAAATAGAAAACAAAATAATTCTAAAACTATCAAAAGCAACGTCGTCCTGCTTTTGCTCATGTTGTTGAACAATCACAGATCACAGCACTGTCTGATCAGAAATATGAGGATCTTGTCTCCCGTCTGCGGGAGATCATAAGACCTACACTTGCTACAACTAGTCATCTTCCTCCATTTAACATAGGAGAGCACCTTTTCTACTGTTGAACAGACCTCTCGCAAGGACACCAATGTCTACACAGTATTTTGTTATAGCTCGAAGAGCCCGCGCAAAGGATGGGCGATGTGGGTTGGTTGTTACGTGCGAATATGCAATGTACGGGACGGTACGAGGTGTTGTTGCGTGCAAAGAAATGCAGTGCAAGGGGTTGGGCAGCATGCGGTGGTGATGCGCGAGATCGATCTAGTGCGAGGGGAGGTTTAACATCAGGGTAGGTTTTTAAGGAGATCTCAGTGCTCTAGTCCAAGATTACAACTCTAATACCATTTGAAGAGAAATAAGAGAGTTGTTTTACTATGTGCCTAGGGTTCTCTTTATATAGAGAAGAAAACGTAAAGGTAAACGGAGGTTTTCCTCTTGAGCTACATAGAAAAGGAAATGAAAGGTTGGCATATTACATGTCACTATAAATACTTCATTACTGTAATAACATTGAATCATCAGCTCTATTGTCAACTCCCGAGAAAAATAATCAGTTACAGCGCCTTGATAGCTAAACTAACTTTTTTATTTGGTTTGATATATATATATATATGCTTAATTTCTTCAACATCAGTGCCTGTGTGTATGTGAAATACATGTTTTGATGAGGCTACGCCAATTATAAATATAAATTCATGTACATATAGGTTGTCTGGTAGATAAGCTCATGTGATGTGAGATCTGAGAAAGAATGGGACCACTTCGAGTTGTAATATATAAACAACCTTACCCATTTTTTTATAACAGGCTTCTCCTGCGACTCAAACACAAGATGTGTAGTTACTTTTCTCATTTCACCAAGGCTGTTCTTAAAAAATGGATGCATGTATAACAGAAAAATAAAATTTGTAGAAGCAGCTGTACAGAAGCCACCCAATATAAGCAGCTCATTCCATGTTTAAATCTAACAATTAAACAGAAGTTAGAAAAGTGAAACATATTACATATTGTAAAAAGCACAGAAGAGGGAAACTAAAGTAAAACCAGAAATATAAGCACATGAAGCTTTCGTGGGTGAAAGTTGATTTCCCAACAATCAGGAGTTGGACAAATGGTACAATCTTCTACTCAGCATTAACCTATCTTATGATGTGTTTTGACTCACCTCAAAATGGAGAACATAAAAAATCAAAATACCTGTCTATTCCCACGTGAACCAAGATGCGGTGTAGCAATGGTAATAAAATTGACTGCTTCCAGTCCGTGTATCGTTCCTACTGAAGTATTATGTGCACTACAAACTGTTGGCTTGCCAAGATTTCCACTAGGTATATACAACTTTCCAATGGCATATCTTGCAACTAGACCCCCCATGGAATGTGCAACAAAAGAAATCTTTCGAACTTCTGGCTTACAATTTATCACTTCAATCACCTGTACAAAATAACCACACGGAAAATGAAGAAATGGAACTAATTAGATCTAGAGAAACAAAATCAGACATCCATTTTGTTGTGATTATTTTTTTGAAAACTGTATCAGAATGCTCGAGAAAAAAGAAATAAGGAAAACATCAATTAATTTGTAAAGCAGTGGACCTCATTTGCCAGCCTGTCACCCATAACATCAATTCCGTCTAGTGTCAAGGTATACACGTTACACTCACTGCCTATAGAAAACATAGCAGTCATATGATAGAGAATACTGACCAATACGTAACAATATTTGTATGGAAAGATTTTCATGTACAAAACAAGAGACAGAAAATCAAGCATGAAGCCTGGCGATAATGTCTTGCACATACCCAAACATATTTGTCATAAAACAAATTACAACTAGAAAAAAACAAGTCAGCTTGAATGACTTTTCCTCCCTGGGGCGGGTGCTGAAGGAAAGTTTTAGAGATTTTATAATGCAAAACAAATACCAGAACAAAGAGCCTTATGCATGTTCGCCAACCAAAGGGCTCTTGTGCCTAAGCCGAACTTAATTGGGATGTACAAACTCACACTATCAGAACTACTTCTAACATGGTCCAAGCATTAGTACAAGTAAGAGCACTCAATTCTCCAAAGATTATTATTCTACACAGAAAAAAATACCTTCATTTAAACGCATCTTAGCCTAAAATAAAATAAATCCCATAAGCCTACAGGATTAAAATGAACTGAAATGCAAACCAAACAAATTGTGAAGTGAATGCAATTGAAGCTATGAGAGCAGCAGGCGATTGTTTCAGAGCAGAGCTTTATGGGAATCTCATTTTTCACAAAGACCTCACATGAGAGGATGAAAAGTGTGTAAGTTGACGTGTAAGCTCTCACTCTACTTTGGAGTCTCGACCTGTGCTCTAGAGGATGTGTTGCCTTGGCATTGGTGCTAGGAATGAGGGTGTGGTGGCTGCTATGAATTCTGTTGCCACCTACTCTGTTGCTAGTGGTGTTGCTGCTATCGGAGGTGCTAGCTGCTGTGAATATGGTGAGAAGTGTGGTTGCATTTTGGGTGAAAATCTCTACCACCTTCCCGACACTGGACATCACTTGTTGCATCGCCTTCAAGCTCTAATACAGGAGAGGAAGGCCCGGCAGAGGAAGGCCCGGCAATTGTGCTTTCCAACGCTCACCTTAGTTCAAAGCTTCATCAAGATACCACAGTTTGCACCACTGGATCCGACTCGTAAAACTGCCAAGGCCCAAGGATAACACCTTCACTTACTTGGGAGAAACCCCACAGAGGCAAAGTGAACGATCATTTTGTTGACGTTATTTGATTATTTATATTCTTTTTATTTGTTCCTGGCTCATAGAGAACTACTACACTATCAATTGTATAACCAATAGCATTGAAGCACATATTGCCTTGAATCTTCTTTTCAAGGACACAACCAATGAGATGTGGGAGGATCTTGAACAGACCTGCTCCCAGAAGACAACGAAGTCACGTCGTGCTAACACTACGACATCCTTGATGGGACAAGGCACTACTATCAAACTTAGGGGCACTGAAAATTATGTGCTCTGATCTTACTCTTTCAAGGTGTTCGTTTGTGGTAAGTGAAAAATCTATATTTTGACAAAACATCCTCCATATGAGAAGGATAAAACTATGACAACTAGCTCATAGACAACTACTAGACTATCAACTGGATGACCAATAGCGTTGAGGCACATATTGCCTCGAATCTTCTTTTCAGGTACACAACCAATGAGATGTGGGAGGATCTTGAACAGATGAACTCCCAGAAGACGATGAAGTCACGCCACGCTAACATCTACAAGCATATTTGGTCTGTATTTCAGAGTGATTCTACACTGGCAGAGTACTATACGCATCATACTAGTCTAGTCTATACGAGGAGCTTGCAATCTTTCAACACTCATGTTATACCACATAGGTACAGAAGCATCTGGACTGGCAAGCGTATCGCTTTCTTGATGGCCTCCATCCTAGATATCATGCAGTAAAGGAGCAATTTCTGATATCCAACACACTATCAATGTAGAAGATCATCTTTGGACTTCTCAAAGAACTGGAGACATCTGTTGCACGGCCTTCTACTTTACCTCCCGCAAAGAACTCTGCTCATGTTGCATCATCTGGGAGAGGAGGATGACAGAGCTTTCGAGGAGGCCGTGGACATGACTTTGGTTGCGGTCGTGAATGATATTTTGATCGTGGATGTGACTTGGGTTGTGGTCGTGAACGAGATTCTACTACTCCTCAGTTCACACAATGCACTCATTGTGGTCGTTGGAACCACTCATACGAACGATGCTACGGAAGTTTGGCGTACCTTTTTATCTAACCAATAGTACATATGAAGATGCCTATGAGGTTGAAGAGGTGTCTCCTACTACGAATCCTAGTGGAAAGATGATACATTTCAATGATGCAGATTCTCCAGATTCCTGGGCTCTCTTCTTTTTCTTCCAGTAAGATTACCATTGTTCCGCAACCATAGATATGTGCAGAGAAAGGTAGGAACAGAAATGAAAATGTTAAGGTGGATGTGTGGACACATACGTAAAGATCGGATTCGAAATGATCCAATTAGAAGAAAAGTTGGTGTAGCTCCGATTGAAGATAAGATGCAAGAAAATCGCTTAAGGTGGTTTGACCATTTGCAGAGGATGCCAATTGATGCACTGGTGAGGAGATACGAGTTTTTAGATGTTAAGTCAGGTAAGAGAGCGTGAGGAAGGCCCAAGAAGTGTTGGAATGAGATTATACAAAGGGATCTTATTTTTTGGATTGAAGCCCAAGAATAATTGAAGATGGATATGGAGGCAAAGAATCCATGTAGCGAACCCTACTTAATGTGGGAAAATGCTTTGTTGTTGGTGTTGAGACTACCATTGTTGTCTTGGCTACACATTCAAGTATAATAGCCAACTCTATGACCCCTATTGCTCCCATCTACTCATTTGATTGGAGAAGGTAGTCTACTAACCACCAAATCTGTGACTCCTACTGCTCTCGCTTGGATCATTGACTCTGGAGCCTCTACTCATCTGATTGGAGAAGGTCGTCCACTAACCTTCTCCAAACCCTCTTCCTCGGTGAAGTCGATTAGTTGTCAATGGGACTCACTCATCGTACTAATGTCTGAACCACGGAGTTCTCCTCCAAGATCCAATTGTCTGGGTTCATTGTGTTCCTGATTACCCTCTTGGCTTATTGTCTATTCATAAGCTTTGTGTTGAGCTCAATTCTCGTGTGATATTTAATGAATTCTGTTGCTATTTTCAGAACATCCGGATGAGGCAGATTATAGATGGGGAGCATGAGAAGAACGACCTCTATTATCTTAAGATACCCTCAAATTCTAAGTTTGTCGGTGTTGCATCCATCTCTGAACACCATCTCCTATGGCATATACGCTTTGGGCATCCTTCTACCAAAGCCCCTCCATGATGTTCCATGAACTCTCTACCTTGAAGCCCATTCAGTGTGAGGCATCTAAGTTTGGGAAACATCATCGAGCTTCTTTTCCGGATCATGCTAAGTCTCATCGTACCACTCTTTTTTATCTTGTTCATTGTGATGTTTGAGGACTTTGTCCGATTCGAACTTTGAGTGGTCATCGTTATCTTATTATTTTTCTCGACGGTCATAGTAGATCCTCTTGGGTTTACCTAATAAAGGAATGTCCATATATCGATAAATTATCAAAAATATCTTTTAATATGTCAAAACTTTTTTCGCTATGTCTGTTCAAATTATTCGAACTGATAACACACCTAAGTTACCATTCTTTGATAAATGATCACTATGGGTCAGAGTCGATAGAATTTGATCCATTCTTTTTTCTATCATTAAGGTGGAGAACTGAAGTAAGAATTCTCTCTCTTCATCATCAATCGAATAACTGCTCGCGACCCATTATTCAATGTGATCACCAATCCAATCAGCGTTCATACTTTTTCTTTTTCCTATCAATGAATAGATCTCTTTGCTTGTACGATTTAAACGTCTCGTATTTCTCAAAAAAGTGATTTGATAATGGGATTAGGTATGATACTTATGAGATCGTGAAATCGATGCTAGCTAAACTCGAAGAGAAGGCAGTTGCTTTCTGGAGAGAGGAAGAATACGTAGGTGTAAGACTTCTTAGAAAGAAATGTAGATTATTACCACAAGAACAGACGAAACGAAGAAGAGAGGCGAGCGAGCTTTAAAGTGCCCCCTAGCTCATGAGAACAAGATCAAAATAAATCTAATAGATTTATATTAGTTATTATAAATATAACTATAACAAATAGGTCTTTGATACGCAATAGGACTTGACATCTTTCTTTGCCTCTCAGGGGATTGTTCATCAAACACCATGTTCATATACCTCTCAACAGAATGGGATAGCAGAAAGGAAACTCTGATATTTGCTTGATATTGCTAGGTCTTTCCTCACTCAGATGAATGTTCTCTCTCAAGTACTATTGAGGGAATGCCATCCTTACTGGTGTTCATCTCATCAATAAAGTTCCATCTTCGGTCCTAAAAGGGGCACTCCTTTCTCTTTATTATACCCCCATTGAGTCACATTTTCCTTTACCTCTGTGAATTTTTGGGTGCATTGCATTTATTCAAAACCAAGGTTCAGGAAAGCAGTATGCGTATGCATTCGGACTGGTCACCGAATACTGATTATGCGGTATGCGGGGGCATATGCGGGGTATATGCGGTTTTAAGCGGTTTTCTAATTTTTAATTTAAAAATAAAATATATATGAATAACATTGTCATTACCACTGAAGTTTTGTATCTAAGTGTGAGTTAAACAAGATCTATGAAAAACGGTTCATGTTAGATGGGTGTGCAGATATACTTTTAATTGCCTCATATTTAATCACAAAAAACATTTACCACAAAAATTCACATTATATGATTCGTAATAACAAAACTTCAATACACAACCATGCACTACATGAGCAAAACCTCAATCGGCATATATAAAAAATATTCGACGATACATTGCATATACTCGTGAAAATAATACATGAGAGAAATATAAAACATTGCATATACATAATGGTATAATGCATTGCAATTGTATAGAAATGCATGTCATGTTCTAACAATTGAATGAAGAGGCAGAGTTACAGAATTAAGGACCTGAATGAGAAGATTGAAAAGTTAGAGTTGTTGGAGCAGTATGCGGGGCATATGCGGGGAGGGCGCATAATGCACTGATTCAAGTAATCGGTGCGATCTGCGTGTCGCACGGGCATATGCGGCCGCGTACGCGGCCCGTGCGGCCGATTTAGTGAACATTGTTCAAAACTTCCATGCATCTAACAAATTGTTACCCAGGCCATCAAGTGCATCTTTCGTCGGTACTCTCATAATCAGAAAGGCTCTTGATGCTATGATCTTGTTGGGCATCAATATTATATTTATGTAGATGTTGCTTTCTTTGAGCAGACTAGCTCCTTTACACAAATGAGGGTGACATCTCTTTTGATCTTGCACCTCCACAATCATTTATACACGCAAGCACACCACTACATCTTATATTACTTTACTCGTTCCTTTTTTGCAGGAGGATATGCCCTCTTCAAGAGCTCCCACCATTGATGCCCCGGGTGTACCTGAGGAGCTTTCGATAGCTCTCTGCAAGCAAAAGAGGCAATGTACCTTTCACCCTATGTCATATTTTACTTCTACCGATGGTTTATCTAGTTGTGACAAGAGGTTTGGAGATGCACTGATTGTTGTTTTTGTCCCCAAAGGCCATCATAGTGCAATGTAGGAGCATGACTGACGACATGCCATGGATGAGGAGATGGATGTCCTTACCTCCCAAGACATGTGGGATCTTGTGTCGTCCCCCCCCCCCAAGAGTTCGTCCTATGGCTTGCAAATGGGTCTTCACGACCAAACAATCGCCTGATGGGTTCATTGACAAATTGAAAGCGTATTAGTTACAAAAGGCTTCACACAAATGCTAGAGTACGTGTCACATGTATAGAGGATCCAATTACCACATCCAAAAGTTTAGTCCCACATCAATAGGTGCGGGGCTTCTTGTATAGCCCCCATTGATTCTACGAGTCCCACAAATAATAAATGTGGGACTAAACCACTGGATGTGGTAATTGGACACTGGAGGGATCCAATTACACATCTCTACATAGATGACTATGCTCCGAAACTCCCCCTCAAGCTGGAACATGCAATGCTCGGCTTGGACAAATAGAAAAAAGTCTCAAACTCACAGTCAATGACTTCTTTTTGTATATCTCATATATGTGTATGTCATAAATACTAATCAATGATCTACAATACTTGAAGGCTTGAATCCATGAACCAAATGACCAACAATATTGTTGAAATCTACGACGATAGGGCTTCATTGGGCAGGCATGCTCCATACATGTAATTAATATTTCAGTCCCTAGAATGGCAGCCTTCAACGTGTGCACTAGGTAAGGTAGCTCTGCATAGATTTCTTCCAATCACCAAATATAATTGCAACTCCTAGCATCCCATACTCTTTTCTTGGTAACCAGGTATTGATATATTTCATGAAGTTGGCCACGCAGAGTAGACACTCTTACAATGAGATTATCCTTCACTAAGCTTAATATTGATCATGCCATGAAGTTGCGGTCAAGGTAGGGTTTGACAAATGGATTAATGAAAGTGCGGGGATATCCAACTTTAAAAATCACCCACACATCATCGATTCTCCTAAAATTACCACATAAAAATCATGTACACCCTTTGATTCCATTGTTCACAAGATAGACCAAAGCAAGGTTGTATATTCTTTGATCATGAAGTTACAGTGGGATAAAATGTTTTTCACTATACAAAGTAAATCATCTTTTTCTTGAAAGTATGTCCCTTCTGAAATTCATAATGTTGTCAAACCACATTTGATTTCGAAAATCATTCTTGAATGTTGCAAGACCATCGTCGTCTTTGGTGTCATAGATTGGTACGGGCGGGATGATAGATTGATCAATGGGTTCATTCTGAATAGGTTGTCATTCACAATGGCATCATCATAGATTTCTTCATCATTTTCTTCATCCATGTAATCGTCAGTGCCCTGGGGGAATAGTCATTTAGAACGTGCTTTACTTGTATCATGACAGGTTTACTTATATTTGTACTCTCATGGGTGAATTTAGTCGTTGCAACTCTATGTTCTGGATTTTACGAAGGAAGTGATGTCACATTTTCACGAATGTCAACTTCTATTGGGACTTCTAATGGAGCAGTCTCAATTATCATCTCAGTAGGAGATGATTTCATAACATTTTTGGCATGAAAATTATGCCTTGGACATCATCATCATCTGGGATCGACGTCAACATAGAGTCAGACCACATTCCACATGGATTGTGATGTGACAGTTTGATAATGAGTTTGTTCTTGTCCATGCTAAACTTCGGGCAAATTAAGTCCATGTCCTCATATGTCGTACACGATCTCAACCCTATACCATGCACAACGGGTCTATGCGACTCGCCATTACCACCGTTCAAATGGAAAATGCGATAAATAGAAGCCATTGAAACCAAAAAATGTAGCAATACTATCTAAATACATAATTATCTTGGTATAATTCACATAATATTCACTCTCATACTCCATAGCAAAAATAATAATTTTTGAAACCCTAATCACAAAAACACGAAGATGGGTTGAGATAAAGCTCCTGTGTGATCAAGGGATGCGATACAGTTGAAGTATCCGGGGGAAAAGTTACCACAAACTGGAAATTGTGTTTATCAACAATGTTATTTGGGGTTTTTACTCCAGATCGATCCTCACCTTCTTTAATCGATGGGTTGGCAAGAAACTATTAAATATGCTAGATAAACTCCCCACATAAACCTGAGTTGTTGTGGGTCCGTTCACGATCTCCGACGTTTTGAAAAATCCAACTCAGCCCTAGGACACCACCCCCCCAACCCCCATCATAATTTTTTTTCAACGATGATAAGGATATCTAGGGTGAAGTAGAGATGTACACTTGATTGATCAATGCAAACTGGTGTTGAAACTTTAAAAAAAATGGCATTGAGTAAATAGAGAACTTACAATGCACCGTCACTTTATCCGGAAATGTCTTTAGAAACTGATTAGCAGCAAATTTCCAATCACAGGAACTGCAATATAAACAAGTGACAAAGTTACTTATGGCAGATCACATATCTAAATGCTTTTTTACTATAGACTGTTATATTGAAGTGGCAAAATGATATAACATTGCAAAAGAATGTCAACATAACTTGTACATTTTTTATTGCTACTAAAGTGCATTGCATGCTAATTTGTAGCTTCAATACTCAAATGATTTTTAAAATGCCAAAGGATGACCATTAGAGGTTAATGAAGATCTAATAAATTTTATCTGATCATTTTATAATCAAATAAGGCAAATGTCTCCAGAATTCAACTTCCCAGAGTTTTCACAAGAACTGCTAAGAAGCGTGGCAAGAGACCTTCCAAAAAAATGTGGAACAAAGGATCTTAGAAAAAAAAACCCAAAGTAGTAAGTGGTCGGGCCTCCAGTTAAACAAGCACGTCTGCTGTCAAGGTATTTTGAAAATGCATGCAGCCAAACGTGCAGCATCAACTACATATAAGGAAATAAGTAGTTGCTTGTGGGAAATCTTGGACAAAAAGTGCTGTCAAATTTTTCAATACTTTTTTTGACTGAAGTTAGGATGATCCCTATTAGTTTTTGTAAGAAAAGACAACTGATGTTCATTATGTAATTCTTGACTACCCAAAGTGAGAATTGGGAATTTCGTTTATGGGAGACCAGAATGCTTTTCCTTGGAGATGGAAAATTGACGCACCTGTTTTCATAATAAGAAATAAATCTTACTATCTTTGGGGTTCAATGCTCACCACTGCTCAATACTTTATGGATCGCCTCTATTACATAAGTGGATTCCAAACGTTCATTCCATATAATGATATAACTGAGCAGTTCATAAATAGATTCTTCCACAAAAAAAAATGGAACTGCTCCCTGATGCAGAAGAGGAAAATAATAAATCTGTAGCTTGTGATGAATCGGATCCAAGGCTGGTCCTAGCAATCAAAGGAGCTTCCTTAAGAAAGCAACCCTGAATTCCATCAGTGTGTGGCTAAAGATTATGGGGTCTTCCGCTGCAATGCATCAACATTGGGTGATGAGAACCTTGGAATGTGCTGGGGGTGGGGGAACATTGGATGTCGCTGTGCTCTTAAGCGGATGGAAGATAATATTCTCCTGAAAATCTCTTGTACCTATGGGCCAACATATGTACCAAGGAGATAAAACCTGTGGAAAGATGAGGTTGGTTCTGGAGGCTTGATCAGGGGTGATTTCAATGTCACCCAAGTGGTGATTGCCCACGTTTCTGTGTGGGGCAGGAATTTAGCTCGTGGATGCCTTGCTGATTGGGGTGATTTGAATGTCAACCTTCTACGTTGTGATGGTCCGCATTTCTGCGAGGAGCAGGATCCTGGCTCAGTGGACGCCTCGCTGATTGAGGACCTCCACCTTGAGATGTTTGACACTTTAAATTATCTGGATACCTAGAAAAAAGTATGGTTCGTGTTTGAGATGTTTGACACTTTAAATTATCTGGATACCTAGAAAAAGTATGGTTCGTGTTCTCGTATGAATCACTTTTTGGTTTCACCGGAGATAATGGACCTTTGCTAGCTGGCATTGTTTCGATCCCTCCCCAGATTACGCTCAAATCATGCTCCAATTTGTTGAGATTTGAGGTAGGCGGTGTGCCCTAGATCCATCTTAAAGTTTGAGAGATCGTCTCATGGACGACAGTCTCCAGGAGATGATGGCTAACCGTTTGACTTCTTTCCAACATGAAGATTCGACAACTATACGGGTGTTCTACAATGGGGCAGCTTTGAGAACAAATTGGAGTCCCAGAAAGGGTTGTGTAACAATCACAATCTTCGACATCAAGAGGCTTGACCTTATCTCTAAGTTTGATTTGCTAAAGGATGAATGTAATCTAACCAGGGAGGAGCTTGAGGAATGGTTTACTAAGCAGAAGATAATCTTAGAATAAGCGAAGAAATGTGAAGCCTAGTGGAAACAAAGGTCTCATCAAAGTATTTAAGGAAGGCAATGTGATGCAGACGGAAATATGCGACGACGGAAAATTAATTTGTTTGTGGATTGTTGGGGGAGAAAAAAATGGAGTGGTTGAGAAGAGAAGACTCGTCGGAGAACGAGGGATTTTGGAGAAGAAAATCACGGAGATCGCATTGGGAAGAGAGAGACGAGAGAGGGAGATAGAGATAAAATCTCAATTTTCTTATAATCTGAACTTAACTATTACAATAAACTATCAACCCTTTTATATAGGAGGGGTGGACTTACAATAATGGAAAATGAATCACATTCGAATTCAAATAAAATCATGCTCGATCCTAACTGACTCTAACCGATTCTAATTGATTCTTAACTAATTTTATCTACCAAAAAAGTTGAGATTATAATCTCAATTTATTTAGATAAAATAAGCAGGCTAATTAAAATATTTAATTGAGGACGAAATTCCCCAATTTGAAAGATCCCCAAATCAGCCCTCTGATTCAATTTGATTTGCCTTACCAATTTGAGAAATATTGCATTAATTCTCCTCCGCTTGAAAAATTCGCCTCCTGACGAATTACTTTATCTTCGAAGCTTGACGATTTGGTGTCAATTTTCTTGTTTGCTTCTTGGAAGAATAGATGTGGAGTAAACGGTGAAACCCAGATGTCTTCAGTGTGGTGGCTGGAGTCGTCAACCTTATGTTGGAAGAACATATGTGGCGCAAAGGGTGGCGTCTCCACGAGCTCTGTCCCCTTTTTGCGGTGATCGAAAAATTGATGAGGCGTGAACATCGTAGCCTTCGGAGAACGCATAACAAATATGTGGCACAAATATAGGATGAGAGGAGATGTGGGTAATGTCATAACCCATAGAGTCCTTTTATAGGCAAACCCCGCATTCCTAGTCCTAATTGGAGAAGGTAGCAGCCTCATTTCCTTTTTCTCAGCACCTTTCTTTAAATATTCTTGCTCCAAGGGGTTGCAGTGCAATTTTTTTACCCCTTCACCTAAAGCAATACCTTTTTAAATTCCCCCCAACTTTAACTTTATATAAAAGGTTTTAAGTGGAGGTAATTGTTTGCAAAATTTCCAAATCAATCTCACAGCCCCAAATTTCAGGGATTCGATTGGTCTTGCAGAGAAATCCCACGCTAGGGTTCTTTGCTCCCACAATACGAGGTGGCGGCACCGAGATGGAAGAAGAAGGCGTCGGCAGCGGGGGTCTTCACTAGCGCGGCCTTCTCGTGTGTGAGGAAGGCGGGGACGACGGTGGTAGACCGCATGGTTGTAGCGGCAACGAGCACTGGTGGGGGGCTGTAGCAGCCACGCCTATGGTACACGCGCCTCTGATCTGCATGACGACAGTAGCCACCTCGGCAGTAGCACCGCATGCAGTGAAAGGGGCGCACAGGGGGCGTACAGGCTGCGCGTGAATCGTGGACAACACTGGAGTAGTCATGTGGGTGTCGGAGGTAAGAGGGTCCCCGTCGGGATGCGAGGCGATGCCGAGCTTGCCTACATGTCTTCCTTAGGCTATGGCGACGATGATGGGTGTCCTGCAGGCTATGCATATGGTGGTGGAGGACGAATGAAACCTCGCAGTGGAGTACGTTAGCATATTTGGAGAGAGTAAAAGAATTCTCCTTACTGAAGAAGAGACCATGTCCATATGAGGCCATTGGATTCCTAAGAATCGTCATGGTCGCATCCATATATATCTATTATAATCGATTCATATGTTGGTTGGCATGGTTTAATACAAAAGAGGTATCTCATCTAGTGACTATAACATGGAAAGTTTGCCAACTAACTCTCTATATCGCGTACTATCAACATCCTCTACATCATAATCATAGAGCTTCATATTCGGATCTATAAGGACTATAGTCGTTCCATATCATGTCAGTCATGTCTTATCAAGGAGATATGTAACGAACTACCTCTAACTCATTACTAGCATTTTGTGATTCCTGGCAAACCATAGACTAAGGAAATCATGAAGTTCTCCTAGTTTTTGCTGATAATTATTGTCCAAGGAAGGTATTGTTACAGGATATATCTTGTGCATCATCTCTAGTAACGATAACATCATTAATATCTACCAAAATGATCAACGTTCCTCAAACTACTTCGATAACAAATAAGGAATGATGTGATGTAGAGCAAGTAAACCCTTGCCCCTCTGACAACTCTAATAGATTTTGCAATCATACTCAAGAATTCAAGATCAAACCATGAAGTCTACACACCTTCTAATAACCCCCACCCACCATCAGTAATGATCCCTGATGGTTGATGCATGCAGACATCTTTTATAAAAAAAAAAGGCATTCTTGACTTCCTCTTAAAATGAAGGTTGCTCCCTGCTAATTGCAACAATAAGAAGAATACTAAAGGTGGAATGTCGTACTAATGGAAAGTGTTATTCTGGATAACCAACTTCATATGCCTAGGTTGTAGAGATATATATTTATGTTCTATACTTATTCTCTGTACTTCATTTCTTTTATTTGTCTTACATAATTTACCCATAGGTCTCGCCTCTATATAAGAGAGCCAAGGGTTCCTTTTTTTAAGACCAAAAAGGGGAAAACACGCGTTGGTGCCCACCCCAATAAATTAATTATTTAAGAAAATAAAAGGAAAAAGAAGGAAATTATAATAGCCACGAGGCTACTAGCTGCTTGTAATGTAAACGTACATTCTCACAGTAAAAACGATGACCAGAAAAAAACACAATGTTACGGGCTAGCCAAATAGCCCACAAAACCGCCACCGGAGCAATACACTCATTTCTTTGACGACCACGCGTCCCAAGTAGTGAGGACCAGAAGGACTCAAGATCACGTGAATTAGTCTCGTTCATATCCACCTCACTCCAAATAGCAGAGGAAACCCGACGGCCGGGAAAGAGATGTTCCGTCGTTTCAATTTCAGGGTCACATAGAATACATCTATCAGACATCTGCTTGAAAAGCCTAGCACATCGATCACGTGTCATGTGTTGCTTCCGTCTCATTGACCAAAGAAAGAATCCTACCCTCTCCGGGACCCCCAACAAAAAATAAGCTCGCAATCCTGCACCATGCTATCATAAAGGGAGGTGGAGGCCTACAAATGGCGTCGTAGGCCTTCCGAATTGATAAAGGTGCACTCCTCCAAGCCCAATGATCTGCGCCTGAGGAAGGTCTCCCCACCTAACCCAAGGAGTCCAAGAGGCGGAGGAAATCCTCCAAGCCCTGGTCCAAAAAAGACATTCTAAAAACCGGCATCCAATTCCCATCATCCCAACACTCCACGACCCGAGCCTCCGTAGAGGCAGCCAAAGCAAATAACTGAGGGAATCGGTCACAGAGGGTGCCACCACAGGTCCAATCGCTCCTCCAAAAACTGAAAGTGGCTCCGTCACCCACAATAGGGCTGAAAAGCTCATGAAATCTCGGCATAACCTTCAACACTCCCTTCCAAAGAGCATATTGATAAGGCCCATGTCGCAAACGAACATGGCTTGGCTCTTGAAGGACACATCATAGAGACATCGAATCAATCGACAGCAAACACTATCATCCTTGCCCCAAATTCTGCTGACCATTTGAACAATAAAGCCTCAATGCTATTCTCCAAGCTCTTAATCCCAAGACCGCCCGGTTTTTTCGGTTGAATGATGGACTCCCAATCAATCAGATGGATGTTGTACCCCTCCTGCCCAGATTTATTCCATAAGAACCTTCTCATCAAACGCTCCATCCTTCTTTTGATCCCCACTGAAATAATTCGGGAACCAAAGAAGAAATCGGTATCGCAGCGAGGACAGCCTTAATCAGAACCAACCTGCCTCCTCGCGATAGCAGCGCTGCCTTCCAGCCCGTCAGCTTCTTTTCCATCTTCTCCACCACCAGTAGCCAGTCCGAGACCTTGATTTTGCCATCCAAGAGAGGGAGGCCTGGATATCGAATAGGGAGAGACCCACAAGACGTGTGCAGATCCACGCCACAAGAAGCAGCCTCCTCATCCGTCATGCCAAAAGGGATAACAGTGGATTTACAAAAGTTAATCTCCAAACCAGACATCTCGCTAAAAATCTCTAGAATGATAGCCAAGTCACTCGCCTCCTCTTCGCCGGCCTCCAAAAAAAGAATCGTGTCGTCCGCAAATTACAACAACGGGATATGAATATCCCTACACGAGTATCCCTGCACAACCCCACCCCTCTGAGCCCGATCAACCATGCAAGCAAGAACGTCCATCGCAATAACAAATAATAGTGGGGCAAGATAGCAGCCCTATCTAATTCCACGATGTGGCTGGAAATAACCCCCCTCCGGACAGTCGTTGACCAAAATCGAGAGGCACGAAAAGGTGATGCATCTCTTCATCCAAGAAATCCATAACTACGGGAATCCACGCCGATGCAAAGCATACCACAGAATGCGCCAGTCCAATGTGTTATATGCCGTGGCGAAGTTCACTTTCCAAAGCAACACACGTCTGCCATTCCACTTCCAATCAGAGATGATCTCTGAAGCCATCACAATATTATCACCAATCTGGTGCCCAGGGACGAACGTTGACTGAACAGGAGAGATCAGATGGTCAAGTACCCTACTCAGGCGAGCATCCAAAACCTTCGCCACAATCATGTAGATTCCATTATAGATGACGATCGGTCTGTAATCCTCGATTCTCTCCGTCGCCCCAAATTTCGGGAGAAGAAAAATCAAAACTTTGTTTATTCTCTCAAAACCCGCATTGCACCGACAAAATTCCTCCACTACCTCCAGGACCTCTTCCCCCACCACGTTCCAAAACTCCTTATAGAAAAAGATAGGGAACCATCCGATCCTGGTGCGCTATCTGCATTCAAGCTCCAAACCGCTGATTTAACCTCATCCCTCGTCACCGGAATCGTCAAAAAATCCATCTGCGCCTCAGAAAGCCTGGACGCCCCAAGACCATTCCATCTCCACCTTCTTGACTCGAACCTCCTAGATAACTCACTAAAGTTCAGCAATCGCGACGCCCAAATCCCTGCCCCCCTCTATTATGTTACCATTCACAATCATAAAACGAAAAGAATTTACCCGACGTCTCCCGTTGGCCATCTTGTGAAAAAACATCGTGTTCGCATCTCCCTCCTTAAGCCAAGAGATGCACAACTTCTGCCTCCATTCCGTCACATGTTTTCTATCCTCATCAGCAACCACTCTAAGAGCTGCAGCGCGTTGATTCATCTCAACCGCATCTAACTGCCTATCATCCTCCACCCGATCTAATCTTTGGATCTCCAACTCCGTTGTCATACTAGTAGCTTTCGTGGCCTCCCTCATTTCCTTCTTGAAAACACGCAGTTTCTGATGCAAGTACTTGAGTTTTTCCATGAATCGTGCCATCTCAGATCTAGTCAGCATCAAGGAGGTCCAATACGTGGTCATGAGCTCCCTGAAAGAACCCTCCAAAAGCCAACTCCGATTAAATCGGAAGAATCCTCTCGATGGAGATGAGGAACCAAAATCCCAAACAAGAGGAACATGATCAGAGCACGAGCGAGGTCTAGATGAAACAAATGAACACGGGAACGACTCCATGAGTTCAGCCGATGCTAGGAAGCGATCAATGTGAGAACGGGAACCAGTGTTCCGCCAAGTAAATTTGACATCTGCAGGGTCAAGCATCGCCAGTTCCAAATCATCAACCAAATCCGCAAAATCAGATGAACGCGGATCCTAGCCCCCTCGTTGCCGCGGACGGTCAGAGTACAGTAAGGAGACGTTGAAGTCACCCCCAATAAGCCAAGCCCCATCGAGAAAGGCCTCCCTAGCCGCGCGGATGTCCATCCATAACTCATGTCGCTCAGCCAGCAAGCAGGGCCCATAGGCGCACGATAAGACCAAAGGAGATGAAGAAGCACAACATTTCAAAAGGATAGTTAAAATGTGTGATCCCCTTAACTCCGCCCGAACACGAAAAGATGGCTCCTTCCACGCAATGATCAGGCCACTGGAGCTTTCCGACGCATCCAAAGTCCGAAAGGCAGTCATCGAATTGAGCCCAAAAGAGTTCCATGTTGCCAGTCCGCAAGAGTCCAGTTTCGTTTCTTGCAGCATGATGATATCGCATCACATTCCACAACCCTTGCACCTAAAGCTCTCCTCTTATCAGGGCCACCCAGACCTCTAATATTCCATGAAAAAATCTTCATTTAGAGATCCTTTGTCCCCCCCCCCCAGGGATGAGCATGGGCCGGGCTAGGCCGGGCTTTAAAGGGCCCAGGCCTAAGCCCGCTTAAAAAATTCGGGCCTTGGGCCGGGCTTAGGCCCGCAAATTTTTTTTCGGCCCAGGCCCGACCTAATTCCTTCGGGCCGGGCTTGGGCCGGGCCGGCCCATCTCCCAATTAGATATTATTAACTTTGACTCTTTTGTTTCAAGTTAATCTCAACTCAAGTTACACAAGCCAAAATTGTTTAAAACATGTACCAGATACTTGTGAAACAACTAAAATTCAATTCTACTAAATCCGAAGATTCTCATTTTACACATGTGCACTCAATGCTAGATACCATGAATGTCTCTCATTTATAGAAATTAAAAGAGTGAACCAAACTAACCCGGTTAACAATAACAGGTGCACCAGATCCTACATGTTAAAAAATGGGTAGAAGACCCATATTGGATAAATGTACAATAATAGAAAATGTTTCGATTGAAAAAAATAAATACTAACAAATTCAAAGCAAAAGAATCTAAATCAAATACTGATTAAGGAAAATTAATTCTTAATTGAAATACATTGATCATCAACTCATATCGTACGCTTGACTTTCTTGATTTATAAACATTGTATGAAGACATGATACAAGAAGAGAGTGCACATGAAATAGGTGGGAGTTTTCATGCATATAGGATGTGGGAAAGGATTCGGGCCCTCTTCGGGTCGGGTTGGGCTAGGCCGAGCCAAGTCCGTGTCCGGCCCAAAAAAATTTGGGCCTAAATGTTGGGCCCAAGCCCGGCTCGATATTCCTTTGGGTCTGGGCCGGGCCGAGCTTTTTGGGCTGGGTTTCGGGCTGGACCGGGCCGGCCCAGCCCAATGCTCATCCCTACCCCCCCTGATGTTGACCGCACCTACAAGTACAGCTACATGCGCTTTCCGTTGAGAGGCACTTCGTGTTCCTCCATTAGCGGCCTTCTTATTTCTTCTTCGCCTATATCTCTTAGAGTTGTCTCTGCCACATCCCTCCGACGAGAAGATTCCTGCAGTCGATCCACAGCTTTGCAGTTCCCCGCCATCACTAGCATAGGTGGAATATTCTGGTTTGGTTTATCCCAGACCATCGCTGCTACTAATGAGACCATAATTGGAAATGGAGGAATTATCTTATGGTGCTGATCATGGGCCCTCAAATCATTTTGCCCATTTGTCGAAGGTCCATACCACGGCAGAGAGGGGAGCTGCAGATGGAGAGATCTCGGATTGTCTCTATCCAAGCGAAGCACACGAATCGATGCCACCGGTTCCATTTTCAGCAAGAAGTCCGACCAAAATTGAGACCCGAACTGCCCCGATCCGAGAAGGGGCATAATCATCCGCTCCGACCCGAGAGGGGGCAAAACCAGGCCAGCACAATCGGATCCAACCCAAAAATCTACTTCTGCTAAAATGAACGGGTCGGAGCTTCCAAGCGATCCGCCCGTAAAGGCAAGATCGATGTATTATCGATTTGATTGGTGTAGTTCTTAATGTCAGTATTCATCGTCGATTCGTCTGCCACCCCGACCGGAGTGTGAGACGAGGAGTCACGCAGGGTCGCTTCAAATTCCGTAGATTCCTCGACAATAGAACCCCCAATGTGAGCACGGGCTGCCATCTCCAAGCAACCCACCTTCTTTGGTAGAGTCACCGTCAGAGGCAGTGGCAGCGTCAAGAACTGGGCAAAAATCTGGAACGATGCGCGATCAACTGTTAGCGTCAATGGAGCAGTGGGCAAGGAGCAGGGGTTACAATAGTCCAGCAAAGCGATGGTGACCCAGGCACAGATCCATCATCTAGAATCTTCCTAACAACCCCAAATCCTCTAAGCAATGGGCCCAGAACCTCTAAACTTCTTGATAGAAAAGGGATCCCTCTAAGTTCAACAACCTTTGAGGTGAGCGGCATTCCCTACCATCAACAAAACGGGGAGGTCTCCATAAGCTGTCGCTCCTACCTCGTGGATGAAGAAGAAGATGCGCCAGAGCGGCAGATAGACCCCGCAGAGCACATTTATTCACTCCCATCAAAACAACATCCCCTTGAAATGTGCTCCCTAAGAGTAACAATACTCCAGCCCAAACCGAATTCATCATCAAATTCGGCTTCGTCCACGAACCTATCAACATCGTCGTACACAGGTCGTCGCCCACCTTTCCTGCCACAACCTCCGCATACGAGAGAGCCGCATCTCTAATCATGGCATGATCAAAGGATCTGTGCAATCCATCTTAAACAGTGTCATGTGCTACCTACGTCTTCGAAGATGGTACCAGAGCCGAGCAAGAAGCGTGACGATGACCAGGTGTGGGGGTTGAAAGCACTTTGATGCGACATGGCCCGCAACCCCGCATCTAAAACATTTTCGACCTCGTTTGCGATGAGAAACCTGGACCCAACCACCTTCTTTCTCCTCATGCATGGGTTTCCCTGTTCCGACCACTCTCCGCCATAGGCAAAGTCCCGCTTTGACCTGGCGATACAAAGCCTCCTTCCGGTAGCGCCCCATCCCCCTCTTCCGCCCTCCGTTTTCCATCTCCCCAACGTCGAGACGAAAAGGAGGCTTTGTGGTCGAGCCAAGGGTTCCTTGGAATAAACAAGTTACTCATTTTTCCCAACATGGTATCAGAGCGGTTGCCCTAGACCAGAGCTCTCATATCCAGAAATATTAACCCAACGACATTTCCCTCTCTCTCTCTATCTTTCTCGGCTCTACCACGCCGTTGCCCCTATCTCCCTAGGGTGCATCGTTGCACCTCCCTCCATCAGGTGTGCCACCGAACCTCCCTCTCTCGGGTGTGCCGCCACCGCACCTCCCTTACCGTCACCTCCGAATATTGGTTGATGGGATCGGTTGCTTGAGTCTACACATGCAACCAAATCCCCTTATGTCTGTGTAGGCTAAAGTTTTCTAGTCTACCACAGTCCTCTCTAGCCAGGAACATGTCAGAAAGTAAAGTTGATATCCCTGCCACAGGCGTCTTCCGTATTCCAGCTCTGATAGTCAAGATGGACATGTCAAATTACGAGTTATGGGTGATGCAATTCATGAGCCTTACGAAGTGTATGGGTAAGAAGCACATTCTTACCGAAGAAGAGCCAGCAGGAAAGATAGGGACGCATGCCTCATGGGAGGCGGATGATGCTTATGCATGGGTCTGGCTATCTGGTACGCTAACACCAGAGATAGCCAATAATGTTATGCATTAGCCCACTGCAAAGGCAATGTGGGATATTCTTACCGCAACCTATTCACAGGAAAAGAATTAGACAAACATTCTATAACTTCAGCATGATATTTTTACCATAAAGCAGAATGGACGGCCCCTTCATGCACATTACACGGCCTTACGAGGGATGTTTGAAAGGATCCACAGTTTTAGGCCTCTCACAGGGCCTTGAACAATAGAAGACATATTGAAATGCCAAAATGGTTAGAGTTTTTCTGGCATCACTAGATTCGCAATACGAGGTAGCATCTTCATAGATCTTGACAGACGCTACTATTCCTCCCTGTTAGAAAATATAATGCGGAAGCGTATCAGAAATAAAGAATATAAAACAATATCGAACGCGGGATTTTACGTGGAACCCTACTCCCTAAGGAGTGAGAAGAAACAACGGGAGAACGCCTTAAATGGTTGATGTATGCATTGCACTTTCTCACCGGATACAGGAGGTCTGGGGCTTCTTATATAGCCTCCACAAACTCTAAGTCCCACCACTAATAGATGTGGGACTAAACAATGGATGGGGTAAATAGATCCTGTAGAGATCCATTACATATCTACATATGAGAGACGCATACTCCAACACTCCCCCTCAAGTTGGAGCTTGTAATGCTCAGCTTGAACAAACAGAAAGAAATTTCAACTCACAATACAAGACAATATAGACAATATCAACTCAACGCACTGTCGAGAACATTGCTTCTCATGCCATGCAGGTGAGGAGGACGAACGAGCTGGAGTGTGAATCAAATTGAATCTTCTCGTCGGAGAGCATGTGCTCTGTAATGCGCCTGTCAGAGTCACTGCAACTGAAAATGAGTCTCTACTTGGAGAATTCTGGCCCGTCACAATAATGTGGACAATTGCTCCATCTATGAAAGGGCCGAACTGAAAAGGTCGTGGAACAATCCTCGTCAAAGTCCACGGTCGCTGGAGAATGGAGTCTGGCGAAATCTTCTCGTTGGAGAACTGGGTCTTTCTCGTACTGGCTCAAAGAATGGGATATCTACTCTGAAGTCCCTATGAAACCGCATGAAAATCCTAGCCCACATGGCATAGGGAATGGGATCTCTACTCTGGAATCCCTATGAAACACATGAAAACTCTGACCAAAATAAAATATGGGGACCACACAAAAGATGGCAAACATGTGCACACCAAACTGAAGACTGTATACATGTGTGTATCTGAAAAGGAGTCTCTCTCTGGAGAACTTGAAGAAATCGAGTCACTCAAACATGGAGTGCCTCAAACTTGGACTCTGAACCAATCTGTAGAGTCTGAGATTGTAGAGTCTAGAAATTTGGCCGGTCTGGACTGGAGAATCTGAATATGGAATATGTCCTGTAGAACTCTACACAATACTCCTCCTTTCCTCCATATTTGTCGGAAAGCAATGACATCGACCAAGTTGGGAGAAGATAAGACAATGGGGGAAAGCATCACATCAGACGATTACATCATTATTTTCTTAATTGTTAAATATTTTTTAATCATTTTTTCGGCTATTTCCCCCTTTTTTAATAGCTGTCACACATTCTCCTTTCTAAAAAACAATCCACCTTTTTTTAAAAGCAAGCCCTTTTTTTCTTTGCCTGGCCTCTCTCTTTTTTTCCATTCAATTTTTTTATATTCGGCCCACGAGCCCTCCATCCCTATTTAGGGTTCCCCTATAGGAGACCCCACGTAAGATCGCCGCCCCCGATGGGGGGTCACTGCTCATCGCACCGCCCCCCCCCCCCTCCAATGGGGTTTGCATCTCCTTCGGTGGAGCTGCCACCTATGCCTGTGCCCCTGATGGCTCCACCGCTAAAGCGTTGCGAGAGGGTGGCGGCCCTTCTGGATGCTCCTCCTTGAGTGGGTGGAGTTGAAGAGCGGCTCCGCCATGGAGCTCTGCCATTAGAGTTGTGGCTTGAAGGTCGTTGCCCCTTCCGCCTGGATCTCACGTGTCTCCTGCGCGCATGGAATGAGGGAGGTGGAGCTTCTGCCTGGTGATTGCACGTTGCCTAGGATCGGCTGGGTTGCGATGGGGCACCGCCAGAGGCATTATGGTGACACGAGGTTGGGGCTCGTCGCTGCCTGACTGCACGGCTCGATTGTCTGGAGGGGTGGCACGATCGTCGTGCGAAGATGAGCCAGAGTTGGAGGTGGCGCAAGGCGGAGCTCCGCTGCCTGTTGCGACTAGGGTTGTCGCATATGTGGCTCTCCTATTGCGTGTTGGTCTCCGCCTGAAGAAGGGATGATTGAAGGAGGCGCGCCACCTGCACACTTGGACCATCGCCGAAGGAGTTCTGGAGAGAGGTGCAACGGACGATGGTGTTGCTCATGCGCCGAGGATGGATGCTAGAGGCTGCAACACGAGGGAGCTTCGCCGCCAGGAGATCATATGCATGCGCAATCAGATGATGAACCACCTTGCATGAAGGTTACTCCTGGAAGATCTAGGGTTTTGAAAAATCCTAAAACTGAAATCAAATCTCGAACCATATATGAACATGAATGATACAAAATATCTTCAAACAGAAATATTCAAGAACAAGAACTCCAACATCGAATCTCGAATAAAAATAAGGAACTTAGAATCCTCAAGAATCGACCAGCTTTGATACCATGTTAGAAAATATAATGCAGAAGCATATCAGAAATAAAGAATAGAAAACATTATTGAACGTGGGATTTTATGTGTAACCCTACTCCCTAAGGAGCGGGATGAAACCATAGGAGAATGCCTCAAAAGGTTGATTTATGCATTGCACTTTCTCACTGGATACAAGAGGTTTGGGGCTTCTTATATAGCCTCAATAGACTCTCCAAGTCCCACCACTGGTAGGTGAGACTAAACACTGGATGGGGTAAATGGATCATGGAGAGATCCATTTACCCATCTACATATGAGAGACGCATACTCCAACACTCCCATGGAGGAAGCCTTCCGCAGTTTGAGCCATATCAATGTTTCATCTCGTGCTCCAATGCCAAGTTCATATGCTATGGTAGCCTCCCGTGGAAGGGGGGTGCCTCTCAATTCCGTGGTCGTGGACCACAGGGTAGAGAAGGACGTGTTCGTCCACCCTGCACCTATTGGCACCGCTCTAATCATATAGAGAATATATGCTACTCCAAGCATGGCTTTCCAGCATCCACACGTGTTGCGGAACAAGGTACCTCTCTAGTACCTCTGTCTTCCTCCGAGCAGAGATACAATGATCTTGTTTCCTGTCTGAGGGATATTATGTCTCCTGCCAATTCTGGTGAGTGGTGACTCGTCAACTCTCGATATGGCAGCCTTTGTCAGAGCTAGTACCTCACGTAGCATTTTTGCATTTATTTCTTGTCATGGTCAAAATATTACAAAGTGGATTATGGATTCTAGGGTAACACACCACTTGTACGGCAATAGAGATATACTTACCGCATACAGACAAATTCCTCCAAGATGAACTATCATCATAGCCGATAGGACTCATTCCCCTGTCACATGACAGGGGGAGAGTAGTTTGGCGCCATCCATATATCTGCAGAAGGTGTTGCATACCCCAGACTTTTCTATGAATTTATTGTCTATCAGTCAGATTACTAAAGATTTGAACTGATGTGCTATATTTGATCCATCGTCTCTTGTATTTCGGGACATCCTAACTGGCAGGGTGATCGGATGTGATCGTGAGCAGAGAGGCCTCTACAAACTGGTTCAAACTCCATGTCCCGGATTATCATCTCAATCTACTAGCTTGGCTTCTCTGTTCACATGGTATATACGTTTTGGTCATCTTCCTCTCCAGAAGTTGCGTCATGTTCTTCCTCAGATCTTCCTCGAGCATCCTTCAATTGTGAGGCATGTCAGTTGGGAAAGCATCATCGATGTGTCTTTCCCAGTCATCAGAGTCAGAGCAGTAGCTCCCCTTTAGAGTTGTTCCATGTTGACATTTGGGGTCCGAGTCGGGTTCTTGATCATCAAGAACACCACTTTTATTTAGTTGATGTTGATGATTTTTCTCGTTTGTCATGGGTGTTTTTTATGAAAAATAAGTCTAAAGCTGGGAACTTAACTCAAACATTTCTCAATGAAGTTCATAATGTTTTTCTTACCAAAGTTAAGATTGTGAGGATCGATAATGATTTAGAATTTCGTACTCGTGTCCTTACTCAGTTCTTCTGCTCACGTGGTATAATTCATCAAAGAACATGTGCTTACACGTCCCAACAAAATGGTGTCGTTGAAAGGAAACATCGACATATCCTTGATGTTGATCGTACCCTTCTTATCCAGAGTCATCCTCCTCACTCATTCTGAGAGGATGCGGTCCTTACAGCCTGTTATCTTATCAATCGCATGACGTTGCCTGTCTTGGGAGAGAAAGTTCCCTTCGCAATCGTATTCTCAGAGAATGAGTTGTTCTCTCACTATTCTCGTGTTTTTAGATAAGTTGTATTTGTCAACAACTTCTCTCTTAGAGTTGACTAGCTCTCTCCTCGAGCTGTCAAATGTGTATTTGTGGGATATTCTAGGACTCACAAGGTATATAGATGTTACGTTCTCGTGCACGAAAAAAACTATATCAGCACAGACGTCATATTTTTTGAGTCCATGATGTATTTTTCTCTGACAAGGATTCGATTGACTCCCTCAGACTCCAATAATGAAATATGCATCCCACCGTCGCCTTTATCATCACCACCACCTTCATCACCACCTTCACCATCCCAATCTCCTACGTCGTCATCATCCTCTATGTTACCACATATTATCCCTGTTCAACCATTACTACTTCATTACAGTCGACGGCCAGCCCTTGCTCATGTTCATAGCATGTCATCGACACGTCTGAAGTTTGTCCTTAATACAATGTCTCTAACAATGGTTTTGGAGATGTGTCTCAGTAGGACTTCTTGTGGGAGTGTGTCGTACAAGAGGCTATTGGTGAAACGATAAGTAACCTTGATGTGCCTATTGCTATTCAGAAGCAGAGGCGTTCTTGTGCCTCATATCCTATTGCTTCCCAGGTGTCATTCGATCACCTTACAGGAGAGTTCATGTAATTTTTTGTTGCTCTGTCCACTGTCGACATCCCACAGAATTACTAGGAGGTGTTGAAGGATAGACAGTGGCGTAAAGCCATGGAGGAGGAGATGGTTGCTTTACAATCACGAGGTACATGGACCCTGGTACATGTGCCTAATGGGTCGTCTGTTGTGAGTTGGAAGTGGATCTTTACTGTGAAGTATCATGCAGATGGGAGTCTTGATAGGTACAAGGCCAGACTGGTCACACGAGGTTTTACTCAGACGTATGGGTGGCTTATCTAGACAACTTCTCTCATGTTGCCCGACACTCTACCCTATGAGTTCTCCTATCTATTGTGGTGGTACATGATTGTCCTTTGTTCCAGCTTGATATTAAAAATGCTTTCTTGTATGGTGACCTTCAGGAAGAAGTATACATGCAGCAACCTCTAGGGTTTGTTGCTGAAGGGGAGTGTCAGCAGGTGTGTAGAGTCCATAAGGCAATATATGACCATAAATATAGAGTGTCAACAGGGTTTGTTGCTTGATGCAGCGTAGACCCGAAATATAGGGCCACCTATTTATTTAAACTATGATAGTTAATTTTATTTACGTTTATTTAGATTATCGTATCTCTAATTAAATAATTGGGATCGCATGTGATCTTCAACGTTTATTTGTAGATTTAATTTTAAATTCGGTCGGTTAATTAGTTAGAGTCCAATTAGGATAAATTGGTTGTCAATTTAAATTAATTTGTTATTTTTATAAGATCATCCCTCCTATATAAAGGGATGAGGGTCCAATGTTTTAAGGGGTCAAGTATTAATGAAATATTTTTATAAGATCATCCGTCCAGACGCTCGCACCGACATCGTTCATCCGAACAAAAACGACGAGCCATCCTTGCCCTCGATGCCTGCAACAAGGAGACGGCGCACATGATACGTGATTTGCAAACCAACTTCAATTCCCTGTTTCGAGATCTAATGGCTAACTTTGAGGCCTTCCGCGACGCCCAAACAAAGCCTCCACCCGTCGAAGCCACTGCCGCGAGTTTTGACGAAGAAAACGTTGCTGCGAATGAGAATCTGGCCACTGTCCAGCACCTTCCAGAACCGATTGCGCCACCGGAATCGGTCCCGTTGTTCCCGTCGACCGTCCCGGCACAACCCCAGCCTTCCCAGGTAACTCCCCTACCCTCCCCAGCCCTCGCGGCCGGCATCACCACCCTAACAGCCCCTCCGACACCCCTGTACCCGTTCCCCACACCGCGCCACCATTCCCTGCTACCCCCTGCGCCTCCCCTTCCCCGGAACCCACTGCCCCCACGCTGCCTCCTCCCAGCCCCGGTATTCCCCTCCGCCATGCCGCACCGCCCCTCCTCTCCTCCTACCCCCTCCGCTTGGCCACCCATGCCACCTGCGCCACGCCTTCCCCGCACCCGCAGCATGCCTCCCCAGTGCCTCCCCTCCCCCGCTACCCTCCCCAGGACCCCCACCCTCCTCCCGCTACCGCGCGGCCTCTCCCTCGCCCTCCCGCGCAACACCCCTGGCGACCCCCGCCTCCCCGCAGAGCCGCACCGGCCCCGCCAGCGAAATTGTCGTCCCGAGCGCGCGCCGCCTTCCTGTTATCGCTCGCCGCGCCACCGCGGCCACCGCGCCGAGCTCCCCCACCTGTGGCGCCGCCGTCCGTGGTCACTCAGCCCAGGCACCCTCCGCCTTTTATTGTGGGAGCACGAGACCCTAACGAGGGTTTCAATCGCATTCCCTAACAGGAATTTCAGTTGGGATGAGATATTTTGGAAAATTTTCAGGCAGCCCCCTCCTCACAAGATAATTTATCAAAAGGGCCAATTGAAAATTAAATTATATTGTGGCTATCTTTTAAGTGAAGGGGTAGAACAATTGCAGTCATACCCCTCGGTGGAAAAAAATTACAAACGTAACGTTGAAAAGGGTCGAATTGGGGGAAATTGAAGCCACAATTCAAGGATGAATTCTCCAACGCCGCATCTACATCAAGCAATTCGTCAGGAGACGAATTTTTAAAAGCGGAGGAGAGTTGATGCAGCGTAGACCCGAAATATAGGGCCACCTATTTATTTAAATTATGATAGTTAATTTTATTTACGTTTATTTAGATTATCATATCTCTAATTAAATAATTGGGATCGCTTGTGATCTCCAACGTTTATTCGTAGATTTAATTTTAAATTCGGTCGGTTAATTAGTTAGAGTCCAATTAGGATAAATTGGTTGTCAATTTAAATTAATTTGCTATTTTTGTAAGATCATCCCTCCTATATAAAGGGATGAGGGTCCAATGTTTTAAGGGGTCAAGTATTAATGAAATATTGAGATTTATCTCTCTCCTTTCTCCTCTCCCTCTCTCTCCACGCGATCTCCGCGGTTCTCCTCCTTCAACCTCTCGTATTCCAGACGAGTTCTTCTTCTCAACCCCTCTCTTTCTTCTACCAAATATCCACCATAAAATATATTATTATTATTTTGTCGACGCCGATTTGCCGTTTGCATCATTGCTGTTCAGAAAAGTAGAAGTTGTTACTATTTCAGCATGTGCAGATGCAGACTATGCAGGGTATCCTAAGGACAGGAAAGTCCGCGTCAGGCTTTGTCATATTTGTTGAAGATTCACTTGTTTCTTGGAAAAGTAAGAAACAAACTGTGGTGGCTAGGTCTAGTGTTGAATCTGAGTATAGGGCTATGGTACAATCAAGTACATAAATGATGTGGGTTCGAGCAGTACTAGCATATCTACACATAGATGTGCCCCCTCCTATGTCATTAAAATGTGATAACCAGGCCGCCCTATTCATAGTGAGTAATCATGTATTTCATGAAAGAACGAAACATATTGAAGTTGACTGCCACTATATATGAGACATGGTTCAGAAGGGCTTCATTTCCACTTCTCACGTCAGTTCAGGAGACCAAACAGCAGAGATCTTCACCAAGGCATTGCTCAGAGGACCATTCCAGAAGTGTTCATCCAAGTTGAGCATGATTGACATCTATGCTCCATCTTCAGGGGAGTGTATGTGTGTGTGTGTGTATGTGTGTGTGTATATATATATATATATATGTTTTATACTTATTCTCTATTCTTCATTTCTTTTGTCTATCTTATGTAATTTACCCATAGGTCTCTCCTCTATATAAGAGAGCCTAGGATTCCTCGAAATAAGCAAGTTACTGCCACTAATATGGCCTTGCGACATTAATGCTACCATTTGATTTATGCTTCACTATAAAAATGTAGCCACAACCAATAATGGTTTTATCGTTGATGCAGAAACTAGAGCCTAGATGCCTCATTAATGCTACCATTTGATTTATGCTTCACTATAAAAATGTAGCTGCAACCAATAATGTTTTTATTGTTGATGCTGAAACTAAAGTCTAGATACCTCTCGCTTGGAGGTTTGTCATCTCCATCTAGGTAACCACTCGCCATTGGTTATATTGAAGTGCCTCCTGATAGCTACGGAGAATCTGTATATTTGAGAGACTTATAAACTACCTATATTCATTGTACAATTTATCATTTGTAAAGTGGTTAGGAACGGGTATATTGCACAGTACGCTTGTCTTTCAGTAAAGTAATCGGCATGTTAGTCTCATCAACAGGGAGTTGATCCTCTTATACTTCATTTATAACATATGCAGGTACGTCCCAACTAATGTCATCAGTAGAAATCAAGTATTCAGGTGTCTACCCGAAGTGTATAGGATGACAGAATGTTGTGAAGCAAAGGGCTTGAGTTTCCAGAAATAAATCACCTGAAACTAGTCATCAAACTCCTCGGGAGTGGAAATGGAAATCTCAGGTGGAGGAGGCAAATAAACTTCGGGGTCAAATTCCAAACTCGACAACCTAGATTCAACGGAAAGAAAATACTAGCATACACAAAGGATGAACAACGAAATAAACACAGTACCCTATACAAGTAGGATCAAAACATGTATACCCCTTATAGGCCTCCAAGTGTCCCACATAAACACACTTGATAGCCCAAGAGGACAATTTGTCCCTCCCAGGAGCCAAGCAATAGAACAGATAACAAATCCCTCTCCAGCGAAAATACTATGAAGGGAACTCATTCGTGAAATCAATGAGGGCATCCTATATGTCGGAACCAAGTAATGGAACAGAGAACAAATTCCTCTCCAGCGAAAATACTAGGAAGGGAACTTATTCGTGAAATCGATGAGGGCATCTCTATGCGTCAAATAACAAGCAGTAAAAACATCTCCCAAATATCAGAGGAGCATGACTATAAATCAACAAGATTATCGTGACATCGAGGATACATCGTTGTTTTCTCTCGATTACCCCGTTTTGTGGTAAGATATATGGATAAGAACTCTGTGTACAATATCATGAAACTGACAAAATTGGATAAAAGATAAAATACAAAATTCAAGGACTAATTAAAGCTTTAAATGAAGATGGTGCAAATAAAAGCTTGATCTGTAAAAAAATTCCAGTCGAAAGAGGAACGAAGACTTTACATGAAGATGGTGCTAATTAAAGCTTGACCTGTAACCGAGGGTCAATTTTGTACCATATTTAATATATTTGAGAATGTTGACATTCATGAAATATGTTTCACAGTATATATTTGTGGGGTCTGAAACCCATACTCGTAGCAAAAAGTTGATTTTTGGATAGCATTCTCTACTGCATCTGCATATCACTCTCTACCGGGTTGTAATTCTTGCGCCATGATTGTTGTACAGACATAATTCTGCCGTAAGCGTACATAGCTTAAAATCGAGACTGGTAAAGGCCGAAAATGACCTCATCGTTTAACATGCCAAAACGACCATGACGATTACATGTGAGCAATTTATGGATTGATTATAATTTCACATGCAATTATTCATGAAAAAGAATTCCAGCAACCTCATTCGCATTCGTTCAAAGCCGACAGCACTGGGAAATTCATCAAAAAGTCAAACACGCATAGGTTTGCAATAATAAATTCCCGGTCCCGGGTAAAGAAACGCATAAAAAGAAAAGATGTCCCCTAATGATCATGAACAAAGCAAAATCACCTGCCGAGGATCCCATGGACCATGACAACGAGGTGATCAGCGGCCAAACCGGAAGAGCACCGCAGGTCCCCCATTGCGAGATCTCTCCCCCTCTCCCTCTCCCTCTCCCTCTCCCTCTCTCTATCTCTATCTCAGGTTGGGTTGTGATGGGATCCAGAATCCAAGTAATTGGGGAAGCGGGGAAACGGGAGCGTGGAGAGAGGATGAGGGTGATGAGTGGAGTTGCAATCGCAAAGCCTCCGAGGCTGTTGTTTTCTTGGGGCGGGAACGCGTGCGTGGCCGATTGGATTGGAACGGCGTGTACGGTGGGCCTTTGCAGACCTGTAGTCTCCACGAACATTCTTGTCCTCGATCGATAATAATACTAAAAAAATAGCAAGCTTGGAGATAATAAATATATTCATATATGAGACGGCGGAGAATTGCACAAACCACTTACCCGGTTACAAAGGACCCGCATAGTTGATCTCTCGAGCATACAAGAATGAGAAAGTAAAAAAAGCAATGTCCGTCAAATATAAAGGAAAAAATGGGGCGGGCTGCCCTCTGGTCATTTTTTATAACAGAGACTCATGTGTCATCTATCTAGAATAGGTATTTTAACGGTCTAAACATTATTGTAATTCACATATTCTAGATGGAGGGCATATGAGTTTCTTTTTCTGACAAAATTTGAATGTCATATTGGAGGGATATATGGATGAATATACACTATGATATTTTTCAAAAAATAAAAAAATATGCGGAAAAATAATTGGAGGGCAGCCCCATCAAACTCATATATAAAATAAAGGATTCAACCTCGTGCCACTTTACAGTTTCACCCAAAATAAGAGGTTCTCTTACTCGAAAATACTTTTTAGTTCCTCGTTTTCACATCTGTATCAAAATTAGCAGCAAAAAGACATGGCTACTTTCATAGGTCAAAAATCAAGTTAAACTTTGAATTTTGCGAGCATATTACACATCCAAAATGATTGGATAGGAGCAAAGTTTCACCAAATCAACATTATAGATGTAATTCTCTGAAAAGTGAAATGTTTTTAACTATCCTTTATTCTTCTTGTTAATTCTTTCCAAACTTTTTTATAAGGGACTTCGTGCAATAAATAGTGGCACCAAGGAACAAGCATCAGAGTCCTCTCGTCCTTGCTTCCTTAACTTCTTAATTCTTCCCTGAGGAGACGTTCAGTTTGGGAATAAGTAGGAATAAGAATGGAGAATAAGGAGAACAGGTGTCTATTCTCTGTCCGGCTAGAAAGATAGGAATAAGGAAAATAAGGTAGAACAAAGATAGGTAGGGTGGAATAAAGATAGGAATAAGGGTGGAATGAGGTGAAATAATGGAACATGGATGGGAATAACCGTACTCTTGGTAGCTGCATCGAACAGAGAATTGACCCCTTTATTCTATAGCCTATTCTCCAAGCGAACAGGGTTTAAAACTATATCATAATTGCCTTTTTTATCTTTGCAATGTGGTGAGATCTTTTCTACTCAGTGGAGAGGTCTTCATTGATCATTAGAGAAGCAATAACGAGAGAGACAGTGTGCATAATCTCACAAAAATTAAAAGTTTACCAGCATCCATCATACATGGTCTATGTCACGGGAGAGGTCTAGAGCTCTCAAATTTGTACACATTTGGCCAAATAGGACATAAACATGTCTTAGAAAAGTGGAGGATTCGAAATTTGGTTAGTGACGATTGAAAAGCATGGTGCCTCCTTAAAAGGGATGGCTTTTTCTCTATCTACCTATTTTAGACTTTATATGTCAATTAAGCAATGTCCTGATCTTCAAGCACTATTATGTGACTATGTGTTCATTGTTAGGCCATATAATCTATTGATTGGCAGTGTTGGCATCTTCGGATTGAATTAGAGGTGGAGGAGATTTCAATATAAGTAAGTTATGGGATCCTCAAAGCATTTGACAATGCTCCTCGACGTGAGTTTATACCTATATGTAAAAGATGTGCCTGATGTTGTAGTATTATATCAAGCTCTTATCTCAAACATATTGTTTGAAGACTTTATATTTAACTCAGCAAGTGTCTCAAGGTTGTATTTAGGGAGGCAACTGTGTAATAATTAGGGTGAACAAAGTGATACTACTGGAAAAAATAGTATTTATTTTCACACATTATCGACGGTCAACTTTAGTCACCTACAAAGAAGTCTTTTTTGGTGGTTGTGTACATAGATGCCTCAAAAGTGGGCCTGTGTTTTTGAAACATACGGCTAGGACATAATCGGCGCTTGTCAAACCGCTGATAATGTAGATCCTAACGGAACTGATTTATCGACAGCTACTCTGACCGTCAAAAATGGAGAACCCAAATTTCCAACGTCAACATTTCAGTCCATGCCTCTTGTAACCTAAAGTCCACCCAATCTCAATCCTCCCTCTCCTTTAAGCACCTCCCTCCTCACCTCCAACGAACTCCACACCCCCCCCCCCCCCTCTGCCCCACCTCCCCCTCCTCATCTATGTCGCTTCCTCCTCCTTCCCACAGCCCCTCCTCATATATGTTGCTTCCTCCCCTCCGTCCCACCTCCTCCCCACAACACCTTCCCATCTCCGTTGCCTCCCCCACCCTCCCTCTGCCACCTCCTCTCCACGGTACCTTCTCATCTCTGCCCCTCCATCCCACCTCTGCCACCTCCTCCCACAACCTCTTCCCATCTCCGTCATCTCCTGAAGGACAACCACGGGACTTCAAGAATGCTGCCTCCTCTAAGGACAATGCGGTCGTCTCCTTTGTATATGCCTCCCCAAATACTTCCAAGGAAGGTATAACTTTAATCATTCACCTTTTTATGTAATTGATAAATCCCAGATTTATCTACATTATTTTATATTGTTATCTTTCTAACTTAAGATATTCACCACGATTCATAATTTATTAATACTAATTAATCATATGTGTGTTATAAATAATTGACCCTAATTAATATATATAATATAACACTATTATTGTGCTATAATTTTATGTATTTATTTCTCACTGAAAATCAAATAAAATTTAAAATAATATTGTACATAATTACTTAACGTAAAAATATAAAATAAAATCCAAAAATGAGAAAAGAAAATAAAAATAAAATGTTTTCATTATTTAAATAACTTGTTTAATTTATGTTTATGTATAGATTACTTTTCTCTCGTTGACTTCTATACGAAAGTTGTAGATCTCATTGAGATCTACAACTTTCATATCAACCACTTTTTCTAATTCTCACTCTAACTAATTATTTTTTATTTTCTAAACACTTAATTGTTTTCTAATTATTCTATTGAGCCGCATGGATCTTCCATAGCGCTCCGTGTGGTCCTCCTCTTTGCTCGCCACCCGATTTCATCCTTCATTGTTCATCTCTCCTGATCAATCATATCTGACCATCCTTAGCGCTCTAATTGCAACTGTTGGATCTGACTCTCTTCATATCATAGCCTTCAATCAGCATCCAAATCGTGTCGTCTGATCAAATGATCGTATGTTCGTGGTGCCTCCTTCAACCTCTAGATTCCTTCACGCCAAGGTAACCACACCTCAAACCGCCCACCTTCACCGATTTTTCCAACCTCCTCCAGTCACCTTCTGACCAACCATTAACACCATCACCTTAGCCTAACTACCCTAATCCACGCTAACCACCGTTCGAATCCTAACTCTAACTTCTTCAGCAGTTCCTCGCGGTTGAAAACCACCACAAACCTCCTCAAGAACAAACTCACTCTACCTTCATAAACCCCATCTCCTCTTCTGGCAACTGTTATCCGCCATAGCATGAGAGTGACCCCTAGCCTCATCCTTCATTAGTGACAAAGATAGAAAGGGAGGTCGAGTGCGATGACGGAGGTCCTTCTCCGATGAGATCCATAAGTTTCATAGCTGTGTTGCAGCAACTCCAAGCACTGCTTGAGCTCAAATTTGCAAACCGAAATATGTAGCAAAGATCAACGAGGTTTTAAAGCTTCATTTCATGCATCGAATATTCTTCAATTCATCTTCCATTTGATCCGCAATCTCAGATGACTTACTCTATCTCAGTTTTCGTCTATGTTCATCAATTTATTCCATCCAAGCTTTAGCTCTAAGTTGTGATCTAAAGGTTCGAAAACCTTCTCTGCTAATCCCTTTTCGCACGTGCTTTTCACGAGATTCCTTGTAGTTTCTCCATAATAGTGTACATCTTGTTCCAGGTTCTTCTTCTTCATGAAGAAGAACCGACGCTAGGGTTTGATCTATCACATACGAATATCCCTCATTCCGCCTCGCTAGCATCGATAAAGATTTTTTTGGTCTTTGGATCTGTAACTAACCACTGCAGGTTCTTGTTCATTGGTCGGAGGTTCGTTGGAGCATAATTCCAAGTCTCATTCTTCGACGATCTATCATGAAAACGCACCTTTAGCTTGTGTCAGAGGATTGTTTAAGCGCCATCTTCTCTACAGAGCTTTCATGAAGGTTTAGTGATCTTCAGACAGTATGGACGAGCTTGGAGAAGGAGGGAATACATTGTCAGAGCACAGGATCTTTCACCACCTTCTACAGAGGAGCTGCAACAAGGACGAAGTACATTCTCCATTAGATCTCTCCATTTGGGCGAGATTCAATGCTTTAGATCGACCCACGTCTTATATCGAGCCTCCACAACAAACCTAAGCCTCGTTACACCTGAACCTGAGCCGAGCCAGCGAGTCGTTGACACATCATCACCACGCTTCCCTCCGGACCTCGGTGAAGTTAGGTGGAGAGCCCACGTGACGGGATTTTGCAACAAAACCCTCACACATCTCAAATATTACAATCCAGTCCTTATTAAGTGTGTGTAGAGTGCCTGACTTTTTGAGAATTTGCAGATAAGTCTCTAATACTTTGTTGTTGGTATTTGTATCCTTTCGCCTTTTGCAATAATTGCATACTAAACCCTACTATTTTATGATATTACATTTAAGTAAAATTTTGGATCTGCTTGATAAAAATTCTATGTTTTTATCTCAATTTTGCCCCTGGATTATAAAGTGAATAAATTATTATCTATACCTCCTATTTGAGTGAAATTGGTCTCATTGGAAAGTTGGTTTAATTCTCTATGTGTTGGTGTGCTTGTATAAACCATTTGACACTCATTTTACGCATTCACTGTGAGGGATTTTATTGAAGTATTTGACTCCTTGTTTGAATCGGAATTGGTATATTGTGCACTTGAATTTCTAAATTTATTGATTAGCTGATTACGATCATTAATATATTGATTAATATTTTTATTCCTGATTAGTTTGTCTTTAATTGAATAATTAGAAGTCATCTTCCCATCGAACACATGTAATTCAAGCTTTGACTAAACTTAATTAATTGAGACCTCTTTATCTTGATTTTTGGATTACTTAACATTAATTAAAAGTTGCATTGATAAGATTTAGGAGCTTTGTTATATTGTGGATTATTATGTACTCTCTTTGCATTATTATTTTAATTTAAATTGAAAAGCATAAAAAATGCATTCATTTTTATGATGTATATGCTTGATATTATTAGCCTCTAGATCCCTATTATAAATATTTAACACTTAATGATAAATCATAAAGTACTCTTCTCCTTTGTGTTCGATCCTGGACTTCCCAAGTTTATAAATTAAAGCTAGGTCCTCTTCGCAGAGACATTTGACCTAGTTCTGCATAGTTTGCTAAGTGCCCGTATTACAACGAGTACTTTTTATCATGCGCATGTAGCTAGTTATCAATAATTTTTTGTATGATGTATTGTGCTGATTGTAGATTGATGATATGGATGAAGTGATATTTGCAATGCCTATATTAATGGTTGTGTAATTATATTAGATGTGGCTTGTGTATTCCCTAATTAGATGTTTATATTCTCATTTCATGCAAAGGTTGAATTCCTGAATCAATAATATCTAGAAAGTGAAAGTTAGGGCATTTAAAATGGAAAAAATAATATCTAGAATGTGAATAGTGTGCTTCTAAAGTTGTGTGTCCCTTTACTTGACTTGTTGCTCAAACAGTACCATAGGACGCGTATGTGTGTATACACACACACACACACACACACACACACACACACACACATATATATATATATATGTATATAAGTATGTATGTATATGTTTTTATGCGTGTATATGTGTTTATGTATGTGTATGTGTCTCTATGCATATTGTATTTATGTGTTTGTGTATTTTTGTGTTTATGTATGTGTATAGTGTATATATCTAGTGTATGTATGTGTATAGTGTATGTATGTTTACATATATGTTTGTATATGTGTGTATATGCTTATGTATGTCTATGTATCTAGTGTACGCATGTGTATGTGTATCTGTGTATCCAATGTGTGTTTAGGTATGTGTATGTGTATCTATGTATCTATTGTATTTATGCATACGTATGTATGTATCTATGTGATTAATGTATGTATGACTATGAGTATGTATATGTATGTATGCATATATGTATGGGTACATGTTTGTATCTACGGGTGTCTATGTATCTAATGGATACGTATGGGTAGGTGTATATATTAGTATGTATGTATGTGTATATATGTATGTATGTTTACATTGATGATGAGATACGTATCTAATGTATACATATGGGTAGGTCTATGTATTAGTACGTATGTATATATGTTTATCTATGTATGTGTATGTGTGTATGTATTTAAATGCATATGTATGAATGTAAGTGTAAGTATATATGTCGATGTATTCTTTTTGGGATGTGTATGATATCAAACATGTGATCATATATTTCCATATGTGTCACACTAAGAAACAAATTTGTGATAGGTAAGCTATCACATTAAAAGCATAATTAATATGGCATGTATCACATTAATTCCTAGTTAGGTAGTTAAAACTAAGTTAAAACACTGACTATACATAAAATCATACCAAATAATTCACAAACCATGTATCTCATCCACAACAGGTTAGTGGGTGGCCATGCACAACAAGTGGTCTGTGTAACACATTGCAAGATTTCATCACTTCCAATAGTGTATACATTTTAATTTTTTTCACAGTACTATTGGACTCACTTTGGGATGAGATATGTCGGTCAAACGATCGTGGATTTTGATGTGTGCAGGTTGAAGATATTTTTTGCAGGTCTATGCAACAATAATGTAAGATCACATTAATTAGGCACATATTTAGGTACACGCAGATCTATATTCTAATCGTTAACGAGCTAAATCTACGTAAATACCCGGTCAACATAAATATCTAACTATTTTATAGACATCTTGGTGTTCTCATACATAGCATGTATTTATGAGATGTAAGGTGTATGTATAGTGGTACATTTATGTTGGCTATCCTTGGTTCATAGGTTCTGAACTAAGGGGGTCCATAAAGATTCAAACCGTAGTATAAGGCGATCTTTATTACATGCAAAAAAGATAGTATTTGAGCACATATTTTGGTGTGATAACTTCTTTCCTCCTTGGTATACCAAATCAATCTTGGTCGTTTTTAACTATTATCACTTCGGTATCAATTTTAAGAGTCGATCTTGATTGATGTATGAGCTATGTTGAGGGAGTGTGGGGTGATGCTACCAAATTTTGCTCAGATATAAACCAGCATGTGACAAAGATCGTATTATATTAGAGGGTTGAATCTATATGTATGGTCTCAAGTGATAACATTAATAGGTAGTTTTCCTCTCATCTCCTAGCGTTGGTCAAAAAGGCTTAGGTCATCATAATGTCATGGGTTGGGATTAGGGTTTAGGCCCTCGTTGTATTATGCGGTTACGGAAGAACTTTTCTAAGTATCTTGATGCATTATGAATACCATAATCCCATAACTACACCTCTTACTAAAATACTAACTCACCTTTTAAAGCTTAACATGGACAAGTCATGTATAATGAAACAATGGACGGATTATCCTATTTACAGGGTAGGTGCCCTCGATTGGTTAGAGTGTGCGCAATTTCGGAAATACATAAACTATGAGAAAATTCCTTATCCATACAAAAAGTGCTTAAATGGATGCTTATAAGAGAGGAAAGATGTATTCAAGTATGCTATTGTTAATAGCAGTTCATGATGAGTATATTGTGGAAACCTCATCTTCAATGGATATAAAAATTTAGTTTGAAAGCAGTCAACATCTCAATCAACTGGACATCGAACATGATGTCTTTGATCATGATCCCGATCTTGTTGAATTAATTGAAAACAATGGTTAATTTTTCATATTTTTTAAAAATATAAAAGAACCAACAGTGTTTGGAAACAATATGTCTAGACTAGAGTTCCTCTTGGAGTTATCCAAGATGAAGACAAGACACAGAGTGACCACAGTTTGTATGGAAGATATCCTCAATCCGATAAAAACAATTACTTTGGGTGAAAGGTGTGGTGATATACAAATAAGAGTTTCGAAAATTAAGACTTAATTCTGAGAAGATTGATGCTTTCCCAAATGGTTGCATTCTTTATATGGAGGTCTATAAGAACTTGGGCATGTGTCCCCATTGTGTTGCACCTAGATATAATCGTAAAAAAGGTTGATGGTTGACGAGTCCGATATTCGCTATGCTAAAGATGATGTTTTTGATTGTTCGCTAAAAAATAATGGTTTTGTTGTTTCGTTGTAGGCGGCAATTGGAATCGGTCAAGAAAATAACCACAAATATTTATTCAAATTTTTAATCACGTGGTTTTATGTTTATTTTACTTGGGCAAGTTCCAAGAAAACAAAGGAACAACCTAGAATTATGTCTATCAAAATTCGTGTGCGGTTTTCGAGACGATCTTTTTTTAATTTTTAATGCAATAAAGGATGCAAAATGTTATTTCAGCCTATTTTAGGGACTAAAATGCAAACTATGCTCAAACGATGTCTGAAAAATATGAAACTTGGCCGAGATGATGATTATGGAAAAATTATCGCACTATAAATTGGTTGGAATTTTTTGATGCATAATGAATTTTTTATGAATTTTCAAAAGTAAACAGAATGAATTTCAATATTTATATATAATAAATATTAAACCTAATTATTTTCAAGGAACAAAATTATCTAAGATCTATCACTAGGTGATTGATCTCAAAAAAATCCTAAACCTCGAAAATACTAGTTTCAATACCTATTAAAAATCAAGAACTGAAATATGCAAAATGATTTTTACAGGATATATTATGCATGGAAATGCAATTCTTTTTTAGCACAATGTCAAGCAGAATTAATTCTACAATATATGATTTTTCGGGAATTTTTAGAGCAATGGTTAATCAAATATAAATTTCAGAGCAAGAAATGGGCCAAATATGCAATTTTCCATAGAACAAATAATTATTAATTAACCATCGATCACAAAATTGTCCACAATATGTCAAACTGTAGAGAATTAAATGACAAACATCATGCTATTTTTGGATAATAAAAAAAGTCATGTAGAGGTTTAAAATTACTGGAGAACACAGGGGTGTTTATGCAAATAATAATAAATAATATAAATATAAACAATGTAGTGGGGGGCTTATTTGTAAATACCAATAAGTGTCGTTGGCGATCTGCAAAATTTCCAGCGGGTCACCTGTGGTGCACATGACCCCTGGGTCGGTGGGACTGTTTAACAAAAGATGGAACTCCGAGGGCCTTGTTGCAAATGACCTAGAGGGTCACGTGCTCGGCTCGTGACCCCTGAGCTGGCATCTGCTGATGTTCTCCCCCGACGCAATGTGCCCCGCACATGCGTGGGGAGCTGATGAATCTCGTATTCATCATGCTAAAATCCACATATTAAAACCACTATCTTAAATAATCCAATAAAATCACCTTTAATTCTTTATTTTTATCATGTACTATATTATGTATAATTAACCTGTAATTATTTGTATTTAATTTCCCTTATTTTTTTCTGTATCTATTTTATCACTCAAAACCCCTAAAAATTAGGTATATAAGTTGTTTATAGTTCACTAACCTTTAAAAACCACTAAAAACACAAAAACATCTCAAAACCACAAACTTGGTGTTTTTATCCCCCTAAAAATACCCCCAAAAAATACTTTTTGTACAAATGACCTCTTTTAGCTTTTTGACCAACATGAAAGTTGTAGATCTCGTCGAGACGAGCAACTTTTATGTTTTGACTTTTTCCTAATTCGGTCTTTAACTATTTCTTTTCTATTTTCCTTTTTAATTATTCTTTGAATTTTCTCATTGGGCCACGTGGCGCCTTCTGGAGCCGCCACGTGGCCCGCCTCCCCTCTCGCCACCCGGCATCTTCCTGGGCCGTCGGATCCCCCTTGATCGCCTCCATCCTCATCGTTCATCCGTGCTCTGTTTCCAGCCCTTGGATCCATCTCCCAGATCTGATCTCGGTCGTTACCTCACGCCTCGCCCTCAGCCACTCGATCCAGCACCTATCCAACGATCCTCCTTGCGCCACGTCTCCCCTACTTCCTAGTCGCCTGATCTCATCCCCATCCAACATCCCTCAGCCCCTCCACGTTGCCCACTCATCTCAGCCCTCGGATCCTACTTTCATCTAACGTCCCTCCACCTGCCACGTCTCCAGGAGATGAGTGGGCAAAGTGGAGGGCTGAGGGGCGTTGGATGGGGATGAGATCGGGCGGCTAAGAAGTAGGGGAGACGTGGCACAAGGAGGATCGTTGGATAGGTGCTGGATCGAGTGGCTGAGGGCGAGGCATGAGGTAACGACCGAGATCAGATCTGGGAGATGATCCAAGGGCTAGAAACAGAGCACGGATGGATGGTGAGGATGGAGGCGATCAGGGGGGATCCGATGGCCCAGGAAGGCGCCGGGTGGCGAGAGGGGAGGCGGGCCACGTGGCGGCTCCAGAAGGCGCCACCTGGCCCAATGAGAAAATTCATAGAATAATTACAAAGAAAAATAGAAAAGAAATAGTTAGAGGCCGAATTAGGAAAAAGTCAAAACATGAAAGTTGCTCGTCTCAACGAGATCTATAACTTTCATTTAGTCAAAAGCCAAAAGAGGTAACTTGTACAAAAAGTATTTTTTGGGGATATTTTTAGGGGGATAAAAACACCAAGTTTGTGGTTTTGAGATGTTTTTGTGTTTTTAGTGGTTTTTAAAGGTTAGTGAACTATAACCAACTTATATACCTAATTTTTAGGCATTTTTGAGTGATAAAATAGATACAGAAAAAATAAGGGAAATTAAATACAAATAATTACAGGTTAATTATACATAATATAGTACAGGATAAAAACAAAGAATTAAAAGTGATTTTATTGGATTATTTAAGACAGGAGTTTTAATATGTGGCTTTTAGCATGATGAATACGAGATTCATCACGAGCCTCGGGCTCCGTGCCCGGCCGACGAAGGGAGGCAGAGGGTCTGAGCGAGGGTGGCGGAGGTGCTCTGGCCTGAGGAGGGCTGTGTGGCTGAGCGTTGTGGCGGAGAAGCTTCTGGCGTGTTGTCGACGACGGGCGCGAAGCTTCGTCAGTGGAGGAGCAGCACCTGGTGGTAATGCTGAGGCGGAGGGGCCCGACGGAGGAGGGCCGGACGAAGGGGGGGTCCTGATGCAGTGTGCACAGTGAGCGTGAAGTTGGAGAAGTTGCTGGAGGTGGAAGTCGTCGGTGGCAGTATGTGTTGCCGAAGAAGACGAACATTGAAGTCGGTGGAGTGGCTCGACGGAGGTCGTCCGGAGCTGGGGTAGTACGGCAGATGAGCCACATCTGCAACAGCCTCCAGAGGAAGCTGGATCTCGTCGATGATGGAGGGGGTGCTATCACCGCCCTCCTCTGTTGATGGCTACCAGCGGATGAGGGTTGACGAGGGAGGCGGTGTTTTATTTATAGGGGTGTCGACGGGGGCCGGAGAAGGAAGGTTATGGGGGCGATTTGGAATCGGGGATTCGATTTGGGATTTTAACGAAATCGCAGGAGGGATGATTAGATCGGAGAGATGGAGATCTGGTTCGACGAGATATGGAGATCGGAGAAGACACGCGGGCGGCGGAGTTTGCGAGATAGGCGGCGACATCGACGGGATTCGAAGGCGGCGGCGATGGCAAGATACGCGACGGCTGTCGACTAATTTGGGAAAGGAGGAACCTGATGAAGATGAAGCACAGGAGCCGTCCGATCGAGCGCAATCGGAAGGCCCGTGGAGTGCCACGTGGCGGTGGATGGGTAAAGGGCGCGATGCACGTGCATTGCACATGCCTGGGAGGTACGTGCTTCGCACGTGCAGAATTTTTATTTATTTATTTATTTACTATTTTTATTTTTTTTATAGAAAAAGAATTAATAATAAGTCGAAAAATGGCTGATACATGGTGGCTCCAGGAGCAGCCATGTGTCAGCTCCACAAAAAATCGAAAATAAAAACTTTGTAAAATACAGAAGAAATAGCAAACAATCTCAGATCAAAAAAGTTTCTTCACGAAAATTTCTCGTCTCGTTGAGATCTACAATTTTTATGAATAATCAAAACCAAAATCAATCAATTGCACAAAATGATATTTTTGGGGTATCCCATGTACATAATATACCTTGATTTTTGGGTTTTATAATTTTTATGTCATTTTTAAATCAGATAAAAATCCGAAAAAATATGGTAAAATCAAAGATAAATATTTACACATTAATCTAATTTTTTGGAATTTTATTAATTAAAAAAAGAAGAAATAAAATAAAACACGAAAACGACCAACTTTGTACAGGTAGTTAGTGAAGACTTGGACTCAATTTGTTTCTTTGATTTAAAGCTCAGTTTGGATTTGGATTTTTGTGCATTTTAATAAAACTTTCATCAAAGAAGATAAATGAAAAAGAAATGAACTAATATAGGTTAATTATATACATAGAATATTAGGTTAAACACCGCTAAAATACAAAATGTACAAAAGAGGCCCAAAACCCAACTTTCACATACGAGCTATGATTCACTTGAACTTGGTCTTGTTTTGAAGGTATTTGATTGTATATTAGTTTAAAAATGAGTAGGATTAAAACAAACACTGGGTGAGTAAGATATGAGGTTTTTAGTCCGGAAATCCTGAAACTAAGATTTGGGTTTTTGGTCCACTTATTTGGGTTGGTGATTTTTTTTGTATTTTTCATTTATTCTTGTCAGTGATGTGTACACAATGGAGTGGTTTTGGGTCATTCAGAGTTAGCATGAATTAGTTAAAAAATCAAGAAGTTAGGCTATTTACAGGTCAACTTTGGCTGTGATTTTTTGGCTTCTTATTTTGTGCAGAAATTAGTGCTAAAATGCAATTCTTATGAAACCATACATGAATGCTAATTATGCAGAATAAATGGAGAAATGCTCATGATTTTGAGGGATTTGAGCTTAATTGATGATATTTAGAGTGATGAATCCGAGATTCATCATCCCTCTATACTTAAACCATGCTCGTCCCTAAGCATAAAAAAAATGCCATGATGTGAAATGAGATTGGGTTCCATACCAAGACCATGGGTTGAAGGTGAAAGTGAAACTAGACTCGACCTTTGGATTAATGGTTTGGCGGAACTTCTGTGAGACTTAGAAGTTCAAAATCAAGAGCCTTCAAGTTCTACACATCATTGTCATAGTTTCAGCTCAGAAGTCATCTTAGATCAATCCTCTTCCCAAAGCATACCCTATGAACATTGAACAATCGACGGATGTGTGTGAATGATTTTAGCTCTTCCCATCCAGAATGTCGGACTACCATGCAAACCTCCTCTCCAGTAACTCGTCCTTGGAGAGTCAGGTATTTCCTTCTAAGGTCTGTCGCGATGTGTTCACAATCGAAATGGGGGGGGGAGTTAGAAGAAGGAGAAAAGAACTGGAGGGCGGCCAGTGTAGTCACCTCTCCTTGTGAAGCTGGCCAGTGTAGCCGAGTCTCCACCAAGATCTGCAGGTTTTCTTGAATCTTAGACCTTTTTGGTTGGATATTTATTTGGTAGAATGCTTCTTTGTATTTGGATTTTTAGTGGTTATGCTTGGATCTTGTTGTGCCCCTACGGATATAGAATCTTTTTGTTTCTGTACATTTTTTGGGGTCTTAGAAAAAATGGTGCCCAGTCGTCCATCCCTTTTCCGAAGCTTTATTTCAACCCGTACTCCAATCTTTAGATTTCCATGCTACCAGAAAAGAAATTCACACAGTCTTCCAACATCTCGTCTGAGTTGAGCTAAGTGTATAGTGCGAGAGTACAAACTAATTCCCTATTTCAGAGTTGTACCCAAAATGAAGAGACCGGGTTAGACACTAAGAGTCAAACGCTGCATATTGTCATGTGGAACTTAAAGAATTAAGTCAAAGACCAGAAGCTTCTAAAATCCTATTTCTCGGTGAAGTTCCTCTGAAAATTAGGTGGATTAAGGTCAAGTCCAGACCACTCTCGGTTTCTGCTCATAACTCGGTTCAGAACCCAAGGACTTTTCACAAATGCGAATGAATGCGATGTTGGATGAAGTGCATGTGTGTGAAATGCATTTTTTTTTTATTTTTTTATGCAAGGAAAAAATGAATAAGAAGCCATTTTTTTTCAAAATTTTTGGGTTGGACACGGTTAGTGTTAGTAGCAAAAACCCTTTTTTTGTTTGTTTTTTTAAAGTTAGTTACCCATCTCGTAAATACATATAGACTTACACGAAAGTATGAGATATGGGTAAAATATATACACAGTATATATACAGATCCCCCTATACTTAGCAGTTGTTGTGTCCTCAGAGCACAAGAAGCGTAAAGAAGACATAGTTCGGACTAAGCGTAAGAGAGTAAAAAATTGATATACAATGGTCTGCCCCCCTATACTTAGACTATGAACAGTCTAAGTATAAAAGAAGAGCGCAAAAGAGGCGGTCGGGATATGTGGATGAAGAGAGTATGCAAATGGGCATCGGTTCCCTCTATACTTAGGCTCTGGTTAGCCTAAGTATGGAAGAAGGGTGGAAATGGAATGATCGTGAGATGGGAAAATGGTATGTACAGATGGCATCGATCCCCCCTATACTTAGGCATTGGCCTAAGTAGAGGAAGAAGTTATACAAGGAGACCGATGTGGTCGGGAGGGAGGGTGGATAGCTGGTGATTAAAGCGATTTTCGGCTGATCTTTTAGTGAGCCTGCGATGGAAGATTGTAATGATGAGACGGAGATGAAGCATAGGATTCCCAACTATTATCAGTGTCATCCTTAGAAAAATCATGATGGATAGTGGATGAAGTGTTTGAGTCAGATGAAAGATATCCATCATCAGAATTATCCTCAGAGGAATAGTATTTGAAAGTGGACACACTCCAGATATTCATGTCTTTTTGTTTCTTCAGTTGTTTCCTCAGAATTCGTTCCTTCTTGGGGTCAAGAGGTTTGTCCTCGGATGAATACTCAGAAGCACCGGTCTCAATCAGCTCATACGAAATAATTCCAGTGTACTTGAAGAGGGCAGGAGCATCAGCTTTGGATGAATAGTAGTTAGGAACGGGAGTTGTCCAACAAGAATCAAATTTTGGATACTTGCGAAGATATGTCTTTAGAGCTATCGAACAGACTTCACTCATATAGACTACCTTTTCCAAGCCTGATGAGGGATCATCAGCTGATTCCTCTTCTGAAAGGTCAAAGGAAACTTTCTTTTTCTTATTTCGTGAAGGTGTTTGTTCACTTAAGTATCCAGATGAATAGCCATTGGAATTCTTCTCCTTGGTCGGTGTGCGACCTGCGTGTTTGTTCTTAGTCTCCTGAATGTTGGTGCACTCTCGATTTGGGATGATTTGATCAAGATATTCAGAGAATGTTGCCCCGGGTTGCGACCATGCATATGTCTCAGGATCGTAGAAAAAGGATTTGTCTATTTTGAGATCCGCGGGAATTGAAATACTGGGAAGAGTCTCTGCATGTTCATTCTCAATTGATTTGATAGTGGAGCATTCCTGTGTCTAGTTGATGTCATCCATGTAGTCAGAATAGGTTGCTCCAGGGTATGCCCATGCATAAGTCTCTGGATCATATGATTCATATACTCGATTCTCCATGGTGAGTGCAGCTGGGAATGGAGCTGGGGGGAGATTCTCTAAACCAATAGTCTCATCAACAACCGCTATCTCAGGTGTAGCAGTGGGGTAGGGCTCTTCTACCGCTTCATGGTTACGGTTGTCGGGGACTTCATGGGTTGCCTCAGAAAATCGTGATTCCTCAAAGAATGTGTCAGATCGAAGTGCTTCCAATGCTGTAAAATTGATTTCCCGAGTCTCACAATCAAGAATTACCTTAGCCAATGCCAAGAATGGCTTTTCGAGAATAATTGGAGACTGGATAAATTCTCTTTGATGATCAATATCAATGATAGTGAATTCTACTTTGAGCGGAGCACCTTGGAATATCATGATGACGGAAATGATTCCTCTCGGTCGCTTTATTGATCGGTCATCCAATTGAACAATCTCGTATCTTCCTGATCGGTCCGAGTTTGAGTTCGTGAAATACAGAGGTCGGGAGGATATTGATCGGTGAATTGTCATCAATCCGAGCATGGGTGAAAATTGTGTCTTTGATTCTACAGTCAAATCTGGGCAACCGCTTCACTATGCGGCTCTTGGTTTTTCTCCTCAACACCAAGGAGGAGGCCATTGACAAGATATGTCTTTCAGTCTTTGTCCGTATCCTACTCGACTTTTTCAATATTAATTTGTCCATTACAAATCCTTTGAGGTGGGGGAAGTGTTCAATGGCCTTTATAAAGGGAAGTTCAAAAATCAATCGTTTCTCCATACTTCCCGTAAAACATGATCCAAATTCTTCAGATCTTCTTCATATTCAATTTTTATGTATTTTTCGAGATTTTCGATTTTTTATGGTTTTCAAATATTCCATTTTTTAGTATTTTCTGTGCGGTGTGATGATGTGGTGTGTTCCTCATATGAGCAGGGATTCTGATTTTCAAAGTAAGAGTCAGAGATATAGTAATTTCTAGGGGAATAATATGCAGAAGTGTCAATGTCAGAATCGTCCTTAGGTTTTAGAATATTCTTAAAAATTTTAGTCTTAGATCCAATCATTTCCTCATTCATTTTGATGTCTGAGCTCCCATAGAGTAAAATTAGTCGGTCGGCAAATATTTCAAATCTATCCTCCATGAATTTTTTATTTATCCTCGAAATGTCATCATCAAAATTCTGTTCATGATCAATCATGGGAGCAGTTGGTTTGTGTTCAATAATTTCATCTTCCATTTTCCTTTATGTGCTGAGAGGATAGTTTCTCGAAATATCTGATATATGATCATTATTTTCTGAATATTTATCCTTAAAAATTATGGAAGGAGGCTGCTCGATAGAAGGGTTTTGGAGAATGTGTAGGTCTCATACTCAACATGTCCTGACTCGGGCATGTAATCCTGGTTTGAGTAGAGTCTTTTTCCATGGTCACGATTGATCGTATCCTCAAATAATAGGGTCATACATGGTGCATATGTGTCGATATCATCCATGTAGTCCTTTGTATGCATAGGCTGATCAAATGCATGATATCCGGGTTGGTCAATAAGGATTTAATCGTTATGGTCAATCCAACGCTGATGATCATTAAGTGTGGGTTTTTCCATCTGGGTTTGGTTTCTCGGCCAGTCATGAGACTCGAAGTTATTTTGCTCTTGAAAAGGTTCATTAGCGAGAAACCGAGAATAAGACGGATTAGTCCAAGATGGTAGGTCGTCATGTGCGGTCGGATGATTCGAGTAGGAATTCAATGAAGGGGCTGAATTCATCCGAGGGTGAAGTCTCTCATAAATGTTGGAGGATTATTGAAAGAAGAGTATGTAGTTGATTTGGGCTTAACCGAGACAAATTCATTTTCATAGTATAGCTCTGATGGATTTTCATATAAATGTTCGACCATTTTTGAAAGAGCTGAAAGAAATTATGGGTTGAGTCTGCAATGATTTTTATGATTTGGAAAAAGTTCCATGATGAGATTTAAATCAAGAAATGAGAGATGATTGCACGGGTTAGTCAAAAAAAATTTCATCAAATGTGCGGCTTTTGATCTTCGATATCAGTTCATGCACACCAATGCAAATATAAATCAAACCCCGGATTCATCAACTCACACAATGAAGCCGTAAGAGTTCGGCTATTATCTTTTCAATTTTAAGTTGGTGATAAATCAATCTTGGAAAGAATTTAACGAGCTGTTAGGTGTCGAAATTTTCTTAAAGACTGTCCCGAATTCGTACGACTAGTTACATCTACTTTCAGTCAGTATAGTGTAAGTACGGACCGTAAAACGGCTACCCGTGTTACTTAAGGACAGAGCCTTACGCGGTGTCCTTTAAACCACCCACTCTGCTAAGGAAGTCCGGACCGATTACCGGCTACCTGTATTCCTCACTGAGAAGTAGCTAATCGTTTTTAAAATCAGTAGTCTAAATGGAGACCCGAGTTTTGGCTCTATCCTTAAGTGTCGTCTCTCGCTCATTCAGAAAAAGTAAAAGCATTCAAGGTCGAGGTTGCTCTCCCGCAAAAATTCTCGATTTTATGGGTTACTTTAGAATCGACTATATTTAGCAGTCCTAATTTTAATTAGGCGATCACTGAAGAATTTGAGTGAGCAGAAATACATGACTACCGTCCAATCCCAATTTCCTTTTAGAATTATGTGACAAAACAAGAGGGAGAAATTCGGGAATAGCCGATGCACGCGAAAAATGATGATGTATGCTCAATTAGAAGACTTACAGTGAATCATCGCAATCTTCATGTGGGATGCTATACAGAAATTTAAAAATTAATCTAAATGAATGCAAGCCGATGAAAAACCGCACCTAGCAGAAAGTTCTATTAGTGGGTATGAATTGAGTTGAATTTGGCTAAATTGTACGATCTATGTGTGTCTCGATTAATGTGAAGTGTGGCCTAATTCCTTCGAGCACAATCAAAAATTAAATTGCTAGGAGAGTCGTATGTGCAGGTCTATCCAAATCGCCACTCAAGTTGGACCCCACCCTCATCGGAGAGTGAAACAGGTCACGACATACCACAGAAGAAAGTTCAAAGTCTTTTACACACGCGAGAGTCTAAACGGACACCACTATAAATGAGTAATTAATTACATAAATTTAAGAGTTTGCAGAAATTAAAAATCTAGACTCTACGCTCTCTCACGACTCGATCTTAAATTAATTACGGCCTTTTGGAAATCAGTGAAGTAGTCTCGGTTCTTGAAAAATTGCTCCACATACGCCGGGAACCTCGCAAGAAAAATAAGAGAGAAAATGTAAAAGAGTGACTCAAAAATAATAAACAAGAAAATAAATGCAAAAAATAAATGCAGGAAAAAAATGGAATTTACAGTGGAAAATTCAGGGGTCAGATTACCCGAATGCGGAAAACTGAACAAAAATTTTCAAAACACAAAACTAAGTCGTTTGCCTCCCCAACAACGGCACCATCTGACGAGTCCGATATTCGCTGTGCTAAAGATGTTGTTTTTTATCGTTCGCTAAAAAAATAATGATTTTGTCGTTTCATTGTAGGAGGCAATCGGAATCGGTCAAGAAAATAACCACAAATATTTATTTAAAATTTTAATCACGTGATTTTATGTTTATTTTACTTGGACAAGTCCCAAGGTCGAACACAAGGAGGCAGAGGAACAACCTAGAATTATGTCTATCAAAATTCGTGTGCGGTTTTCGAGACGGTATTTTTATTTTTAATTTTTAATGCAATAAAGGATGCAAAATGTAATTCGGCCTATTTTAGGGACTAAAATGCAAAATACACTTAAACGATATCGAAAAAATATGAAACTTGGCCAAGATGATGATTATGACAAAATGAATGCATTATATTTTTTTTGGAATTTTTGGATGTAATATGAATTTTTTTATAAATTTTCAAATGCAAACAGAATAAATTTAAATATTTCATTATAATAAATATTAAACCTAATTATTTTCAAAGAAAAAAATATCTAAGATCTATCACTAATATCTAAGATCTATCACTAGGTGATTGATATCAAAAAAATCCTAAACCTCGAAAGTACTAGTTGCAATACTTATTAAAAATCAAACACTGAAATATGCAAAATAATTTTTACAGGGCAAACTATGCATGCAAATGCGATTCTTTTCAGGCATAATGTCAAGCACAATTAATTCTACAATATATGATTTTTCGGGAATTTTTAGAGTAATAGTTAATCAAATATAAATTTCAGAGCAAGAAATGGGAAAATATGCAATTTTCCATAGAACAAATAATTTTTAATTAACCATCGACAACACAATTGTCCACAATATGTCAAACTGTAGAGAATTAAATGACAAACATGATGCTATTTTTGGATAATAAAATAAAGTCATGTAGAGGTTTAAAATTACCGAAGAACTCATGGGTGTTTATTCAAATAATAATAAATAATATAAATATAAACGATGCAGTGGGGGCTTATTTGTAAATACCAATAAGTGCAGGGGGCGATCTGTAAAATTTCCAGCGAGTCACGTGCACCCCTTGGGTCGGCGGGACTAGTTCACAAAAAGGTGGAACTCCGAGGGCCTTGTTGCAAATGTCCCACAGGGTCACGTGCTCGGCTCGTGACCCCTGAGCTGGTGACCCCTGAGCTGGCGTCTGTTGGCGTTCTCCCTTGACACACGTGTCTCGCACGTGCGCGGGGAGCCTCGGGCTCCGTGCCCAACCGACGAAGGGAGGCAGAGGCTCTGAGCGAGGGTGGCGGAGGTGCTTTGGCCTGAGGAGGGTCGTACGGCTGAGCGTTGTGGCGGAGAAGCTTCTGGCGTGTTGTCGACGACGGGCACGGAGCTTCGTCAGTGGAGGAGCAGCACCTGGTGGTAATGCTGAGGCGGGGGGGCCCGACGGAGGAGGGTCGGACGAAGGAGGGGGGTTCCTTATGTAGTGGGCACGGTGAGCGTGAAGTTGGAGAAGTTGCTGGAGGTGGAAATCCTCAATAGCGGTACGTGTTGTCAAAGAAGACGAACGTTGAAGTCGGTGGAGTGGCTCGACGGAGGTCGTCCGGAGCTGGGTAGTACGATAGAGGAGCCTCGTCTACAATGGCCTCCAGAGGAAGACGGATCTCGCCGGTGATGGAGGGGGGCATTGTCACCGCCCTCCTCTGTTGATGGCTACCTGCGGATGAGGGTTGACGAGGGTGGCAGTGTTTTATTTATAGGGGTGTCATCGGGGGCTAGAGAAGGAAGTAACTAGGGCGATTTGGAATCGGGGATTTGATTTGGGATTTAGCAAAATTGCAGGAGGTACGATTAGATCGGAGAGGGAGATCTGGTTCGACGATATATGGAGATCGAAGAAGACACGCGGGCGACGGAGTTTGCGAGATGGGCGGCAACATCGACGGGATTCGAAGGCGGTGGCGATGGCGAGATACGCGGCGGCTGTCAACTAATTTGGGAAAGGAGGAACTTGATGAAGACGAAGCACAAGCGTCGTCCGATCGAGCGCGATCGGACAACCCATGGAGTGCCACGTGGCGGTGGATGGGTAAAGGGCGCGGGGCACGTGCGTTGCATCTGCCTGGGAGGCACGTGCTTCGCACGTGCGGGATTTTTATTTATTTATTTTATTTATTTTATTTATTTTTTTATCAAAAATAAATTAGTAATAAATCGAAAAATAGCTGACACGTGGCGGATCCATGAGCTGTCACGTGTCAGCTCCACAAAAATCCGAAAATAAAAGTTTTGTAAAATATAGAAGAAATAGCAAACAACCTCAGATCGAAAAAGTTTCTTCATGAAAATTGCTCGTCTCATTGAGATCTACAACTTTTACGAAGACATCAAAATCAAAATCGATAAATTGCACAAAGTGATATTTTTGGGGTATCCCATGTACATAGAATACCTTGATTTTTGGGTTTTATAATTTTTATGTCATTTTTAAACCAGATAAAAATCCGAAAAAATATGATAAAATCAAAGATAAATATTTACACATTAATATATTTTTTTGGATTTTTATTAATTAAGAAAAAGAAGAAATAAAATAAAACACGAAAATGACCAACTTTGTACAGGTGGTTAGTGAAGACTTGGACTCAATTTGTTTCTTTGATTTAAAGCTCAGTTTGGATTTGGATTTTTGTGCATTTTAATAAAATTTTCATCAAAGAAGACAAACGAAAGAGAAATGAACTAAAATAGGTTAATTATATACATAGAATATTAGGTCAAAATCGCTAAAATTCAAAATGTACAAAAGAGGCCCAAAACCCAACTTTCACATACGAGCTCCGATTCACTTGAACTTGCATCTTGTTTTGAAGGTATTTGAATGTATATTAGTTTAAAAGTGAGTAGGATTAAAACGGACACTGGATGAGGAAGATATGAGGTTTTTAGTCCGGAAATCCTGAAACTAAGGATTGGATTTTTGGTCCACTTATTTGGGTTAGTGATTTTTTTGTATTTTTCATTTATTCTTCAGTGATGTGTACACAATGGAGTGGTTTTGGATCATTCGGAGTTAGCATGAATTAGTTAAAAATCAGGGAAGTTAAGCTATTTACAGGTCAATTTTGACTGTGATTTTTCGCTTCTTATTTTGTGCAGAAATTAGTGCTAAAACGTAATTCTTATGAAATCATGCATGAATGCTAATTATGCAGAATAAATGGAGAAATGTTGATGATTTTGAGGGATTTGAGCTTAATTAATGAGATTTAGAGTGATGAATCCGAGATTCATCGATGGTCATGCACAAAGCCAATATCAAATAAAATATTGTGGTACTTCCCATTAATTACGAGGTTGTAAAGAATATTCATGTCAAGTAGAACGTCTAAAATGGAAAACTGACACCAAAAAATGCTTTCAAGGATGGACATATGCAGCATCTTGTCGATTCACTAATGTAGAAATCATTCGATGTCAATTTTCCAGATTTCACAGAGGATCCATGAAATGTTCGTTTAGGCCTTTTAAGTGATGGGATTAACCCATTCAAAGACATGTTTCCATCGTATCCATGGATCTATCGTATTGGAAACATCTAATAATACACCACAATCTCGATGTAATGCACATTGAGAAGAATGTCATGGATAGGGTTTTGGATTTGTTCAATAATCTCATGTACTCTCCAAATGGACACTATCAAAATACGTAAAGATTTGAACAGTTGGGAATTCATCAACACTTAAATTTGATACCTAAGGCGAATGGTGACCTCAACAAGGCATATGCTCCTTATCATATTGATTCGAACTAACATACTCGATTATTTCCTACCTGAGGGTAAAGTGGTTCTTGATGGCTTTCGTTCAAATATATCGAGGTGTGCTAAAAAAATAAGTGGCCTTAAAAGTCATGATAGCCACGCCTATATGCATATCTTCTTTCCTTTGGCAATTCGCAGTGTGTTGCCATAGTCTGCCATTGAGTCTATTGCCGAATTAGGTATTTTTTTCAAGATTTGTTTGTGCTAAGTCACTTGACCCAAGCTTTTTGGAGAAATGGGGTGTAATGATAGTGGAGATGTTATGCAATCTTGAACGGTTTTTTTCCACCAGGTTTTCCTATGTGATGGTTCACTTGGTTTTCCACTTGGCAAACAAAGCGAGGATCGGAGGACCCGTGCAATATCGATGGATGCATCCCATATAGTGGTTCCTTAAGAAACTGAAGGATTATGTTCTAAGTCAGTCCACACTGGAAGTCTCTATCTTTGAGGGGTAATTGGTTGAGGAATGCATGAGTTTTCTATCTCATGTATTAAAACAGGGAAGAACAACGATTCAAACGTCTTGAGAGAAATGATACTCTTCACAATGAAATTGATGGTGATTGCCTCTCTATTTTTGAAATACAAGGCATAGCATTTAATAAGACAACTCTCTTACCCATGCAAGACTTGGACATATAGTTGGCATAATTGTATGTGCTGAAACAATTGCCTAAAGTTGGTCCATTCTACAGTGGATGGAAATCGACACACACTGAATTTTGAAGGAGCAATGAGACATGTTTCATGGAATAGTTCGTCAAAATAGTGAAACAGATGAAGCTAAAAATGATAGTCATTAGATATCAAATGTAACATCCGAATTCGCACAAACTCGAATCTAATCAGATTTGGGTATGATTAACATAATAAAGTTATCAGGTATTCTTAAATAACTTAAATCAATAATTGATTGTGAATCTAAAGTCATTCAGGCAAAATCGACCGAAAATCAGTCGCATCATAATGTGTGCCTGAAAAAGCTGCGACGTAAATTTGAAAACTGCGAAATGAACCGAGATCATCATAAATTTCGATTCGATAAAACTAGTTCAACGAAATCGATTGTTTGTCAATCGGAGACCGTTTGGTACTTTTAAACCCAAACCGAAATCGTATCTCGAAAATTTCGGGGATGCAAAATCAATCGGAAGTATATCAATATTATAGTCATATTTATCGTCATTTTGAGACGATCAAATCGAGATATTAAACGTCAAAATCCGAGGCCCGAGGCGCAAATGCGGTTCACTTCAATAAGAAATGTTTTGAAAGAAAAAATTAAATGAATAAAACAAAAATTTATTTTAAAACAGTTAATTCTCTATTTTCCAACAAAAATTAATAGTATAATAATAATTATTATTATAATTTATATACAATATAAGATTAATAATGAGATGTTAAAAAATAAAAAAATAAAAAATGGATGGCGGAAGGTTCCAGGAACCGTCCTCATCTTTAATCTCTCTCTTCTCTTGCCCTATTCAAACAATTCCAACGTTGGGGCTTCTCTCCTCCCTTTTTCTATTCCTTTTTCATTCTCCTCTTCCATTTCTATACAATCAAGAGAGCACAACCCAATTCTAGCCCCTTTTGCTACTGTTGGAGATTGAATCTAAGGAGGTTGGAGGTGTTGGAGTCCAAAAAATCAACCCTTGTACATGTAACTAACCTTCGAAGTTAGAGATCTAGTTGGTACGATTCCATACATTCTCCTCCTTGTTGTCATGCATGCTAATTTCATATCCTTGATGTCCTTGCATGAATAAAATATTAGAAGAAGTAGGGGTTTGATTATCAATTTCTTATTGTAATCTACTGTTATAAAAAATATATACACATAATAAATTTTTGGTTTTAGAAATTAAATATTGATTATCATTTTCTTACTGTAATGTAATCTGTAATCTGTTGTTATAAAAAAGATATATACACAATAAATTTTGGTTACGGAAATTAAATATTGATTATCATTTTGTAATATGTAATCTACTGTTAAAAAAATAGTATTCCATAAAATAAGTAGACTCTGGAAAGTTGGCAATAATAAGAAAGCAAATAGTCGTACACCAAGGATTACAGACAACCCATGTATTGGCCGAGAAATATGTGTAAATAAATAAATACATATATACATACAGACAATGGAAACCAAGTTGACCTTTTTGATTACGGAGTGGAGTTTGGTATCAGAGTCGTGGTACCCCGATACGCACATTTGTAGTATTATAACACCGATCGCATTAAGCTCTCGGATAGTGACAGTCTTCCGACTTGTTATTAGTCCGAGAAGGTAAATATAACATTCGAATTCAAGCACCACAAATGTCACCAATTTCATTAATTTTCATATTATATCCCAAGACGAGAAAAATCTACGAATGACACTTTTTATGACTATAAATGGTTCTCATGCAGAGCCATGGCATCCCGACCAAGCCAAGAGACAACTGACTCGCTAGCACGCATACTGACCACTTCATCGATCTTCAACAGCAGCAGGCCGCTATACGAGATCAACAAGATCAGATTTTGGCTCATCAGACAGAGATTGCCGAGAGACGGACGAACATGGAGCTCATATTTGAGGAGCTATTAGATTCCACCTACCATTCATCTCACGACGATACAAGCTAGGACCAACGCCAGTCGGTAAAGGTACAACAACATCATTTCAATGATCCACTTGAGGAGATGCCAGAGTATGGAGCTGAGGATGCAGAATTTTACAGGGAGCAGGACCCTGTTGACTTTACAGATGAGGATGCACACGAGTACTCCGCTATCCACAGACACCTGTCCGTTTTCACTTCCTACCAGCGGGTCAATGTGCCCATATTCAAGGGCATTGGTACATCAGATGTGGCAGAATAGTGGCTGAAGAGGGTGATGAAGGTGCTGAGGATGATTCGCGCGTCATGAGACACCTGGATATCTTTCATGGAGTATTTACTGACGTATTTCGCAGAGAGATGGTGGGATGCAGTAGATCCTGAGTATGCGAGCCTACGTGAGACGATTTTGAGACGAGGTTTAGATTCCACTTCTTTTCTACGAAGTGGAAGGAGTCCCATCGCCGTTTATTTGTAGACCTTCATCAAGGATGGATGACAGTCAGAGATTACTTTGTTCGATACACCGAACTGTCTTAACACACACCGGCAGCTGTCATATTTCCAGAGGAGAATCTAGAAAAGTCCATCAGAGGCATGAGGGAAAGAGGTGCAGGAGAAGTTGACAGGATTACACATTACTTCTATCTCCAAGGATACTGAAGTAGCGGAGAAGTTTGAGGAGATCAAAGAAAGATGCTTTAGGAGCTCGTCTGGAGCAGCACCTAGACAACAACAATCAATTGGGCTGATACGTCGACCATTCCAGCAGCAGCAGAGGTCAACCATGCATTTTTGACCTACATGTTCGGCAGTCTTAGGAAGTGCTCGCTCATCTCCATCGACTACCATAGGAGAAGCACTTGTCACGTAGCACAGATTCTGTTCGATCATCTGGGTCGCAGCGAGCAGACAGACCCCTAGCAGGACCGACAAGGAACATAGACACGACCACTCCATCTACCCGACCAGTCCGATGTTACTTGTGCCATAAGTGGGGATATTACCGGAATTAGTATCCCCAGAGATCTTGTGCGCCTCGCCCACAACCACAATCATCACAGCCACATACACAACATATAGGGAGTTCTGTTGTAGGAACTCCAACTTTAAGAGGCGGTAGAAACAAACACAGAATGGGGCAAGTTCCAGTACCGCACCAGCCAGATAGTTTCAACTACACGCAGTGACAGAGGAGCAAGCTCGTTCAATAGCTATTGTGGTGAAAGTTATGGTCACAATTTTGGGCCGACCTTTACATATTTTATTTGATTCTGGAGCGATGCATTCTTTTATTGCTTTGAGGTTGATAACTTCACTGGGTAGAGTTTATGAGGCCCTATATCCTCCTTACCACATCTGAAAGCCAGGTGGCCAGTTGTTTATCATTTCATTGATAGTCAGGCACTTGCTAGTACTGATTGGTGGACATGAGATGATCGCAGATTTTCTACTACTACAGCTTGATGAGTTTGACTTGATTCTAGGCATGTATTGGTTATCAGTCATCATGCTCTTATTGATTGCTTTAGGAAGACGATTGTCTTCAGGATTCTAGATTTGCTTGAGATCACTGTTGATGGTACACACTACATGACTCCAAAATGCATTACATTTCAGTGTTGCGAGCTCGGAGGTTAGTTGATCAGGGATGTGATTCCTACCTAGCATTTGTTCGGGAGATATCTGATCATGAGCCTGTGACACAGGACATCAGAGTAGTATCAAAATATCCAGATGTTTTTCTTGAGGACTTATCAGGATTGCCTCCTGAGAGAGAGAGAGAGAGATCGAGTTCGAGATCACATTGCTCGGGTATCAATGGTCATCACCCGATGGAGACTTTTACAGATAACATGAGGAGACAGTCCTAACCGTCTCCTTGATGTACTCAAAGGGGACGGTCATACGACCGTCACCGCTACGAACTATAGGGATGGTCCCTTCATGGTTAAGCTTCAACTGTGAATATAATATAGTATTCCATATAGACAGAAACATTTTAATTTGGTTCTACGATGCGAAGGAGGTATCTATGATACAAACTGCCCCTAGACCCCGAGACCAAGTCAAGTGATGACTAGGTCAATCAAGAATAAAGTAGGGGGAGATAGGTTGAAATAATGTAAAAGAATACGAACAAAACCCTAGAAAACTTAAGTATAATATATTGTGTAAACAATTCTAATTTACAATATTTTATTTATCATCTTACATACTTCAAATAATAAGGTGTTCAGCTTCAAGCTTGTACATAATAATGTATAGAAAATAATAAATCATGCACAAGTCGTTCAGTACACTCAATTGAAAATCGCAAAGAAAACTTCATTGATTAATATGTTCTTCATATGAACTCAAAACGGACCCAACTCATCTCCATTGTATTTCAAATTGAATTATCTATAAAATTAAATGATTTCATCAGAATTGAAGTTAATATATAAAATCCAGCTAATTGGAGTATTAGGGTACTTGTATATCTATATAATAAGCCAATTTAATTTATATAATAAGCTAATTTAATTATAATGTATAGCCTTAGTCTCCTTATACTTTTAAAATCAATATACATATTATTTAGAATCTATAAAACACAAACAAAAATTAAAAGCACTCAAAAAAGTCAAAAGGAATTAATAAAACCTAATACATAAGTATAATATACATATGTTGTAAATATATGTATTTTTTTACGTACAAATTAAATCATAGAAACCCGTAAAATATGTAAATATGTATCAATTAATATTGTAAATAAATAAATTATTTAAATTTGGTATCATGTATAAAAATAACAAAATAAAAATACAAATACATAATTTATAGGTGTCAATACCTATAAACAATATCATGTAAATAAAAAACCTATTGAATAAGTTGATAAAAATAAATAAAAATCACTGAAATATAGCTTAGAAAATAGTATACACTTTTCATAGTTTGAGTTTTTTTAACGAAGATCATTTACTATTTTATTTTGAAGAATCTTTCATTTATATTTCTTATTTTGTTTTTTTGCGGATGTTGTGGACCAATGGGAGCACACAGGGTATTGACCCCCGGTCAACAATCCCCCCTACACCCCTAGGTTTGTAGAAACTACGCCCCCTCACCTTCTTTAATTTTTCATGCATCATCCATGCTTCCTTTTGTCTCGATTCCTTAACAAAAATTGTTCGCACAATAATGAACCATCACGTCATAGCCCTTTATCCCACCAACCCCCTCGATCCGAGCGAAAGCCAAAATCAAAGCCACCTCTTGTTCTGTATTGTAAAACATGTTTTTACACGTCCAAATCAAGTTTGAATCCATTTTTACGCCACCGTAACCCCTATAATTGATCACAGGAGTGTTCCCTAGTTGACAGGAGGTCAACCTCGAGGTTCCGAGACGAGGAGAAGTTTGGTTGAACGTGATTAAATCACCGATGGAGAAACTCACCAATAGGTCAAGCTTCTTAGGCCTTACAAACTAGGTGTGGCTCCTTATTTTAGTTCTTTAGCTTCATTTTTCATTACATAGCATAGTATAGCATTTTATTTCGTTTGATTTCATCTGGTTGTTAAAAATTAAAAAATCTAAGTACGCCGGTGTTATAGGCCCCAACCTCTTTTCCTTGTGATTCCACCTTGTTCTGACTCACCTAAACATCTCATATCCTTCCCCGTATACTTCTCCGTAATCTGAGTCATCCAGATCCTCTCGAATCTTCAAGATTCGAGCCATCAAGTCTCTCTCCTCCACCGTTCATCGGAGACCTTCCATTCACCTCACATTTAGTTGTTTCACCTAATAAATAGGTCGAGGACATTCCCCCTCGAGCCACGAGACTTTTCGTGTAGGTGTAAGCTCAAGAGAACCCCATCTGAGGGGTCTTCGACTTCAGGCCTTCATTCCCAGGTGGCCCGAGCTTTTCGAACTCGAGACCTCTCCCAAGTGAGGTATGGACCCTATTATCACTACCAGATGATGCGAAAGGAGCCCATGAATGTTTTGAGGCCTCCATCAACTCGAGAAGTGGCAGGAGGAGCTAGATTTTACAAGAGGAAGGATCCCCTACTCTTCATTCTTCCATGTTTTTCCAAAGAAGCAACAACCATCTGATGAGGTGCACACTCCAGTTATGATCTCCACCATCTGATGAAGAAGAGCATCCATCGTTAGATCCATTCGAGAAGCGCATCTCAATCATCCGGTCGTGAAGGGATACTTCTGATCTGGGTCGTTCAACGTTTAAGCGAAGAGATATCAACCATTGATCCACACGCTTCGAGGGTATATTGCATCTCAACCTCCTCTGCCTTTTCTTATTTGCTTGTAGTCTTGTAATTATTAAAGTAACGTGTAGTAACTTTGAATATTTTTCTTGTGGACCCCTACATTATCTTTATGTGCCTTCGAGTCCAATCAAACTCACCTCACGTGGTCCCACACATGAGGCACGTTGTGATCATTTTGCAGATTCTATCATATGTATTCTGGACATGCTTTTAAATGAAGCGAAGTTTTGATGTATTTACATTCTAGTCCCTATCAGGTGCGTGTATGACATGTGCTTCATTGGATGAATTGCATATTTTGGTATGGACTTGTTTTATTTGTTATGAAAGAATACTTCCTCTTAGTTGCTTCTAGGTCCTTGTGTTGTTGAATTAATTTGCTTGATTGATTTATTTTTATTCACTGCTTCCTTTATTCCAAACATTGTAGGAAAGTTATATTAAGTGCCTGGAACCTAGATCTAACACATATAATTTTTTTAGGCATTTAACTTAATTTATCTATTTATAAAAATATAAAAACCTTAATATTTTCTCTGTCTAGACTTATAAAATATATAAAAAATAGAATATCTATCCAAAAAATCCTAAAAATATTTTAAACACACTAAAAATCTCATAAAAATAAGTAGAAATTCTAAAAAATCGAAAATTATTCATTTCATTTTTTATCATGTATATTTTGTGTTAGAAATAACTTGGAATCTATTCTGTAGTGTTACATATTTTTAAAACCTTAAGTAAGTTTCTAATTTTATCATTTACATTGTTTACGCATTTATTACTTTAAAAATCCATAAAAATGTAAAAAAATCCCACAAAAATCCCTAAACATACATAAAAATATTTAAAAACATAAAAATATTTATTTTTTCTTTATTGCGACTTTCTTTGCCTTATTTGAAAAATCCAAAAAAGATATTTTCACTCTTCCTTATTTATATTATCTATTTAATAGTTTTGAAAATAAAAAAGAAATTAACATTTTGCAAAATTAAAAACAACATAAAAAATTAAAAATCTTAAAACTCCACCGTAAATGCTTTTGTCATGTTAGACGAGTATTTACGTTCAATAAAGCAACATTTAGTTAACCGGTGTAAATAAACTAACAGGAGGCATCTCACGAGCGCAAGGGTGTAAAAATAAAAAATAGAAAGGTCGCGATGTAAATAAGAAAATTACACAGATATACGATGTAAATGTACCGAATTTATACGACCAATTTCCCAGCTACACAAAACCAGTATCTCAAATATAAACAATAAGATTGAAGAAAGAAAATCGAAAGAAAATGGTATATGACTTTTGTCAACCTACTTACAGCTATTTACTTAAATCGATCTAACTATACGTAGCAGAAGCACAAACGACGTAACCGACCAACTCGATGCTCGAGCATGATCGAGCGGTTGCAGTGCGTTACAACACTACACCAGACGATCCACCAGCACGATCTACTTCCTCTTATTTTTGCTCCCCAGCAGGAGCGCCACGTAGAAGAGCCCCCGGAAGAGGAACCCCCACGCCAGCGTCGTCCATACGCAGTCCCACTTCCCGAGCTGCGTGATCCCCTGCTGCCTCAGTATGTCGGGCCCTCTCACCAAGCACGTACTCCCAGTGATGTTCATTCCCAACACCGTGCTCATTCCTTGCATCAGTGCCTCCTTCGTCGCCATTGACGCGCCGACGAGCGGCGTGCCGTCGAACATCTGTAGTCCTCTGACGAAGCACCTGCTCGGATCGTCGAACTCGTTGTGGAGGACCGCTTCGTAGGGGTACTTTACCAGGGAGAGGTAGTGGAACCATATCCAGTAGGAGGGTATGCGCTGCCTGGTTATGAAGAAGCCGCTGAGGAGGAGGAAGTAGGCAAGGATTGCGACGACGATGGTGAAGCCGATCATGACGTGGGAGATGACGCCGGAGAGGAATGTAACAAAGGAGCTGCCGGCCCAGAAGGCGGAAAGAATCGTAAGGAAGTAGAAGGCGAATCCAGGGAGGCCTCCGGCAAGGCCTACGGCAAAGAAGGTGGTGGCGGCAAAGGCCGCGGCAAGGAGGACGAGCGCGGGGAGGCTGAGGATGATGTTGGCGAGGACGTAGGAGGAACGGCGGTAGGCATTGTAGGCTGTCTCACGCATGAAGATGTAGCGGTCCTGAAATGCAAATTTTGAGTATGTTAAAACTACAATCTTTAATAATTAAAATATGCGGTTTAAATATCTCAATCAACTAGGAAAAAAATTAATTTTGAAGATTGGTTATGATATTCTATTTCTATCATTATCATTCAAAAATATTTTTGATGCGCTCAAATATATCCTCATAGTAAGTACGATCGTCCAGTTGCTCAAACATCAAAAGGCAAAGAATGAGCAACAAGTACCAATCAATCATTTCCTCATGACTATGAGGATTATCATAACATGACAAGTATCAACGAGAAATGCTCCTAATGCAACTTTCAACATGACATTAGGGCTTGACATCCACGACAACGTGAACAAAGAGCTGAATATAATTCAAGACTCTTTGGTTCGTTTGGAGAAGAAGCACCGAAATATGGGGTCAATTCTTCGTACGGCACAATTTCCAAGAGTACGGTTATTCCTATCCACATCCCATTATTTCACCTTATTCCACCATTATTCACATCTTTATTCCACCTTACCTACCCTTATTCTACCTTATTCTCCTTATTCCTATCTTTGCAACCGATCAGAGAATAAGCCACTATTCTCCTTATTCCCCGTCCTTATACGTGCTTATTCCCGAAGCGAATGCACCCTTTGAGTCATCGACTAACAATTTTGTAGTCTTACACCTTCCACATACCACTATAAATGGAAAAATCCAAATGAAGAAAGCCTAAGCACAAAGCCTCGAGCGAAATCCGAAGAAAAGTAGTAAAAGAGGAAAGAAGATTTGAGCAGCATACTTTCGATAGGGTAGAAGCCAAACCTTGAGAATTAGGGGCAAGACAAAATCGATCCAGGAAAGAAGACCCAACCAACACACCTCGAGTATAAGCTAAAATGCAGCATTGTGAAGAAGGCAAAAGTTGGATAAAATTCATATTGTCAAGTGTATCCATTATAAATTCCATTCCGATCAAATGATCGGCAACATCCAATACGTCTCATAGTAACAAAATTGTATTATTATTTTGAGGTACATCAAGATTGAGTCTTCGATTCATATTTCTTCGACCAGTCCTTCCTATTTCATATCTTTGCTGAAAAATTTCTTTTCAACAACATATCCTAGAAAAGGCAGGGTTTATCGATATATCGCTATCGACAAGGGACAGATATCGATATCGATGTGGTGGTATATACTTCTTTTTTGGTCCTTCATTCACAAAAGAATGTGTCAATATGGGTAATATTTCGGTGATATATCACCGGTATATCGTCGAAATATCATATTGATACCATATAGATATGTTGTCGATATCGACATTTCCTACCTTGAGCAGAGGCCAAACCATAAACAATGGGAGGCAAGCACAAATCTTGCAAGGTCCCGATCATTAAGGTAAAATTACAAGATGAATGGGGACGACATCAACTTCTAGGTAAAGATAAACGTATAAAACACTGACATGAGATGGAAAAGTTCTAAAGCTTCCCAATTATAAGTCAGAACTAGGGATGGGCATTGGGATAACCCGACCCTACCCAGCCCGAAGCCCGACTCGGCCCAAGCCTAATAGGGCATTGGGCCGAGCATTATGCTCAGACTTAGCTCAACCCAATCCAACCCGGCCCGAGGCCTGACCCATTTATGGGCCCGAGGAGTGGTCTGAACTAAAGCCCAAGGCCTGTCTCAAATTTGGGCATGTGCCTTAGACAGGGCGTTTTGCCCCCTCCCCTCGCGTGACACCTCTTCGGAAACCCAACTCCAATCTCAATCATGGTTCTCATACCCCTCCCTCCCACTCCTAGATATCCTCTCGTGCACCACCTTTCGTCGTAGACCTAGGCATCATCGGCCTCCCTACGCGGTAACCAAGTCTTCCGAGGTTCCGTCGCTCACTGACCTCTCTATGGCAACCACTCCTCTCCCTCCTCCATCCCAATTTCCCTCCTGCCCGCACACACACACCCTCCACCTAGAGACCCTCTTCCAGAATCAAGCCCTAGGCAACGTAACCAGGGCCCAGTTCCTCCATCGTCCTCCTCCGTAGAGGCTTGAGTCCACTCCCATGACGACAACCTCCCCACTACCGTCAGCCCTATGCCTAGAGTTGAATTTTTGTATTGCATAGTTTTTTGTCCTCTCACAGGTGGATATCGTACGTGATCTCTAGGATTTATTTTAACTCAACCCTTCCTACAATACATATAACCATACATGATACATATCAATTTCTTATGCATACTCAACAAAAATTTTAACATGTAACCCTTACCAAAGTGTATTTTTCACTCAATCACTACATTCAATCATTTTCTTAACGAGATTTTTCTAGTTTTTTTTCTGGTGTATCCTTCTCTAGTGGAGTGTAGTTTGTTATCCAGTAATGTTGCTTCATATATTACTTGAGCGCAATATTTTGTAGAGATACAAGGCTTTCATCTTGACGGATGCCATTCAAATTGTATTCTGCATAGATGCGTTGAGAAATTTTGTGCTTTGAAATCTGAAAAAAAATATGTTTGTTTTGTGGCATTGTAGGTAGCCATGGCCGCAGCAATAAACCACCACCACGGAAGCACATGAAGAAAAGAACAACCGGATATAATGGTGGACAGTCACCTCCCACGATCACTACAGAAGAAAGATCACTATAAGAAGAACATGTACAACTCTCTCTCTCTCTCTCTCACCTCGCTCTCTTACCTCTCTCTCTCCTCTTGTGATATCCCTCTTGTAGTGGTGTAGAGGCAATACCACCACTCCCCTCTGTATATAGCCCCATTACATCCCCATAGTCATATTCCTATTATGACTATAAATAGAATACAACTCAACTACTATTAAGATTAGGAGTTCAATCCCATTAGGATTCTTAATCCTAATAATCTCCATTTTGAATTGAATTCCATCATGATATCTTCATCGTCTTGAGTCTGCACTAGGTCATCATCGTCAACTGCAATTCTCGTTAGTAGGATCTCACCAACTCCGGGTAACACATCAGTCATCGGGCGCCCTCGACGTGCCCACTCTCAGACACTCACACAACTCAATTGTATCTCAATGATGCGGCATCACAAATCTCTTGTGACTAGATATTGTGCCGACATCCTCTAGTAAAGTGAATCGCACTCGGTTCTCCTTGTTGCGCACTTCTGTCGCTCTCTCATCGTACTACTCATCTTGGGAATAATTGGAGATCCATCATCTGCCACAACCCTTCCCTCAAGCATATACACCTCGTTCGACATCCTTGTCCCACGCATCACCACTCATGCTCCCTTGCTCGCTCTAAGAACTCCCCCTTCAATGGTAACTCGATGCCCTCGTGACTCGATCATTCCCAGTGAAATCAGATTCTTCTTGGCCATAGGAATGTGTCTGACACTTGTCAGAGTTCGTACTACTCCATCAAGCACGTGGAATTGCATTGATCCAATCCCCTTAGCTGGTAAACCTCTCCACCTCCCATATATCATGCCATTATTGTATGCTTGATATGTACTAAACTCTCCATGGATGAGCACACATGATTTGAACATACCAAGTCCAAAAGCCATTTTGAATTTGCCTTCATCTCTCTAGAGTACGCTAGCAAGTCTCCCTCGCAGACTGCGGTGGAATCATCTTGATTGGATTCAGAATCACTATCCTTCTTCTTTCCTTTCTCCTTCTCACATTTCAAAACATCATCTATTTTGTGACCTCCTTGTCACAATAGAAGCATCTGATCGAACCTTATGATATGGACCAGCATCTAAATCCTATCTCCCTTTATCTTGAACGTCTACCCTCGGTTGCCAGAACCTGACCTTCATCATTCGTTACCTCATTTGTCGACCTCCGTCGAGACTCATTTATAAGCAACGAAGTAATTGTCTCATCCAATGTGATAGTCTCTTTGCTATAGAGTAACGTCGTTACAATATGATCGTAAGAAGATGGAAGGGAACTCAACAAGATGAGTACCTTATCCTCCTTGAAGAGAGATTCTCCTTCCGCATCTTCAAGTGTGAGCACATCTGTCAGAATCTTGTTGAATTCATCCAAGTGTACTTCAAGCTTTGTCCCGTTGGTCATCTTTATACCATAGAGATTCTTCTTCGTCAATAGCCGGTTTGTCAAAGGTTTGGACTTGTATCATCCTTTGAGCTTCATCCAATCCCCCGCTGGATCTTCCAAGCCGATGACTTCACGAAGAGTGTTGTCTGCCAAGAACAGTTGTATTGTACTGTTCGCAAGATCTCTTATCTCTTTCCACTCTTCCTTCATATTCTTTGGCTTCTTTTCTTTCTCTTGGAGAGCTTTCATGAGTCCTTCTCGTGTGAGTATATTCTTCACCCGTTATTTTTCATAAGGTGAAGTCATTCTTCTCGTTGAACGTTCCACGGAGAATGATGCACCCCTCGATGAACATTTTGGCATTCGCTTTCCTATCATACCTCCATGCACAATCTAAAAAATCAGAGCAGTATCTTTCCAATCTGAATCACCCAACTCATTCAGAGTGCACAAAACCCCCTATCTGGACTCTTGGATCACCTCAATCGAACTATGGATGACATCAATCCCAAAGGTTCACCATAATCGTTGGTTCTTCACAGTCTCTAAAGAAGGCAGACCTGTTGCATCATGTCATCTCCTAATGTTGAATCTCTCTCTAATCTGCCATGGTGTATCCCTCATTATCGTCAAACCAATCTCTGATACTAGTTGTTTGGACACGACTAGTTGGTATCATCTCCTCTCAGATACCGGTTGTTGGGGATACGAACCACCTTATATGGATGCGGATGCACAATCGACCACTACCATAGAAGCACGTAAAGAAAAGAACAACCGAATATAACAATGGTCAGTCACCTCTGGCGATCATCCGAGAATAAAGATCATTATAAGAAGAACGAGTACAACTCTCTCTGTTACCTCGCTCTCTCACACCTCTCTCTCTTTTTTCTCTTGTAGTATTCCCTCTTGTTGTGTTGTAGAGGCAATGCCTCTACCCCCCCCCCCCCCCCTCTATATATAGCCCAATTACAACCCCTATAATCATATTCCCAATAGGACAATAAATAGAATACAACTCGACTACTATTAGGATTAGGAGTTCAATCCCATTAGGATTTCGTACCTCCCTTCACCATCCCTTTTGAGATCCTACGCCCCAAGTGACGCAGAGCAAAATCGATCAGAAAATGAGAAAAATCCGAGTCCTTGCTCGTGAAAATGGGTTTCCCCATCGGCTCCTGTTAGCTAGTCATTCATCTCATGATATCCCTCACCCAACTCTATCGCCTTCTCACATCAATCATCACATTCCTTGGGCTCTCTGACCTCCACATGCCCTAAATCCCCCCCCCCCCCCACGCACCCCTATAATCCTCTAGCTAGCCCTCGCATTAATAGATATACTCATCGGGTTATCTGATATCCCTTTTCTCTCCTAAATGGATGTTAAATTAAGGGAACAATAATTGGAAAGAAATAGTGGAAATGTATTATTTATTCGTATTTTATCTTCTTCCTTCATGCCTCCCTCCTCCACCCCTTTGATTTCTGTGCACATATGAAGCAAAGCAGAATTGATCAAAAATGAGAAAATTCGAGTCCATGCTCGTAAAAATGGGTTTCCCCATGGGTTGCTTTGAGCTTGTCATTTATCTCATGGTCTCCCTCGCCCACCTCTGTCATCTCCTCGCATCAATCATCACCTTCCTTGGCATCTGACATCCTCCTGCCTTCTAACTCCCCCCCCCCCCCCATCTACACCCTTATCATCCTCCGACGCACCTTCCCCTTCAGCATTAAGGATGCCCTCCCCTCTACGCGCTACATGTCCTCCCCTCTCGTTGCTCATTAGAGGAGGAGAGTTGTGTCGTGTACCTAGACAAGTTTGACGAAAATGATGGCGTGCGAAGCCTCTGGGAATGCCACCATGTGTTTCAACACAAGTGCCTCAACCCCTCGATCGACTAAAGCCATCGCACCTACCTCTTAACGCCGTACGCCACTCCTTATCGGTGAGTATGAGAGCTTGATAATGAGCTCCTATGTTGGGTTCAACGAATTTGAGCTCCTTGACAACTCCATCGAGGAGGATTTTAGGGTTACCGAGCCCTATGTGATGGTAGTGGCTAATCACGACACGACCGACTGGCTGCGATGGCGATAAGGAAGGGACGTTAGATAGGGGAAGCACGACATCAACAACAACAACGACATAATATTGCATGTGGTCAAAAAATCCATAGCACAAATGTAATTAATATCTTTTTACCAGACCTTGGCTTGAATAAATCATGATTTGGTTCATCTAATAGAAGGTTAAACTCACAAAAGGGCAAAACTATCGATGGTGCAAGAAGGTAGGGAAACAAGATGTTGTCTCAAAAAAAGATAGGGAGAAAAATATAACCGTGAAAACTTGGAGGGGCACAAAGCTCAAAAAATCCCTAAACTTGAACACACATAGCTATCTCATGCGGGAATAAAAAATTCAGATGCTTTAAATATAAGGTTATTACGATGCCAAAACAAGATCAATTAGGAGGGGAGGAGATAAGTTGGAAGCAGATAGATACCTGGAGGAAAACGGGGAGGGCATCGGCACAGGTGTAGAACGTAGTAGACATGGTGAATGCGAGGAGCCCCAGTCTCTCCTGCACCCCTTTCGCGGACGTATCAAGCCTCCAGAAGATGGTCGCCAAGATGAACCCCGTCAGCAACACAGCCACCAGCCGCACCGCGAACCTCTCCGGGAACCTCCGGCCGTTGGTGAACGACCGCTTCATGAGCACCCCAATCTCTACCCACACCGGATTCGCAAACGTCCTCACCTCCGCGGACCCCGCCACGATGTTTCCCGCCGGCACTGCCCCGTCCGACGTCGCCCCGGACACCAATTTCCCCCGACTTATGCTTGCACTTATGGCCTCTTTCAAAGGAACATCCTCCGGTGGCCCATCATGCGGGTCGGCGAGCTCCAGCCTCTGCTTCTGCCACGTATTGTAGAATCCGACCAGTCCGTCGGTGCCGGCAGGTGAGTTCTCGAGCTCACGGATCTGATCGAGCGCGAACTCGGTGCGGTTCTCGTTCTCCGGTATCGGTTGCCCGAAGTCAGCAAAGAATGGGTGGAGTCCCGCTGGTGTGCCGCTGTACACAACCCGACCACGGCTAGGAAGAGGAGCTTGTCGAGGAGGCTGACGACGCGGGAGCTAGGCTGATGGATCGACATGACGACGATGCTGCCGCTGAGGGCGATACGCTTGAGAACCTTCACGACCATGAAAGCGCTGGTGGAATCGAGCCCGGACGTGGGCTCGTCGAGGAAGAGGATGATGGGGTCGTGGATGATGTCTATGCCGATGGAGACGCGCCTCCGCTCCCCGCCGGATACGCCACGGTGCGTCTCGTCCCCGATGATCGTTCTCGCAGCGTGAAGGAGGCCGAGCTGCTCCATGAGATTCCGTACGCGTTCCTTCTTCTTGGAGTGGGAGAGGGACTGCGGCAGGCGGAATTGCACCGAGAACATGAGCGTCTCCTCGACGGTGAGCATTGGGTACAGGAGGTCATCCTGCATGACGTAAGCGGAAATCACCTTGAGGAGTCTGCTCTCCAGGGTCTCCCCGTTGAGGCGCACGGACCCCCCGAGGCTCCCCTTAGCGATGCGATTGGCCAGCGCATCGATCAGCGTGGTCTTCCCGCTGCCACTTGCACCCAGGACAGCGAGGACCTCGCCGTCCCGCGCTTCTTCCCGTCACGGAGTCGAGCAGAGTGCGTGAGCCGGAGCCCAACTTCTCAGCGTCTCCCCCGCGGTTCCGAAAGAGCTTCCTGCGATTCTTGACGCTGTACGTGAGATTGGTGAAGGAGAGGATGAAGGGGAGAGGCTTGGATTGGAGGTAGAGCGACTGCACTTCGCCTGAGACGTCGACGACCGTGTGGTGAGGGGGGGAGGTGGCGTCGCCGAGCCGCTGGAAGAGGATGCCCATGACGTTGTCGTTGCGGCGGAGGGAGCCGTTAGTGGCATCCACTGGCATCTCGTCTGTCGCCATGCCGTTGTGAGGGGTGAGGTGGGTTACGTTTATAGAAGAGTTAACTTTAAATACAGCTGCGTGCCATCCGTGAAGAGAGGAGAAAGAAGGGGGAAGAGGAGGAGTGTGGAGAAAGGCTTTGGTTTGTTAGGTGTGGGCGGATGTAACTGCACAGGTTTTGGATGACCAACTGCTTCCAGTTTAAGATATTTAATTGTCTTGTTGAGATTTTCAATTTGTATGGCTGATGCGACTTCTCAGTTTGGAATAAGTAAATATTATACTACAAATCGAACTTCCAACGAAATTACGAATACTTAAATCCTATGTTTTCACACAAAAAAAATTATAATTGCATTTCAACCTCCGTATACTTCACATGTTTAGCTGTTGATGATGACGAAATGATTATTTGTCTATTTTATTTTACAATTAATTATCATTTTAGTTTTCAATCTTTATTGAATATTGGTGGCATATTTTAAGGAAAATGCTTATAAAATATAGGGTATTTTATTTGCAAGGAATTTTTAGAAAAACACCCTATTAAGTTTATTATTTTACATAAGTATTTCCACACAAGTTGTATTAACAAAAGCATCCCTAAAAATTCGTCATTTTAGAGAGAATACACACTTAGCAACAATAATATGAGTCTATAGTCATGCTCTTTCAATTAAAGTTTGCTAACATATTGTTTGGTGCAATGATGAATAATATACATTGTGAAATGATTTTTTGTGTCATAAATTAACGACGAACGTCAAATCTATCACTATATCAATAACAGAAGTGCATATACCAGGATGCAAAGGAACATATACAAATAGGGATATGATATCCTTATCTATTTTTAAATTTGGAGTGATATTAAAAATCACAAATCATATTTTTAAATATGGATAATGATAATTATAATTTAGCTATGAATATTTAACAGACATATATTGGCTATCATACAGATAACAAACATTTCTTTAAAGTGTATTACAGTTGAAATTAAGAATTGATAAAAAAATATTGATCGCATACAAGTAATATTAGAAATAATATATGGATTAGCTTAAATATACATATATTAGATATAATACGTATACTATAAATATATTAAATTGTTTATAACATAATACTTATATAAATATGGTGAAAAGATGTATAAAATTGTATTATGTAAGATTAAAAATAAATCTAAAACTATATATATCAAAAATACATATAAGGGTAGAAATACGTATGTTTGCATATATCAAAGTGATGTTCATATCACCATCCATTTTAAAATGGATACGGACATAAACGCCAAAATATATATAATAGATATAGAGGCGGATCAGATACGAGTACATCCTTACAATACAAACAAACCCGTCTTTGGGGACGGTGACAAAGGAGGTTTTTCAGTGACCGTCCCCTAAAATACGAACAGGGACGATTGCACAATGCCCATCCCCCTTGACGACCACAGGGACGTTCAAAAGCATCTATCCCTGTTCAACAATTTTAGAGGAGACGATCCAGTAAATGATTGTCCCTACCGATAATGGAGGTGACAGTCACACAGCCGTCCCGTCCGATGGCCTACATGGGATGGTTAGGACCGTCTCCTCTCGCTCTCTGTGAACATCTCCATCAGTTCAACCGAAGGAGACAGTCGTGGCAGTCCCTATGTTTGCTCAAATAGGACGATTTATTTACACCCATCACATACTTTTTTGTTACGCAAATTTATGTAATTTTGAAGATCAGAAGGGATGGTCTTAAGTCGACCGTCCCTGATCATTTCCATAGGGAATATTTGTGCGACCGTTCCTAATGGACTTATAGTATCGAACGACCGCCTTTCCTCCTCATTCTCCTGATTCCTCCCACCAAAATCCCTAACCTCAACGCACCCATACTCATCACTCGATGATCGCTAGCCCTCCACCCTATCGAGAAGTCACCTCTGTCATCGAGATCTCGACCACGATCATTTGCTTCGGTCATGCTCCCTCTTCTTCTCCGGACTCTTGCCAATCTCCTTCAAGACGAATTCGATAACTTACAATATTTAAATCATTTTTTCCTAAATATTAAGCTTGTGTTATATGAATGATTGAGACTTTGCATGTATTATTGCAAGAATGGTGACTTTCTTCTTCCTATATGGTTGTGTTAGGTGCAAGTATGATTGAGTTGTGTTAGATTCACTATATGTTTGTGTTAGATATAAGAATGATTGGATTAATTTCATTTGGTGTTAGATTCACTATGTGATTGTGTTAGAAGCAAAAATGATTGGATTAATTTCATCTTCATATATGGTTGTGTTAGATGCAAGAATGATAGACTTTCTTATATGGTATTAGATGCAAGAATTTGATTGAAACATACACTATATGATTCACTATCAATTTGATTTGTTGTTTGTAGCACTCTAATTCACACGCAGTCTCATTTGCTCTGCTCCATAACAGATCTCTATTTCTCATACTTTGGAGGAGATCCATGAGTGAATTTCAAGGACAGATCTTTCCCTTAGAGGTTTAAATGAGGATGGATCTAGGGACTCTATTAATTATGATGTATGAACTTGATTTTTGCGAATTTGAGTGAGAGAATTCGACGTTGTGAAGATTACTTTAGGAGGATCATTTCTCTTTTCATGGAGGTATTTGAGAGCTATGATTAGGGATGGGCATTGGGCTGGGCCGGCCCGACCCAACCCGAAGCCCGGCCCAAAAAGCCCGGCCCAACCCAAGCCCAAGAGGACATTGGGCCGGGCCTGTGCCTAAAAAATCGGCCCAATTTTTTTTGGGCCGGGCTCGGGCTTAGCATGGCCCAACCCGACCCAGCCCAAGGCCTGGCCCGACATAGGCCCAAGTGGTGGCCCATAGTATGGCTCGAGATTGAGACCACGACCCATTCTAAATGTGGCCCGCGGGCCTTAGTCAGGGACATATGTCCCCTCCCAGTTCCCTCCCCTCACGCCAAACATGGTTTGCCATAGCTCCTAACCCCTCGTGCACGAGAAACCCAAATCCCACTCCCAAAACCCCAAGTTGTAGAATTTTTTTATTTTTCGATAGCAATTGACATTTAATTATGTGTTTGTTTTAGAATTTTTGACATTGTATTGTCACTAGAATGTCATTGTTTTACAATTGAAGAGATTGATTTACAATTTTACAATGTTTTTTCATAAGTAATATAATATTATTCCTCATTTTATTGGTTAAATGTTTTGTATCTTATATTACATGTGAGGAGGATTGTATGTTCAATCTTGGGGTTTTTTCAGGCTAGAAATCATCCATGTAGTCACATTTCTTGAAGTAGGAAAGGATTGAGTGTTGCTGGGAGGAATTTGTGGCAATTAATCATGAGGAGCTCAAGGTATATTTGTATAGGTCCGCAGAACATGTTTAGTCTTGGACCGGCCCGGCCCAAGCCCAGCCCAAAGGAAATGGGCCAGGCCTGGGCTTGGGCCGAACAATAACAAGATTTGGGGGCCTAGGCCCGGCCTAAGGCCTGAAATAATTAAATGGGCTTGGGCCTGGGCCCTTCAGGGCCCGGCCCATCCCGGACCATGCCCATCCCTAGATATGATCAAGACTCTTTTGATATATTTGAGTACATCAATGTTCTTGCCTCTGTGAGGAATTCATTCAAGCGTCTGATGAAGAGGAGGATAAGGAAAGTTAATGTAATTTTAGGAGGCCTGCTACATCTATCTCCTATAACATCTTTGTTGTTGAAGTTGTTTTCTGAAGTATTATCCCTAAATATTGGAAAGGTGATACTTGATTTTGATGATTACATACAATCTTGTCAGCATTATTAATAGAGACATTGCATATGATTAGATGTGGATCTTGCTACAAGGAAGCTCTTATAATCCTTGTTGCACTACCACCTTTTGTAGTCTCGTTTTTTGGTAATCTTTGAAAAGCATTGGTTTTTGTGCCCCGCATCGAACCATGCATCAGATTTCTTATTGATCATGCAAGTTGCTATGCTCAAGTTTGTGTTCTTCAACCTCTCGAAATTTTGTTCGGTTAACATGTCTTATCCGGATCCTACTAGGAAAGGAAAGTTGAGGGTCTATGAAAATCTAAACTTCTATTTCATGGGAGATGTAAGATCCTATGTATTGATAATTACTTGTAAGGGTTTGGACTCATTGTTCTGACCCGTCAAACTATGGATGCATACATTTTATTTGGAGGATTTATCCTTAGCTATCATTTTTACGGATGTGGACTTCTTGGGATCCGGGGGCATTGTAGTCCAAACAATGTTCAAATTACGGTGGTTGATTGAGGTTACACAGTTAATTTGAGCTCCCAAACTTAGGTGGTTATCGGTGGAACATCTTCATATTCGTGAAATTGGAAAAGGAATTCTTTATGATATATCATCATCCTTTGCGCTAAAAAAAAGGAAGGCTACAATTAGTGTATGTTTTTACTCTTCATTTGCAGGAAGAATAAAAATCAACTCTAGTTAGAAATAGATGGTTGTAAATTGTAATACTTAGTATTAATGATGTATTTAATTAGTTTTAATCATTTTGATTGTAGGTACTTAGATGTTGAGTTTGTGATAAATCGTCCATGTACTAGATTCAAGAATGATGATTTTGTGATTTTGCATTATTAAAAAGATTCATTAATAATACCCGAGCCAAAAGGAGCATGTAATGCAATAGATGTTTACCTGCAGCCTTTAATAGATAAGCTTAAAATCTTATAAAGTTCCGGCATACAGACTTATGATGCTGTGAAGAATGACAATTTTACAATGCATGCCTCACTGATTTGGACCGTTATTGATTTTACGACATATGCGAATTTATCATATTGGAGTAGAAAATGCAAACTCGCATGTCTGAATTTGTATGGAAAACACACAATCCATATGATTATCTATGAGTATGAAACATTGTTATTTAGGTCATAGGCTTTTCTTACATGTAAAACATAGATGGAAGAAAGGAGAGCATGACAACAAGTTTGATGGCCAACCATTCGGACGTCGAGTCACATTAACTCGGAAATTAGAAGAATTCATATGGCAAGAATAATAAAAGATAGGAAGATCGTGTTTGGGTAAAACGTATAAGAAGAAGTTAACAAAAAGGTTGGCGAAAACAAAGTATATTCTTTTGAGAATTGCCATACTAGAAATCTATGCAAATTCATCATAACCTAGATGTAATACATATAAAGAAGAATGTTATGGAAAATATCCTTCGAATATTGAATCTTTAAGTAACACGAAGGGTAGTCTGAGATCAAGACGTGAGTTAATATACTTCGGAATTTGTCAAGAGTTACACCTAATTGAGTCAGATAATTCTAAAATTACAATTCCAATGTAATTTATACGTTATCTAATGATGATCGGGATTGAATACTAGTTTATGCAGAAAATATCAAAGTATCAGACGGATTATCATCCCAACTTAGCAGATGCATAAATGAGATAGAAAAGAAAATAACTGCATTGAAACGTCATGATTGTCATATACTTATGCTGGTTCTTCTTCCCTTAGCAATTAGAGGATTTCTTCATTCCGATGTGATGGAACCGTTAATCCAAATAAGTCGATTTTTTAAAGTACTATGTTTTGAAAATTCTGCATTTGAGATCATTATACTGATTAAAAACATATGTTATCATAACATTATGTAAGTCGGGACAAATATTTCCTCCTTCATTTTTTGATATAACGATACATTTGATTGTACACATGCCATGCCAGGCACGAATTTGGGAACATGTACAATATGTTGGATGTATCTAATTGAATAATACCTACAGAAATTAAAGAATATGGTCTTTAATAAGGCAACATCAGAAAGTTGCATAGTTGAGGGATACGTATGTGAAGAGTGCATTACTTTTTGTGATATGTGTATGAATGATGGAAATAGTATGAAATTCAATCAATTTGAGTGAAACAATGACAACGACGTAGGAGATGAAGATCTAAATATACTTTGGATTTTTCAACAAAGCGGAAGAGCGATACTTAAAAGCACACGTCAGTCACTTATGAATGAAGAAATATATCTTATTCAATATTATATTCTCATGTATTTAAATGAAAATGGTTTTTTTTAACAATACAGTTCAAGTAGTTCAAAAAATCAGATTTCCTTCTATGGTTTAGAGAAAGAATGAAACATATGAAAGAAATAAACAATGATCGGTGGAGTACAAGTCTTGATGTTCTTAAACAACATTTATATTCATAAGTTGTTTCTTATTCTGATTATATCATAAATAGATTTAGATTCCAAAAAAATTTGGTGAATTAAAACATGACAACATAACTTTTCCAAGGTGCTAGTGAAAGCGGAGCTCTCCATGATATAAACGAATATTACGATGGAATTGTTGATATATTAGATGTCAGTTTTACACACAAACTAAGACGTTTCCTATTCCAATGTATTTGGTTTTAATATCAACTGTGAAGGAATTGGATCTAGGAAAGATAAAATTGAGTTTATTTCATTAAAACAAACATGTCGATTGCAAATGAACGAACCATTCGCTCTTGCAAGTTAGGTGGGGCACGTCTTTTATCTTCCTGTAAATTCTTTCGATGGATGGATTATCCCTATTGGAACAACGCTTCATCAGTGGTTTAGGTGGAGCATCTTCAGATCCGTCGAATTGAAAAAAGAGTTCGCGACGTTACATCAATATCTGCTACGAAAAATGAAAGGAGGATGATAATTAGTGTATATTTTTACTCTTTATTTGCAAGAAGAATACAAATCAACTCTAGTTAGAAATAAATATTTGTAAATGGTAAAGACTTTGTTATAATTATGTATCTAAATTATTTTAATTATTTTGATTGTAAGTACTTAAAGATTGAGTTTGTGATTTGTATTATTAAAAATATCCGTGTATTAGATCCAAGAATAATCAGCTTGTGATTTGCATTTTTAAAAAGAGTCATTTGATTTTATCATCACTCGGATCATCGTAACCTTCAATAGTAATAAAGATATTCAATTAAGTTTTCTTGTACCGGAAAATGGACAAGAGTTGGATGAATAAAAGATTTGATTTTGACGATTTATATGTAAGATGTCAACGATTTCTTAAATTGGAATTTTCTCTGTCAATTGCAATACAATATTGTTGGAGGCGAAGGATATAAAATTCAATGTCCATATGTAAGATGTAGAAATATCTAGATTAATAATTGGAATGGAATTTATGATCATCTTATATTGAAAGAGATTTGGCTACATTATACAAATTGAACTTACCATAGGGAAGGTCTTCAACATGTTACGGAAACAAATATTGATATAATTTATGATTAAGATCAAATGCACGTAGATGTTGATGATGGGATATTAGATATGGTAGATGATATTGGAAGATCTATTTCAGATGAAAGTACAATACCTATTCAGAATGATTTCTTGAAAAGTTAACAGATGCAAAAACTTGTTTTGCTCTGGGAATCGAAATGTCTCGTATAAGATTTTTATTAGAGTTATTTAATATGAAAGTCAAGAGTCATTGTACAATGGTGATGATGTCTGATGTTTTAAATTTAATTTTACTGATTTAGAAAATATCAGACGATATCGACGAAGAATAGAGTGAATCATGCAAAGGGATTCAAAACAACACACAAGATGGTTGGGAAAATACAAATCAATTCAAGCATGATTTTGTAAGTGTGTTAAGTAGGTTCGAGATTAAAAATAAAAAAATCTTAGAAATAATTTTTTATTGATTTTAGGATAAGGAAAATGACCGAGAGGCTGCCTGGATAGAGGTTTTGTGGAGGTTGAAGAGTCGAGACCTCGACAAACAAGTGTAATGGGTTGATGACACATGCACATCAATTTATGTTAGTTCATTACGATATACAATAATTGTCCATAATTTTTTCCCTTAATTCAATTTTAAATTAAAAAAATGTAGGAGGAGATGATCAAAATCACTACAATCAGCTCCTTAAATAGCATGAGGACGAGCATCTTACCGCTATCTACTGAAGAGCATTCGTCCAAGCCATAGGTTTAGAAAGTTCTGTACATATACAATATGGCGGATGGTTAACGACGATTCGTACATGGTACATAACTGGTGCTAGTGGGTCTGGATCATCATCGCAATGAAGCGAGCGGGAGAGAGAGTTGGAGAGAGAGTTGCGAGACGTCAAGGTGAAGATGTCAACATAGGAAGAGGAGATGGCCAGGATGCGTTTTGACATGGCAAAGATGTCCGCGCAGGATGGAGAGATTTTCAAGATGCGTTCTGACATGGTGAACGTCATGGCTACATTCATCGTCTCGAGAGACAGTGTGACCCACCCATAACACCTGCACAACTCGGGGACAATGAAGAGGAGAGTGAGGAGGAGTAGATTGTGTTTTAGAATTTTAGTTTGCAGATATTCTTAAATTGAATACTTTAATGTATTTTGCAATTTCGATTTTCTATAAAATAATTTTAAATTTATGCAGAAGTACTTTGATATATTATTGAAATGAGATACTTTTTATCGTAGAATATTTTTCTTATGAAATCATTGCAGTAGCAAAGCACCGAAGCGAGTGCAACAATTTTTTTCCATTGTGAAGTTCAGAGGCGACGATTGACAACCGCCCCTTATACCCGTCCCTTCTGATCCAAGTGGGTTAACTAGTTGTTTCTGGGGGGTGCATGAAAAAGAGGGACGGTTAAGACCATCCCAATCGATCTTATGCACCCCTCCCTTTAACAAAAAACCCTTGGAAAATCAACGGGAATGATTAGTAACTGTCCCTTTTAATTTTATAGGGGACAGGCGCGCTCGTCCCCTGTAAAGCCTTGAACTTGGCATATCTCGGATCTTATATAATAAGATCTGTCTCGTCAAGAGGAAACCAACGGAATTAGTTTCGTATGAATCAGACTCCGTTTCGATTTGTTATGAATTTCGGAAGAAAGAGAAGGAAGGCTAAGATGTCATTAATCCATAATGATTGTCATTAAGACTAATTAAATATGATTAAAGAACCTAATGATCGATTAAAAACCATTAATGATCATTAGCAAATACTAATCAATAGTAAGCAAAAGATAAGCGTAAGCCGCGAAAGTTAAATCGCGATTAGTGAAAGTTAATCACGATTAGTGTTAATTAAGCGTCATTAGCGAACCTAGAATCCTCTAGAATGTTCTAACTTAAGCCCCAAGTTTGGGATAAGTTTTAGCTAAAACCATGGGCCAAAACCATGGGCCGCTAAACCATGGTTAAGGTCTAAACCATGGTTTTCTAACCATGATTAGTGGTTTTCGGGAGCCTATAAATAGACCCCCTACCCATTCATTCTCTACGATTCCCACTATCACCACCACCCCAAGGGCTAGGGTCGGGAGGAGGAGTGGGAGGCGAGGAAGGAGCACTAGCGAAGCGCTGCCGGGAGAACGAGGAGGAGAAAGGTATGATCATCTCTTAGTTTGCTTCGTAAGCTATGCTTTCAATTCATACTCTTGTTCTTCCAAGTTTTGTTCTTGATTCATCTTTCTTTCCGATTCGTTTTCCTGTTGTGGTTCAAGGAGAAATCTGTGTAACACCCTACTTAGGTGCGGGCGGCTATGCACGTCAGTGACCCTATGATTCGTCACAAGTTCACTCATCTAAGACGCGTGGTGTCTACCGATTCTCCATCCTTTATATTTCTATTCTTCGTATTATGCTTTTATATTTATTTTGATGGAGAAATCTGTGTAATACCCTACTTAGGTGCGGGCGGCTATGCACGTCAGTGACCCCGTGATTCGTCACACGTTCACTCACCTAAGATGTGTGGTGTCTACTGGTTCTTCATCTCTAGTTATTGAGTATATTCTTTCAGTTTCGTTGTTATTTTTCTTGATTGATTTTATAGAGGAAACTCTTTTCGTTTTTATTTTGAAATATATCCCTATATAAGGGAAAACTCTGCCGAAATTTTCCGAGAAATATGTCCCGATATAAGGGGAAACTCTGCCGAAATTTTCCGAGAAATATGTCCCGATATAAGGGGAAACTCTGCCGAAATTTTAAGAGAAAATATGTTCTTGACGTTCTTCATGTTCTTCGCGTTCTTCGTTCGTTCTTCGCGTTCTTGACATGTTCTTAGCGTTTTGATACGAAAATGAAATTCGATCTTTTCAGGTGCCTTAAAATAGCCTTTCTAAAAACGAAACACGATAAAGCCTTGCATACACGAGAGAGAGCTCGATTAGGTAATGAAATCATTCCTTTTGCTGTTGGGTTTTCATATGAAATTATTGAAATTCTTGATTTTGTGTTCTTTGCTATGAAGAACCCTAATTTTGGTTATTTTTGAAAAAAAAACTGAAGAATTGCTTTGTGATTCCCACTGAAATAAGGTTTACGCATCAAATTGATGCGTTGGCTCTGAAAGTTAGGGTTTGGCAGTTAAAATAGACATAAATACGAGTATATATATGATTATGAATAATATATATGTGAGTATATACTAAGTGTTGTTGATTATGCAAATCGAAGACTTAACGAAAGAATTACATCATGGGAATTGATGTGGTTTGAGTTAGATCCTGAAAAGGATCGTGTGTCACGTTAAGGATGACTGGGAGTAGAACTACAGGTCAAGCATGCAACCTATAGGTTTGTCGGAAGGAACCCGTATTGACGTTTCCCTACCTAGGTGGTACACGGTTGCCCTATTATAATAAGTGCGCACAAAATGAATGTTCTGCAACGCGTAGTACCGGGAGACAATATCGTCGGGTTGAACGACGGAAGATGTGGTCGTGCCATGTGGATGCACGGGTAGTTCAAATAGCGGATGGGTCACGATAACATGTATTTAAAGCTGCTAGGTTATATGATTAAATGTTAACCTGAGGTTTTAAGCAACCGAGTCTTCGAGGACAGTGTGCTCATTTGATTTTCAAGGCTGAGGGTTGAGACCCTGTTAGTAAAAGAAAAGGAAATTGTCAGGGTAGTATTGGAGGAATGGTTGAGGCGACGTGCGGCGGCATAAGCTTACCAAGATCAAAATAATCTCCAATCCCAAAGGGTCCACAGCTTCGGAGTCCAAGAATGGTGGGGTTCCCCTAGACTAATCCCAGATGTGGAATAGAAAGGAATAGGACTTAAATTAATGAAAAGGAATAAAATTTTTGTGATATCAAGTTTTGAAAAATTATACAATTTGTTTGCTTTTCTCTTCTTTGTTACTTAGCGTTCGCTAATTTTTATCATATGATTTATGGGAAACCCAATAGGTGTCGGTGAACCATCGCAAGGACTTTAAAAAATTTATCCAGCTTACATACTATACATCCAACCAGCCACAGTAGCTTTACTCTTTAAGGTAGTTACTAATCTTCTGTATATTTTCCTTTCAAGCTGATGTACATGTAAATGGTTATAGTGTGACAGTGTATCATTTGAACATTATTTTGTGAATGGAAAAGTGTTGAAATACTTTCTTCTGAATATTTTTATTTGCAGTCTGTTTCTGAATGTTAGTTGTGATTGATGAATAAATTATTGCTGAGTAACCCGATCCGGATATGGGAGGATCCGACGGTTCGGGAATTGGGGTCGCAACAGATTGGTATCAGAGCCTGGTTACTCCATTAATTTATTTAGTAATGTATAACTATGAGCGGTATTCAGAAACTATGGTTCTATTAAGATCCTTTGATCTTAATAAATGACTGTAGTACCATTCACAAGTCATTGACCCTTATGTACATCATGCTAAGACATATACGATCTGACCTTTGACCTTGACTTATCCCACGATCATGGCATACCAAGACGTGTTTAGACAATTAGCGGCTATGATGGCAATGCTCCAAGACATGGGGCAGAGGCAACAAGCATTGGAGGAGAGGCTCAATGCACGGGCTGAGAGACCCGAGGCATCTAAGCCTGCGGATGCCAGGATTGAAGGTTCTGTCTATCTTTCTGAGGAAGAATCTACTTACCATCCTTCAACTGAGTCTGCTCCTACCCCAACTGAAGGAGCAATGGAGAAGGCCCTTCTTAGACACCAAACATTATTAGATAATTACCGAAAGGGAAAAATTCCTCGATTTAAAGGTGTAGAGACAGCTGTCGAGGCTGAGTTATGGCTTGATGACGTTACTAGGATATTGAGGATAATCCATGCACCAGTTGACACCTGGGTGCACTTTGCTGATTACTCCCTAACAGATTATGCACGACGATGGTGGAGAGTAATTTCTAAGAAGTTAGCAGATCCTGTTCCATGGGATATCTTTGAAGAGAGGTTCCGAGTTCACTTTTGTCCCTCTCATTGGGAAGAATTAAAGAGGAGAGAGTTGGCTTCTCTGAATCGGGGTTCTAAGATCGTACGAGATTATCATATCCACTTTACTGAGCTACTACGGTGCTCACCAGCTCTAGAAGCTTCACCAAAAGAGTGTCTTACCAAATTTGTTAGCGGTCTTCAGGGAGATCTACGAGAAAAGCTTGCTGGTTTTAGAGCCACAACCGTAGATGAAGCAATGGACATTGCCTCTCGTATTGAGATGGAGAAGGATGAAAACCGCCAAAGAAGAAGTTTCCACTTTAATGGTGGACCATCCAAAAGAAAGGCACATTATAATCGTAGAGATCATCGCTATCATCCAGCCGGTTCCAATATAAGCTCACCACAGACCTTGAGTCAGGAATTATCAGAAAGAAGGGGTTTCTCTAGACCTCCACTATATCCTCGCGACTCAGCAGCAGGAGCTAGCACCTCTGTGGTTGGATCTTCAACTCAAACAGGAGCATGTGTGTGTTTTTACTGTCATCGAGAAGGCCACATCAAGAAAGATTGTCCAAAGTTGAGAGGTTCAGGGTTTAAATCAACCCCAATTAACAGTATAACATCCACCTCGAGCAATGGAGCAACACACGGAGGAATACATGGTAGAGGTCGGGGCCCACAAGGAGCGTCTCCTACACAACAACCACCACAAAGTGTTGCGGGTTCTATCTTGCCTATTCCTAATGGCCAGCTAAATGCAATTACTGAGGAACAAGCCTACCACTCAGGCACAGTCGTACGAGGTACCGTTACTATTCATGGCTTTTCAGTACATGCCTTATTTGATTCTAGTGCGTCACATTCATTTATTGCTCGACGGTTAGTACATGCTTTGGGTAAGATGCCAGTAGAAGTACAACAGTCCTATCTGATCAAGGGACCAGGAGGACAAGTATTTATAATCCGAAAAATCCTGGATAATTGTACAATACTGATAACAGGACATCAGTTACCTGTTTCACTACTACTAATCGAAATGGAGGACTTTGATCTTATACTAAGAATGGATAGGTTAGAAAGGCATCATGCATGTCTTGACTGTTTCCAGAAGACAGTAACGTTTCACCTTCCTAACTCGATAGAGTTCCAATTCATTGGAAAGACATCCAATGATAATATCAAATATATCTCTACATTGAAGGCACAACAGTTATTAGAGCAAGGGTGCCAAGGTTATTTAGCTTATGTATCCACTACATCAGGGTCAGAAAGAATGATAGAAGATGTGCCTATAGTGTGCGAGTTTCCTGATGTATTTCCAGAGGAACTACCTGGATTACCACCTGAGCGCGAGATTGAATTTGAAATCTCTCTTATGCTTGATACTCAACCTATCTCTATCCCCCCGTATAGGATGGCACCGGCTGAGTTACAAGAGTTAAAGGTACAATTGCAAGAAATGTTAGATAAAAGATTCATTCCTCCTAGTACTTCACCATGGGGTGCACCTGCCTTATTTGTTAGGAAAAAGGATGGATCAATGCAGTTGTGCATTGACTATAGACAACTAAACAAGAGGACAATAAAGAATAAGTATCCACTGCCAACAATAGATGATCTCTTTGATCAGTTACAGGGTTCAACTTTGTATTCCAAGATTGATTTAAGATCTGGATACCATCAGTTGAAAATTAAAGATGCAGATATTCCCAAGACAGCTTTTCGAACAAGATACGGGCATTATGAATTCTTAGTTATGCCTTTTGGACTAACAAATGCCCCAGCAGCCTTCATGGATCTCATTAATAGAGTATTCAAGGAATTCTTAGATCACTTTGTAGTAGTCTTTATTGATGATGTGCTTATTTACTCCAAGGATAAGTATCTACATGAACACCATCCCAGACAGGCACTTGAAACTCTAAGGAAGAACAAACTGTATGCTAAATATAGCAAATGTGACTTCTGGCTATCTGAAGTATCTTTCTTAGGCCTTGTTATTTCAAGGGAAGGTATATCAGTTGATCCTACAAAGGTTAGTGTGGTGATGAGTTGGGAACGCCTGAAGACTGTCACAGAAATACGATCTTTTCTGGGTTTAGCTAGATATTATAGAAGATTTGTGAAGGACTTTTCACGAATAACATTGTCAATGACTAGACTAACTCAGAAGGAGGTCCCATTCTTATGGTCTGATACATGTGAAGCTAGTTTTCAAACACTGAAATAATGCTTAACATCTGCACCAATCCTTACTCTACCCTCTGGGAGTGAAGGGTTCACAGTGTATACTGATGCGTCTAAAGAAGGACTTGGGGCAGTTCTTATGCAACATGGTAAGGTAGTTGCGTATGTATCACGATAACTCAGGACACATGAAAAGAACTACCCAACACATGACCTTGAGTTAGCTGGTGTAGTTTTTGCTTTAAAAATATGGAGACATTACCTTTATGGTATTACTTTTGAAATATTCACTGATTATAAAAGCTTGAATATCTATTTGATCAGAAGGAACTCAATATGAGACAAAGATGGTGGCTAGAGTTGTTGAAAGACTACGATTGCACTATCTCCTACCACCCTGGTAAGGGAAACGTTGTAGCAGATGCCCTTAGCAGAAGAACTTATTCACCTGGGTTGGTGAGTGCTATCCACTTCTGGGATTTACTATCAACGTTAAGTGAATGGAAACCATTTGATAGTAGTGATGATACTATAACTATTCCTCACCAATACAATCCAGAAATCTGGGATAGAATAAAGACAAGACAGGAGGATGATCCAGTCCTTAAAGAAATGAGACAACAACTTGAGAATAATGAGATAGAGGGATTCCAGATACAAGATGGGTTACTGTATAACCATCACAGAGTGTGTGTACCAAACACACCTGAACTAAGGAAAGACATCTTACGAGAAGCACACTGCTCAAGATTATCTATTCATCCAGGAATTACAAAGATGTATAAGGATCTTCATTCATACTTTTGGTGGTCGGGAATGAAGAAAGATGTTGCTGAGTTTGTGAATTCATGTTTCACTTGCCAGCAGGTAAAGGCTTCACACCAAAAGCCACCGAGATTATTGCAACCCCTCCCTATACCTAAATGGAAATGGGAAAGCATTTCCATGGATTTCATTACTGGCTTACCTCAAACGACTGGTAATAAAGATAGTATCTGGGTTATAATAGATCGTCTGACAAAGGTATCACACTTTATTCCGATAAGCTTAACTTTCACTCCAGACCAACTTGCTGAGTTATATATTACGCATGTAATTCGTCTCCATGGTATTCCAAAGGAAGTAGTTTCTGATCGAGATTCACGATTCACCTCACACTATTGTGAGAACTTCATGAAAGCCTTAGGTACACAGTTATGCTTAAGCACAACATATCATCCACAAACAGACGGTCAGTCAGAACGTACGATTCAGACACTAGAGGATATGCTACGAACGTGTGCCTTAGAATGGAAGGGATCGTGGATTAAACATTTACCTCTTGCAGAATTCACCTACAATAATAGTTACCATACAAGTATTGGCATGACACCATTTGAAGCACTATATGGACGAAGGTTTACTACTCCTTTGTGTTGGCAAGAGGTTGGAATAAAGAACCTTTATGATTCAGATAGACTTCAGGAGACACGGGAAGCTATAGAGCTTTCTAGAAAAACATTATTAACTGCCCAGAGTCGCCATAAAAGTTATAGTGATACCAGGCGAAGAGACCTTGAATTTGAAGTAGGTGACTTTGTATTTCTCAAAGTATCACCTATGAAGGGTGTTCAGAGGTTTGGCGTGCGTGGGAAGTTAGCACCCAAGTTCGTAGGTCCCTTTGAAATTATTCAGCGCATTGGAAAAGTGGTATATAGACTTGCACTTCCTCCACATCTTTCGGCAATACATGATGTATTTCATGTATCAAATATGAGAAAGTACATTAGGGATCCAGAGCATAAGATAAGATGATGATTTACATGTTGATCCAGACTTGACATACCAAGAGATACCTATGCAAATACTTAAAAGAGATATTAAGAAGTTGAGAAACAAAGAGGTGCCTCTAGTTAATATATTATGACGGAATCAAGAGTTTAAAGAAGCCACATGGGAACCAGAAGCAGAAATGAGAGAGAAATACCCCTACTTATTTGAGTAATAACACTGTGTATTGTATATCTTCTTTATAAATGAAATGACGTTCATTCTCTTTAAGGTTGTTATGGTTTCAATCCTCTTTAAGGTTGTTATGCCTACATTTCTAGTCTCGAGGATGAGACTTCCTTTAAGCTTGTTATAATTGTAAAGCCTTGAACTTGGCATACTTGAATCCTATATAATAAGATCCGGCTCGTCAAGAGGAAACCAACGGAATTAGTTTCGTATGAATCGGACTCCGTTTCAATTTGTTATGAATTTCGGAAGAAAGAGAAGTAAGGAAGGCTAAGATGTCATTAACCCATAATGATTGTCACTAAGACTAATTAAACATGATTAAAGAACCTAATCGATTAAAAACCGCTAATGATCATTACCAAATACTAATGAATAGTTAGCAAAAGATAAGCGTAAGCCGCGAAAATTAAATCACGATTAGTGAAAGTTAATCACGATTAGTGTTAATTAAACATCATTAGCGAATCTAGAATCCTCTAGAATATTCTAACTTAAGCCCCAAGTTTGGGATAAGTTTTAGCTAAAACCATGGGCCAAAACCATGGGCTTCTAAACCATGATTATGGTCTAAACCATGGTTTTCGGGAGCCTATAAATAGACCCCCCTACCCATTCATTCTCTACGATTTCCACTACCACCACCACCCCAAGGGCTAGGGTCGAGAGGTCGGGAGGAGGAGTGGGAGGCAAGGAAGGAGCAGTAGCGAAGCGCTGTCGGGAGAACGAGGAGCAGAAAGGTATGATCATCTCTTAGAAAGGTATGCTCATCTCTTAGTTTGCTTCGTAAGCTAGGCTTTCAATTCATACTCTTGTTCTTCCAAGTTTTGTTCTTGATTCATCTTTCTTTCCGATTCGCTTTCTTGTTGTGGTTCGAGGAGAAATCTGTGTAACACCCTACTTAGGTGCGGGCGGCTATGTACGTCAGTGACCCTGTGATTCGTCACACTTTCACTCATATAAGACGCATGGTGTCTACCGATTCTCCATCGTTTATGTTTCTATTCTTTGTATTATGCTTTTATAGTTATTTTGATGGAGAAATCTGTGTAATACCCTACTTAGGTGCGGGCAGCTATGCACGTCAGTGACCCTATGATTCGTCACACTTCACTCATCTAAGATGTGTGGTGTCTACCAGTTCTTCATATCTAGTTATTGAGTATATTCTTTCAGTTTCTTTGTTATTTTTCACGATTGATTTTATAGAGGAAACTCTTTTCGTTTTTATTTTGAAATATGTCCCGATATAAGGGAAAACTCTGCTGAAATTTTTCGAGAAATATGTCCCGATATAAGGGAAAACTCTGGCGAAATTTTCAAAGAAATATGTCTCGATATAAGGGGAAACTCTGCCGAAATTTTAAGAGAAAATATTTTCTTGACGTTCTTTGTGTTCTTCGCGTTCTTGACATTTTCTTAGCGTTTTGATACGAAAATGAAATTCGATCTTTTCAGGAGCCTTAAAATAGCCTTTCTAAAAATGAAACACGATAAAGCCTTGCATACATGAGAGAGAGCTCGATTAGGTAACGAAATCCTTCCTTTTGTTGTTGGGTTTTCATACGAAATTATTGAAATTCTTCATTTTGTGTTCTTTGCTACGAAGAACCCTAATTTTGGCTATTTTTGAAAAAAAATCTGAACAATTGCTTTGTGATTCCCACTGAAATAAGGTTTACGCATCAAATTGATGCGTTGGCTCTGAAAGTTAGGGTTTGGGAGTTAAAATAGGCATAAATACGAGTATATATATCGTTATGAATAATATATATGTGAGTATATTTAAGTGTTGTTGATTATGCAAATCGAAGACTTAACGAAAGAATTACATCATGAGAATTGATGTGGTTTGAGTTAGATCCTGAAGAGGATCGTGTGTCACGTTAAGGATGACTGGGAGCAGAACTACAGGTTGGACATGCAACCTGTAGGTTTGTCGGAAGGAACCCGTATTGGCGTTTCCCTACCTAGGTGGTACACGGCTCCCTGTTATAATAAGTGCGCACAAAATGAATGTTTTGCAATGCGTAGTACCGGGAGCCAATATCGTCGGGTTGAACGACAGAAGATGTGGTCGTGCCATGTGGAGGCACGGGTGGTTCAAATAGCGGCTGGGTCACGATAACATGTATTTAAAGCTGCTAGGTTATATGATTAAATGTTAGCCTGAGAATTTAAGCAACCGAGTCCTCGAGGACGGTGTGCTCATTTGATTTTCCAGGCTGAGGGTTGAGACCCTGTTTAGTAAAAGAAAAGGAAATTGTCAGGGTAGTATTGGAGGAATGGTTGAGACGACGTGCGGCAGCATAAGCTTACCAAGATCAACACAATCTCCAATCCCGAAGGGTCCACAGCTTCGGAGTCCAAGAATGGTGGGGTTCGCTTGGACTAATCCCTGATGTGGAATAGAAAGGAATATGACTTAAAGTAGTGAGAAGGAATAAAATTTTTGTGATATCAAGTTTTGAAAAATTACACAATTTGTTTGCTTTTCTCTTCTTCGTTACTTAGCATTCACTAATTTTTATCCTATGATTTATGGAAAATCCAACAGGTGTCGGTGAGCCATCGCAAGGACTTTAAAAAATTCATCCAGCTTACATAATAGACATCTAGCCAGCCACAGTAGCTTTACTCTTTAAGGTAATTAGTAATCTTCTGTATATTTTCCTTTCAAGCTGATGTACATGTAAATGGTTATAGCGGGACAGTGTATCATCTAACCTTTATTTTGTGAATGGAAAAGTTTGAAATACTTTCTTCTGAGTATTTTTATTTGCAGTCTGTTTCTGAATGTTAGTTGTCGGGGTCGCGATATCCCCTCTGGTCAATGTAGGCTTACTGGTTCATTTTTGGGGTACACGTGGTTAGGGAGGACGGTTTTGACCGTCCCTATAGGGTGATTGTGCCCATCCTGATAACGTAATAACCGGGGAAACCCAATGGGGATGATTAGCCACCGTCCCTTGTAAATTTATAGGGGACTATCAAGCCCATCCCCTCCAATCTGATCCATTTTTAGGGTCACGGGGACAGGAGGAATGGTTACGACTGTCCCTATAGCGGTTCTGTTCTCATCTCTGTAGACCATTACCATGGGAGAACCAGATTCAAACTTATGTGTATAATTTTTGCAGGCATGGGGACAAGGGGGACGATTTAAACCGTCCTTATTGCGCATATGTGCTTGTCACTGGATTCCTGAGAACCGGAGGGGACAAGCAACAACTATCCCTTCCAAATTTATAGGGGACAGTCAACCCGTTCCCTCCGATCGAGATGTGCTTACTGATCCATTTTTAGAGGTCGCGGGGACAGGAGGGGCAATTACGACCATCCCTATAGGACTTTTGTGCCCGTCCCCAAAACCTGACATCTTGTGGTGACGGTCTCGACTCATCTCCAAATGATTCCAAAGGGGAAGGTTTGTCACCGTCCCCTCTACCATTGCACGAGACCATTTTGTCCAGTATGCATGACAGGAGCGCTTCTGGACCGTCCCCTCCGTATATGAATAAGGGGCGCTTCGTTTTTGCATCCCCTTTGGTCAAATGAGACGCATGCATCAACGACGTTCCCACAACCGTCCCCATTTATTAAAGGGGTTGATTTTCTTAACATATGGGATGCTCCTTGATCATCGCAAAAGATGTATATTCTTATATTGTTATTCGTTTGCATACCTAATCCCAACCCATATGGACAGACCCTAAACTCATGACCATGAATGTCAAACAAAGTATTTCGACTTGTGTATCTAATACCCTTTGATGCGTATATGCGGTGCTTCGACCCTATCAATGAAATACTTTTAAAATTCATAACTATTGTTATTTACCACATATATATTCTAATAATAAACATTGCATAACTTAGATAATATATAATTATAGATATTTATCACCCATGCCCTCTAAGATATTACAATATATGTTATAGCTCTCTCTCTCTCTCTCTCTTCTGAAATATTAGTTCAGCCCGTAACTTCTTCCAGAATGATCGTTTGTGCCCAATTAGTTCATCTATTCACATCCCAAACTGTTAACTTTGACGACACAAAGTTAATTAAATAAAGGGATTTTTACCCGACAGACCATATAATCTTTGTCAATTACCTCTACGACCTTTGAAACAAGATAATTCCTCGCTCAACCCTGTAAACTTACTAACCCTTACCACACAGACCCTGTGGTTAACCCACATCCATTTTCCCGTTAAATGTAACCATATTCCGTTCAAAAGAGGTGCATGATGCCCTCTTTGTTAAAAAAATTTATGAAAATTGCCATTCGACATCAAATCAGAGTCCCCCATCCCACCACCACCCCCGCGAATGCAGCAAAAGCCCTTCTTCTCCAAAACCCTTGCCGTCCCAATTCTCGGAACCCTAATCCGCGCGATGTAGTTTCCTCCGCCGCCCTTCCCCGACCGTCGGCACTCCCCTGCTGTCGTGGAGTCGTCCTCTCCAAGCATCTTCTTGTCCTCCGCTGCCTCCGCCTTCTCTGGCCCCCATCGTCGCATCGCCGTCGCTGTGGACCTCAGCAAGGAGAGCATCTACGCCGTGAATTGAGCCATCCAGAACTACCTCCACCCCGGAGACGTCGTCATCCTCCTCCACGTCCGCCCCACCAGCATACTCTACGGTGCCGACCGGGTCTCTATCGACGTCTTCGTCTCTGCCGAAGCTCTCGAGGAGTCCCACCGCAAGCTTGAGGATGACTTCGACGCATTCACTGCCGGGAAGGCGCAGGACATCGCTCAACCCCTCGTGGAGGCACAGATTCTGTTCAAGATCCACATAGTGAAGGATCACGACATGAAGGAGAGGTTGTGCCTAGAGGTGGAGAGGCTCGGTCTCAGCACGGTTATCATGGGGTCGAGAGGTTTTGTCTCTACGAGGAGGTCCAGCAAGGGGATGCTCTGGAGCGTCAGTGACTACTACGTGTGCCACTGCATTTGCCCCAATGGTACTGGACTGGGTGCTGAGGGTGTTCTGGCAGAGGAAGGAGCCCACGACCGTTGCATTTCCACCGTTGGATGATCTTTTGGAAAGACTGTGGATGTGGAATATTCACCATTGGATTTCCATTGGTTAGATTAACCTTAGGTTAACTCAAGCACTTGACTCAAATAAGGCTAAAAGTGACGGTAGGGTCTGTGGAGTAAGACGGAACAAGTTTACGGGATTGAGGAAGGAATTATGTTGTTTTAAAGATCGTAGAAGTAATGGACAAAGATTACAGTGTCTTTCGGATAAAAATCCCTTAAATAAAATAGAAAAACCGAAATGTTTCCTCCACCTCCAACCCCTCCTCCAGCCCCTCCTCCGACCGCCTTCCCCTTCCAACCCCTCCTCCTCCTCCACTCCATCCTCCACCTCCCCTTCTAACCCCTCCTCCTCCTCCTCCTCCTCCGACCACCCTCCCCTTCTAGGCCCTCTTCTGCCCCATCCTCCTCATCGACTAGCCCTCTCCTTCCAGCCCTCCCTCCAATGCCTCCTTCTCTGCCCCATGGACTTCGTCGGCAAGGGACAGCCTCCCCGACCTCCTTTTACTGACCCCATCATCCCCGACCTCCTACCTACCCCACCATCCTCGACCTCCTCCCCATCCCCTTCCGCCCATGACCTCCTTCGACCCCCACCTTCTCCGCCTTGAGCCATCTCCGTCTTTCCTTCACCCCTCACCCTAAACCCAAAACCTCCTGATCCGCCACAGCCATGGCTATCCCCTCCTCCAAAATCCATGTGCACACAGTCTTTCCAGATCTTAATTTTGAATTGATTTAATTTCATGTTAGTCTCTATCCCTGATTCTCAATCCGTTCATTTAATTATGATAGTTTGCTTTATGGTGATTCAGATATTGTTGTTGGTCTCCTCCGAAGTGCAGACCTGTAACAAAGCAACAACCCACTACCAAGCGTGAAGCAGAGGAGCATCCCCAAGTACCATTCACGAGCAATCGACACTATCACAATTTTCATTATCTCTTGTGCATTAACGGCATCTGTTTTGTGCAAATACTTGGTCCTCGGTAACATCCAGAGAATTGCATCAATTTAATCCTGCTTGTCTCCATCCCAGTCGTAATGGATTTGATCATGATCTGCATCTTTTTTCATGGATTCGGATAGTCGTGACCTGTTGTGTTTGTAGTTCGTCTCCTTATGCGCCCCCTTCTGTTGATCAAATCACATTAAACGTTCCGCTGTTCTTGAATCACAGGAGCATCCCTGAATACCATTCACGAGCAACCAACACCATCACTGCCCTCAAGTTGTTCTTCGTCTTCAGATCACGGTGGGCATTGCCGAACGTCATTGTAGGACACCACCGCCTAAAGGATAAACAAAATTGTCAGAATCCACCATCAAGAACATCTGGAGAAAGTGTTTCAATATCTTGAAACGATTCACAATAACGGTGGCATCACACTGCTTGCAGAGTGAGCACAATGGACCTTGAAACGATGGTACCCAGATGCTTGGAATCGAATGTCCCTACGGAAACACTTTCAGATGAACCTTGGCGGCAAGCTTCCGACGCGCATGAAATGAAGCTATATGTTTTCTAGCTTTATCGAACCTATTATAAATTTACTTACCTTTTTTTTTCATTTATCACCTTCTTAACTACACAACGGTTTGAATAAATTATAGTTTTGCTCAATTCATTGAGGATCATACTAACGGAAGGGAACATGTGATCATTGTGGAAGAAGTCATAGGTTGAAGTGTTATTAAAAAAAGAGGAGGTATAATTGATATTGCAACAACTCATGATGACATAATTAATAAAAACCCTATAATTATATACTAGGAGACATGGGGGAACAAGCCCCCTCCTGACCCCCCTTGTCTCCGTCACTGAGGCCATGTCCCTTATAAGCACGTATGACCCTCTACAAGGGACCTAAAACCCACATGACGATTGGAGGACTTTGATAGCATGAATTGAAGTACTTTCGGTAAGAAGCTTATGAGGGGTAAAACCTTAAAGGTCATCGAATACAAAGCCAAAATATGACAAAAATACCAAGATTTTAACCAAATCTTCCGACATATGGCTTAAGATGAGAGAAGAGTGATAGCCAATGTATATTATCGATTGAGTTTGAAGGGGGTTGGGAGGGGGGGGGGTTTGGGGGTCTTCCCTCATCAAAATTTTGATTGTGAGATCGATGCTCATTCCATTCCTCATGGGAGGTTTCATCTATAGGCATGTAAAAAAGATCGAGAATTACTTCATGAAACCTGAGTGTCAGCATATTAGCTAGTATGTGAACTAGGTTCCAATACTATCTTGATAAAGACTTAGGTGCAAATGTGAGTAAAACTATCAACATGTTGATCAGTACGTGCCAACTTGGTAAACACATTAGAGCTAGCCAAATGAAAAAATATCAAATCAAAAGAGAATCTCAAACATTTCAAGAAAATAGAGAAGAGCTTATATTACTGGCAACCGCTCCTAACCTTTTCAAAGTATCCACTTGGACCAAAGCTATTAGGCATATGAGTCGTGTGGGCACGATAAAAGGGTTCTGTATCGTAGGCAATACAAGTCTAAGTGTAGAATAGTATATTATACTCATAAAACTCTAATATATTCTACACATTCCGGATACCAACTATAATCTTGACATAAGAATGCTGGTTAATGGAGTATCGTCGCTCTAATATCGAACTGTGACATCCCCGAGACCCAGATACTCGGCAATAGCCACATCACTCGGAATGTAAAGCTAGAAAAGAAAAGAAAAAAATCCAATAATATATTGTATTCATGGTTCCCAATAGTTTATATATAAACAGCTATAAACAGAGTCCTCAACTTAATGATATTTTCGTGACTGAAAATTTAGAAAGTATGGAACCTGCAAAAAGCAATATACAAGTATAACACTATACAATTTACTAGTAAGCACGTACTATGAATAGTGCAGGAACCACAAGTAAAGTCTAGTCCCAAAGCTGCTCACTATCACAACAACACCAGCAACACCTGTCAGATCCAATGCAAAGGGCATGTTATGAGCCAGTATGGTGCAATATAACTAAACAAAGTCAAGTAAAGGAAGTAAAGTGTGTCAAGAAGTGATAAAGATAAATTTCTTATGATGGTTAAATGCTCTCACCATGCGCAACCAAGTTCACATCAAACCACAACACTCACTGACGAACACTCTATACATTACTCCTGAGTGTAGAGAGCAAATCTCCAAAGCAAATCCAAACTCCATGGTCCTTGCTAAGGGTTCACACTAGTGCAAGATCCTAAAATATATGACTATCAGTTCTACTCCATGATCATCTTTCATTAAGTCACCTTAAACGAAGAACAAGAAAAAGAATCACACTTGTTTATCCTCTTATCATCTAATATTGTTTACTAATACATCCTTCCTTCACTTTACAACTCACTAGAGCCAACCATTTACGAGGGTATAATTTAATGTTTCATAACAATTTTCCACATGTATTCTCCAAGTGAGTTCCTTTTTATTAGTCATATCGTTAGCTCCTTACCTTTATTAGTCATATCACTAGTCATATCCTTAATAATTTGATTATCTTAAAGGCCGGCTTGCTGTGGTTAACAAGTTAACCAAGTAATCGATGCATGACGAACCAATGAATAAGCAATAGTTATCCCCGCAATTAGATTAAGTGATCAAAATATGCGTGAGTCAAAATTTATTATAACTCTACATGAATCTGTATAAGTGTAAGCATGTAGATTGTCAGACACAGGGAATGTGAGGTGGGTAGAGAATTATTATTAATTATTACTAATTAATAGTAATTATTTTTTATTTTTTATTTTACTTATTTTAAATGGGTTTTAGTTATATTTAATTTTGATGTATTTTTATTTGTTTTTTATTTTATCTTTGTTTTTTATTTTTTAGTTTCTTTTACTTTCACAAGTTTATTTTTTCTTTTTTTGTTTTTAAAATAAGATGATCATAGTTTATATTATATCAGTGTATATGCATAATATAGATTTTTATATTTTTAAATAAGTCAAAAATATAGAAAATATAATGTTTTGTACCTTTTATATTTTTCTCAATTTTCGATAAATTTGGGAATATTTTTCTTATTTTTATGAATGTTCAAAGCTTAAAATATGTCAAAATAGTATATATATAATCCATGAGTTTGTTTGAGATTTAATAAATATATATAAATCCAAGATTATCCCTCAACTACTTTTAATATGTAATATATAATAAGAAAATTCAGAAATAGAAAGATATCTTTTTGGATTTTTATGTAATTTTTTGCTAATTTCTATGGTATTTTAGGGTTTTGTGATTTTTATGTTTTATTTTTGTATTTTAAGTGATTTTTGGATATGTGGTAGAATATAGTAAAATATAGAATTATATTTTTTTTAGAATTTTTAGAGTTATATTTTAATTTTTATGGGTTTTAATTGCTAAATAGGAAAATAATACATGCTTTTATATTTTAAAAATAAGAAAACTAAGATAAATGCCAAATAAAATTTATATGTGATTAAGCATGGTTCCAGGTATCTATCTTATCTTCCCTACATTTTTTGACATAAGGAAAATATTTAATACATGTAAAATACAAGAAATAAAAATATACTTAAAAACATGGATCGATTAAGAACTTATATGAACTAAAAGTTCATTTAATAACATGTCTAGAGAGTTTAGGATAAATATTGTAAAATACCAAATGTTTTCTCACGTGCTGGCAATGACCTAATAGTAAATACAATATAGCTCAGGGTCCAAATTATAATTTCACCTAATTATTTTAGACCACATGTTTCATTTACAATACTAAAAATAAAGTACAAAATGACAGAGGGTGTTGACACAATATGCCCAGGGGCATGTGACTTAGTGTGTGCGGCTTAAATCGGGTGGCTACGACTCATCCACATGGCATCACTTACGGTCTTGTTGCTGAGGAAGGGCAATGGTTCGCAATTAATCAAGGGAACATATTAGATCTGTGCCTGACTCCTGATCAGATGGTGCTATAGCTATCAGGAATAACGGGGAAGAACTTATTCCATGTTGACCTTTGATCAATGAATGTTCCCTCCTCTGATCATCTCTACAATGTTGATCATCCCTACGCCTTCCTGGGAGATCTCTACATCTGCAGGTGGGATTCAAAGGGTCTAGGCCTTGTCGAGGAGGCTTGGAGGTTGTTTATTCTCCGACCTCCTGGGAGTGATGTTCCTCGATCAATCTGACTTCCAGGTGGCTTGTTAGTATCCCTATCCTACATAAAAATGAAGAGGGGTCAAGGGCGAAGCGCTCCATTCCATTTTGAAGCTGAATCACGAATGGGTGAAGGGGCGGTGAGTCTCTGACGAGCGGTAGAGATGAGACTCGGTTCACTGATCTATGTGATATCATGCTGATCAGATGGGTGATTCGGATGGAGAAGATGGTGGGGGAAGAAAATGGTATGGTCAGAATGCTCGGAATAGGGGTATAATACGATGGAACGATGGTTGGAGCTCTAATCTCCAACCATCGTTTGTATTTTAATATTTTTCTTTGCTTTTTATTTTGTATTTATATTTTTAATGTGTTTTATATAATATATACATTACTTGAAAATATAAAAAGAGTAAAACTTTAAAGGATAAAAGAAATTAATTTTATATACAGATGCTCAATACAAAATTACCCCAAAAGCTAACTTTTATAGCATAGATCTATTTTCAATATGTTCATTAAATAAATAGTTTAATTTTAAATATAATGGATGCGAGTTTGATTCAATTTGAGTTCATATGGAGTAGATATTGATCAATGAAGTTCTATTTATGACCTTTTCATCTATGTGTACCATGAGCATTGTGCATGATTTTTATTGGTTATCATTATTGTAAATTTTTATATATTATTACGTGCAAGCTTTCGTGTTGAAAACTTTATTGTTTGAGGTATGTATACGTATAAATAAAATAGTGTGATATTAGGCTATTTACAACGTATAGAATTAGGGTTTTGTATAGTGTATGGCCTTTATCTCCTCCTACTTTATTCCCGATCGACTTAGCCAATATTTGACTTGGTCTCAGGATTTATGATCATTCAGTATCATTAATACTTCATTTATTTTGTTTCTTTTATATTCTTTAATTTTTTTATTTAAATGCATATATTTTGTGTGTTAGTTACAGAATAATGCTAGCTAATAATTCACGCAAATTAGCAGTATCTACAGGTGTTTTCCTTGAGATTTAAAGATAAAATGGAAGAATAAAGATAGATAAAATTGCTATCCATTAGTCAGGTTTTAAATAAACTTAGAGATGAACAAAAACTAACAGTTTAGACCTCCGGCAATGATTATTATCCCATTCTTTTCATTTTATGCCTAACTAATGTCTATAATACAAGCTTCAATGGATTTTTTTACTTAGGTTATGAACCTAGATGATTTAAGTTGGACGTGCATGCCATACAACTTGACGCAATCAAGTACGTTGAAACACTTAGCCTCGATCATATTCGTTTAAATTGGTAGTTTGATCTAGCAACATTTCAAATCTTGTATTATTCATGAATCCAATCTATGTTATCTGACAAGGGGGTCTATTACAGGGAGTAGACCACCATTTTTGATGGGGTTCATGTCCAAGCTTTAATTTGTATTATTCAATAATATTAGTTGGACATGGTGGTTCTCCCGTCCTATTAGTTTGTTACTTGAGGCATGAGCACAAAGTCCTTAAAGTACATATCCATTATCCATACAAAGGTGAGTATTTTTCGTGTCTTTTACTCAATTTTCACATAAACCATATTATTCTTTACCGACCATCAACTTTATATTTTTATTTCAACTATATGTTATTCATATATCTACTATTTGATTAAAATATCTCAAATTTACTATTCCACAACATGTAAAATTTTAGTATCTCAACTATGTGATTGTGCACAAGATATTATGGTATAATTCTATTACAATTTTGTTATATTTTTCCTTAAATATAAAGAAAACTTATCTTGCGATAAAATATGACCATTTACATTATTTCAATGTATTCAAAGTGACTAGACAATAAAAAAGCAAATTAAGATAATGAATGATTACTTAATATTTAATACGAAATTGAAAGAGAAGAAAATAATAATAATGTGAACACAAATTTTTAAGATGTAATCCCTCCATATACATGAACATATGTGAAAGGATTGCTCTGAGCCTTTCATGAGTATTGTAATTTAGTTACTACTGAGCAAATATAGGTAGATTATTGGAAATATGCATGGAAGCATGTGCACATGCATGCTATGAGAGGCAAGGCTTGGATGGTAGCTCTTCAATGCCAAGGCCATCATCCTTTCATTTACCCCTTGTGTAACTTTGGGACGCCTTCGCCCTCAGCTTCTATATTAACAAAGGCATGTTGCAAATGTATTGTAGATAAAAAACCAGGCAACTATTTGGGAATTGACGCAAAGTTAGATACCCTATTTTGTAATTTACCCTCTACTCCTTTTCCAAAATCCGTAGCCACCGGACTCAGCCCACATGATATCCCCTTCTCGTTGGAGGAACACGAAAAGCAAGTGCCCCTTATGGCTCCCGCTCCCGCCACTCTCCTCCTCCCCTCCCCTTACCCCGCTCGCCAGGGCCTTCCCGCCTCCTTCTGCCCCGGAACTCCCACCTCCTTCCGCCGTGCCATCTGCGCGACGGGTGGAGGCACTCGCCCAGACAAGGAGCGCGGAGCCACAGGGAGCTCGGCTCCGGAGAACACATTCCTCAAGGCGGCATGGTACGGCTCGGAACTCCTGGGGATCGCTGCATCCCTCTTTCGGCCGGCGCCTTCCAGTGACCAGAGAGGTTCAGAGCTCTTGGAAGGTGACGTGTTGGGGCGCGATCTTGTTGTGGAGGCCATCAAAGGAGACTTCGATCGTTCTTATTTCGTTACAGGTACGCAAATTTGTCAAAGTAGAAAATAAATCGGATATTTCGAATGGAGTGAAGAAGCCTTTACAATCTTCGACAAACCATCTGTCCATTAGAAACGCTCATTTTTTTTCTATAATCCGATTTTTAAAATCACATGTAAACGTCCCTTATTTCAATTCTCGTCTCGATCTTATTTGAAAAATCGCCGCTAATGTAAATAAATTAGGGTTTTACTTTTACATAACTAGACCTGTAAACATGTTAAAGTTACATAAATACTCCTGTAAACTTTGCATTTACAAAAGCCCCTTAAAATCAATACACCAGTGTCTATGGATAGGCTATAAAAATCTCTCAAGTTTGTTGTTCTTGATTGGATTCACGAAAAGGTTGACCAAAGTCCGGTTAAGGAATAAACAAATCAAACCTGGATATTGGTTTATGTTCGTTTATATCTATGAACCAAACTTGAATAGGATAGGTTTGATCACGTTCGATTCGTTTAATGCTTGATTAAAATAATATATAAATCCATGTATTTATATTTATGCATGCATGATGAGAATTGTGAAAGTTTAGCTATTCCTACTCATTGACCATTTAAATAATATAGACAAGACAAATTTCAAGCTTTAAATGGACTAAATCAATTGCATGAACCTCAATTGAGACAAAAATGAGTATCATGTAGATAAAATTAAATGTTTGCTCTTAATCAAACCTTAATCAAATTGAACCGAGCCTTTGTGAATTTTATCAAATCAAACCAAATCTAACATCATGTTTTTCAAGAAAAGTATGAGATCCCAAGGTGGGACTCACCACAAATTTGAACCTAGGTACCAAATCTAGCATCATGTTATCTTTTTGATGCAGCGTGAACTGGAGAAATAAGGCCGCATTTTTATCTACTTTTTATCCGTTAATTTTATTTACGTTTATTTTGGGTCGTCGTAATTTTATTTTAAAATAAGAGATCGTGTGTGATCTCTAAAGTAGTTAGTTTCAATTTGAATTTCAAATTAGTCGGTTAGAGTCAGATTAGGATAATTAGCTTGAATTTGAATTTGAGTTTCTATTTTTGTAATCTCATCCCTCCTATATAAAGGGATGATAGACTAGTTGTTTAGCAAGTTCAGTGATATAAAAAATTGAGATTTTATTCTCTATCTCTCTCTCCCCTCACGTGGTCTTCACGTTTCTTTTCTCCATCCTCTCGTGTTCTTGACGAGCTTCTCCTCTCAACCCCTCCAATTTATTCCTCTCTCGTCTCTCTCCTCCCCTCGCGATCTCCGCGATTCTCTTCTCCAAAATCCCTTGTTTTTCCGACGAGCTTCTCTCCTCAAGCCCTCTATTTTTTCTCCACCAAAAATTCCACCATCAAAATATTTTATTTTCCGTCGCCGAATATTCAATTTGCATCAAGTGGTATCAGAGCATGGCCTACATATCGTCCTCACGATCTAACGATCCGTCCAGACGTTCGCACCGACATGCGACGAAAGACCATCATTCGTCGGGAGACGAATTTTTCAAGCGGAGGAGAATTGATGCAGCGTGAACTGGAGAAATAAAGCCGCATTTTTATCTACTTTTTATCCGTTAATTTTATTTACGTTTATTTTGAGTCGTCGTAATTTTATTTTAAAATAAGAGATCGTGTGTGATCTCTAAAGTAGTTAGTTTCAATTTGAATTTCAAATTAGTCGGTTAGAGTCAGATTAGGATAATTAGCTTGAATTTGAATTTGAGTTTCTATTTTTGTAATCTCATCCCTCCTATATAAAGGAATGATAGACTAGTTGTTTAGCAAGTTCAGTGATATGAAAAATTGAGATTTTATTCTCTATCTCTCTCTCTCCCCTCTCTCTCTCTCTCTCCCCTCACGTGGTTTTCACGTTTCTTTTCTCCATCCCCTCGTGTTCCTGACGAGCTTCTCCTCTCAACCCCTCCAATTTATTCCTCTCTCGTCTCTCTCCTCCCCTCGCGATCTCTGCGATTCTCTTCTCCAAAATCCCTCGTTTTTCCGACGAGCTTCTCTCCTCAAGCCCTCTATTTTTTCTCCACCAAAAATTCCACCATCAAAATATTTTATTTTCCGTCGCCGAATATTCAATTTGCATCACTTTTCGAATCCAGTATCCCAAACCATTAATTATATCGAAGATACCAAATTGAACCTAGGTACTATCACTTAGGTTCCAATTTATTTACATAACATAGCCGTTAATAATAGTATTGGGAATTTTACTTATTATCCACTATTTTTCTAAATTTTGACTATCATACCCCTCTTTTATTTCCTCATTCATCTCTTCACCTTCTTCTCTAACCGTAATGTCCTCCATTAACTACTTTCCCCAATATTACTAGTTATTTCTCCACACCCTCCTACCTACAACAATGATTCTCTCGCAAAGGACCTTCCTCTCTCCTCTTACCTCATTGATATCCACCCATCCCACTTGTCTCGTGCCACTTTGTGAATGTGCGATATATTGCACCTAATACCTACTCTTATTGCCAAAATCATCCTTATCCAGCTCAACCCATGGCAAGTTCTCGGAGAGACACCAATTCTTAAGCCTTGTCAAAGGCCCACACTCTCATTGTGTTGGACACGTGAGTTCATAGTGAGCCGTTATGCAAGAAATGGTATAACAAATTTATAATATTCTATATTTGAAATAAAATATTAGTTAAATTCGCATTACTGATAAGGTCGCTCAGTATGAATGGGGACACGTACCGTGACTATTTTGGTTATCACACAACTGTTGATCTAAATAATTAGATCATGTAGGCTAATGCAACGATTGCCGATATAAAGCATTACATTGAAGATACAACTGGCATCACAAAGTGTTATTCAAAGGAGATCTCCAGTCTGAGAAGAGATGTCAATCTTCTCTAAAGACTGATGTCTGATTGATACTCTCGATGCATGTCCTTTACATAGGAATAGAGATATGGATGTTTCAGACGAGTCAAGTTAAAGAGTTAACTTGATAAGATCAAGATACTAGGACCAACATTGTATATTGTAAGGAAAAGGCACACATCCTTTGATCGGAGGTAGGTATATATCTATATATCTAAGTCTCTACATTTGGTAGATAAATATGTTTATAGACTGACAATGTATATATACTAGTGAGTCGGTTTGCATACAAGGAAATATAAGGCGCATGATCTCTCAAAGAGATCATAAATTCTCATACTTAATAAACTGGAAGATAAGATCTCACTCATGAGATATCACGGTTACAATGAAGTGGTCATTTGTTTAGGAAACATGATACAAATTCGAGAATAGTAATATATGCTTTTGGAAAGCATTGATTAATATTTTCGTCAAATTATCATTTGAGAAATATAATGATAACCCATAGAAGGAGACAATTAAATATGTGATAGACATTTCATATTATTCAAGGTCTTGCAATATGTAGGATGCATGAATATTGGGAATGCTCGAGGTTGATGTGATTGCAATAGATTGTATTCCATGACGTTCCCGACGCTTCCATTCTGAGGGAATGATGAAATCCGATAAATTTTAGTTACTCTACTTAGAGATTCAATGAACAATATCTAATTCAATTAAATCTCAATTATAGAAGTAAATTTTAGATCCAAAGAGTTGGAAATTATCTGAAACTGTTTATGATCAATTGGAGAATTGGTTTGATATCTGACTCGATTATTCAAGTTGTTAGATATCATGATATTATCACCAAGTATTTGCAAATGCGACACACGAGTCTTAATTGGATTATGAATCATACATTTAGAAATCGATAATCATAATAAGGATTGTAGAATTATTATTATTGTTGATTGATTATACGAGCATGCGAATACGATTCACATAATTCACACTTAATTAATGTGAATATAGATTCACAATAATTAGAATTAATGTGAATGCGATTCGTATTTATTATTGAGGCTTATGTGGGTTATCAAATTAATATTAATGTGAATTGGATTCACATATTTCATTAATTATGTGGAGAGAATAGAATGACATACCTTCATAGAGACCCTAGGGCTCTCTTATACAATAGAAAAGCACTGGATAAATTACATAATAGGTACAAGGAAGAAAAATAAAAAAGAAGTACACACTCAAAGATACAAATATCTCAACACCCCCCTCAAGCTGAGCAGATATATATATCTATCATGCTCAACTTAGAACAACAACTCTGGAAAGGACCTCTAACAAGTGCTTTGGTGAATATATCTGCAGTCTGATCTCCAATAGTGACATGAGAGGTGGATATGAGTCCCTTATGGATCATGTCTCTGGTATAGTGGCAATCTACCTCTATATGCTTGGTCCGTTCATGAAATGTAGGATTATTGGCAATAAATAGAGCCGCTTGTTTATCGCATAGAAGCTGCATTGGAAGAGGTACCTCAACTGCAATATCAGTCAAGACTGATCTAACCCACATCATCTCTATTCTCCACCGAGCCATGGCTCTGTACTCAGACTCTGCACTGGATCTATCAACCATTGTCTGCTTCTTGCTCTTCCATGACACTAATGAACTCCCAACAAAAACCGTAAAGCCATGTGTAGACTTCCTGTCTCTAGGGCATCTTGCATAATCTGCATCCGCACAAGCTGTTATCTCAAGAGATGCACCTCTGCTGAATATAGGGCCAATACATGATGAAGTCCAAATACCTCATAATCATATGGTCAACATCCATATGTACATGTTTGGGCTGCTCCATGAACTGGCTCACCTTGTTCATAACAAAGGATATCTTTGGCCTGGTGATAGTGGTATAAAGGAGCTTCCCAACAAGCTCCCCGTATCTCCTCTTATCTACATCCTCAGTATCATCATCGTATAATCTAATGCTCGGATCCATAGGGGTAGTAGCAGGCTTGCACGCTATCATACCTGTCTCTAGTAGGAGATCAATCACAAACTTCATCTGGGTCATCGCAAGACCACGTTGGTTCCTGGTAAACTCTAATCCGAGGAAGTAACACAGATTGCCAAGAGCCTTAGTTACAAACTTCTCACCTAGGAACTTCTTAGCAGTCTGAATACCCTGCTCATCATCACTCGTGACAATTATGTCATTAACATAAACTAGAGTGGCAACTGTACCTCTCTGTGTTCTTTGAACAAAAAGTGAATGATCTGCAGTGGACCACAAACCCCTAGTGCTTTATAAACTTTGATAGCTTCTGGTACCAAGCTTTCGGATTCTGCTTCAGGCCATAAATTGCCTTGTGGAGCATACACACCTTCTGAGACCCCCCTTCAGCAGCAAACCCTAGTGGCTGCAGCATGTATACCTCCTCCTGTAGATCTCCATATAGAAAAGCATTCTTCTCATCGAGTTGGTAAAGCCGCTAGTCCCGAGTCATGACAACTGATAGAAGAATACGCAAGATCGAATGTGTAGCCGCCAGTGAGAAGATATCCTAGTAGTCCACCCCATATGTTTGGGTGAACCCTTATGCTACGAGCCTTGCCTTGTAGCGATCCACATCGCTATCTGCCGTTGCTTCATCGTAAAGACCCATTTATACCCCATAAAAATCGCACCTGGAGGAGCAGAAACAATGCTCTAGGTACCACGAGACTGTAAAGCTGCCATCTCCTCATCCATGGCAAGTTGCCAGCTACTGTCCTGTATTGCCTCCTGGTATGTTCGTGGGATAGCAGAAACATAGAGTCCTACTACAAACCTCTTGTACTCCTATGAAAGATGATCCAAGGAAACATGAGCAGCTAAAAGATAAGTGGCACATGTACGACGCGGCTTCTGCAAGGCATAGACACATCAAGATTATCGGCCTCTTTGTGTACAATGTCATGTAGTACCAAGCATGTCACCAGTACCATTAGTAGAAACAATGTGTTCTTTACATACCTAAGGCGTGCTGGATGATGGGGAAGGCGCATGAGCAGAGGGCTAAGTAGAGGGCATGTAAATATAAAAAACGTGGTATAAACTATGCCAGGGTAGATGGTGGTGGTGGTGAAGGAGGTGACTGTGGCTTAACCTGAGTAGGTGGTGGTGGAAGCAAAGGCAATGGTGGAACGAAAACATCTTCACCATAGTCAGAGGTGGATAACCTGTCACCTGTAGGAGAAAAATACATGGCATACTAAAAAAACGTGACATCAACACTCACATAATACTTTCTTCGGACATGATCAAAACATCTATACCCTTTTTGGGTATGAGAATAGCCAACACACGCATTAGACAACTCTTGGAGAGAGTTTGTCACAACCAGGAGTAATATTGTGGACAAAGGCCACAGACTCAAAGATCTTGTGAGTAAGAGAGAATAAGTCATTCTCGAGAAACACAATCAAGAAAGGAACCTTTTTTCCAAGAACAGTGAAAGGCATGTAGTTCACTAAGTAGCACCACATCACTCTAGAACGAATGAGGAGCTGGACTCTGAATCAAATGAGTCCTTGTGGCATCAAGAAGATGACGATGTGCGTTCAACAACCCCATTCTGCTGCGATGTGTACGCACAAGAAGTCTGATGTACAATACCAAGAGATATGAGGAAATCAGACATCTGTAAAGTGAGGAACTCCAAGGCATTGTCAGAACGAATAAACTTCACATGAGCAGGAAAAATGTTCTTTATTTCAATAAGAAATGATTTAATGACAGGACCAACATCAAACTTATTCTTTCACAAGAAAATCCAAGAAATTTTAGAGAAATCATTTACTGCTACTAGATAGAACCGATGTCCCTGATGATTGGGAACACGACTAGGATCCCAAATATCAAAATGAAATAACTCAAATGACCGACTACTGTGGCGACTATGGCTACTCGAAAAGGAGGAACGATTATGCTTCCCAAGCTGGCATGCCTCACACTCTAAAGTGGTACGACTAGAGATCTGAGGGAGGACATGATATATCTTCTGTAGAAGAAGATGTCCAAAGAGAAGATGCCACATGAACGGAGAGATTGATCCGGTAGGAATAGTCACAGTACCATCAAAAGAAGGTTGGACCAGTCTGTAAAGCCCTCGCTTCTCACGACCACATCCAATCACCCTGCTCGTGAATATGTCCTGAAACATAAGAAAAGATGGGTCAAATAGGCATCGAGGGATGCTCTGTCTTTTCCAGGCTGGATACGATACCTAGTCCTAGGCTTTTGAGGGGGTGCATCTGAAATCTTGATTCTTTGATAGCTTTTCCACCTCCTCTTGTTTATTCTGAGGCGCGCTGACGTACTGCGCAAATAATAGAAGGTGGAACCCTCTTGGCACGACAATGTAAATCTTTTGTATTCTGACTAACGGACACAAGATTTATCTGAAATGTTGGTGCATGTAAGACATTCTACGGGCGCATCGAGGACAATCTCACAATGGGTAAATGAATCTCATTTGCAATCACCACTGATTAGGGATGAGCATCGGGCCGGATTGGGCCCACCTTGGCCCAAGCCAAGCCCGTTTAACGTGGCGGGCTCCGGGCTGGGCCTAGGCTCGAATAAATATGGAAAAATCAGCCCAAGCCCGGGCCCAACCCGATGATACTTGGGCCAGGCCTGGGTTGGGCCGGGCTCGATTAAGAACTGATTAGGACTTGTCATCTTCATGTCCTTGAAATATAGAGAGGTCCAAGGGAAAAATATTTCTTCTTCTTCCATGCTTATATTATTTGAAACTTTATCTTGCAGCCAAAGAAACAGAGGAAGAATAAGGAACGACAAGGAAGCTATTCCTATTCCAAGAATCCAAGCTCCAACACACATAACAAATATACACCAAATATCCTAAAACTAAATACCATGTCCAGTTTTTATTTTATAAATTTGAAACCGAGCTACTGATTGACCTGATGGCAAGCTGCGAGCATCAAGGTGGCTGGATGAGGGATGCGGGTGAAGGGGAGGGGTAGGGTAGGTGGTTGTAAGGATTGGGGTGGGGGCAGGGGGATGCGCGACGCCTTCTTTATCGGGTCGAGCCTTCGACGTGCATATATTCGGGCCAACCCATGGGCTTCGGGCTTGGGCCCATTGTTGCCCGAGCCCAACCTGATAATGGAATTGGGCCGAAAATTAAGCCCAAGCCCACCCGACTATTGTTGGGGCTCGAGCCTGGGCCAGGCTTTATCGGGCAGGGCATCGGATTGGGTCGGGCTGGCCCTACCCAATGCTCATCCCTACCGCTGATCTACCAAAAGGGACAGATCTGTAAGAGCTAAACTGTGCTAGATCTCCGCACAGATGATGAGATGCGCCAGAGTTCATATACAGTCAGTTAAATCTGAGCTACTACAACTAGTAAGTGCATAAGCTATACCTGAAGAACTCGTGGAGGCTCTGGAAGCCGCTGCAACATCTGAAGATCCTGCAATGTAGTTGGTGTGGTCATTATCTCTTTCAATCGAGAGATAATATCATCGAGCCTAGCATCATTAGAGGGAGCCGGAGTAGTTTCAGTCTGCTCAGCTACACTGGGCTGTAGCTAATGTCTGCAGGTGCAATTCTTTCAACCGGAGCAAGCGCCCCCACTCCGATCTTCATCTCCTCCTCTGGCGAGCTTCCACCGCAACACACGCCTGGCTATGTCATCATCACCTCATCTCGTCAGCACCTTCGCCAGCAAACCTGGAAGCTCCCGTGTGCTTCAGGCACCTTGGAAAGAGCGTGGAGGACGAGATGGTACCTCGTCAGAGATCCATAAGCGTCACCACTCCTACGGCCGTGTTTTCGAAGAGCAGATGCTGTTGGATGGCCATCCCTCGGTGGCCATCCAACGACCCAGATGAGGCCACGTCGCACCACCATAGCAACCAGGCTTGGAGGAGCCGAGCCATCTCTGAAGCTCCTCGGGTCACCCACATGGCTCGAGGCACTTACCCGCTTGAGCCTAGTCCCGAGCCTCAGCTAGCGTGCCCCGCATGTGAGGGGTTGAGATAATTATAGATAAGCTCCCTGGGCCTTTTACCAATTGCATTCAGGCCCAGGCACGCGTGCTCCACGTGCGCGCTTGGGCATTTTACAGAAAGATCCCTCCGGGTTTCTTATTTGCAGAAATGTCCTCACCAGGGACCTTAATGCATATTTATCTTTTTATTTCTTTACCTTTTATTACAATTATGGTCATGGAACTATATTGCTTATATCTTGATCATTTTAACTCCAAATTTTAACTCCAAATTGAACGATTTCAATTGCATCTTGCTCCTAATTTAATGATCTATTCAATGGCATATACAATTCTTTGATTTGATACATAATTTCAATTGCTAAATTCTAGGTCATTCATTGTATCATTTGCTCATCATTTGAATGCCATTATTGTATCATTATTGAATCTTGATGTTTTAATTGATAAAGGAATTGAACTAATTTGGTTTGCTCTATAAATGAAATCTTCTTAGGGCATATTTCTATTTGCATCATCATACCTCATATCATCACTCATTCATTTTAAAAACAAAAAAATGCATGCTTCATTTCTTGTGCATTTTGTTTGCATTTTACCACAATCATTCTATGTTGCTCATTTCATCTACATCATCACATTGTGTGTGTGCATCTGCATACCTGCATTATGAAGACTTAATCCTATGAATTTAATCACTCAATTTTTAATCAATAATTTTCGATGAATAGACAAGGAGGCTCGTGTCCATGTGTTTGACCTTAGTATACTTGCCAAGTAAAATAACTTCCACATATTCGAAGGTGTGATTTTGGATAGCTCGATTTCCACCTCCTATAGTACAATTATCCATTATTAAAGAGACGAATTTCACATTCATCAGGCTCCGGTCTAGGACCGTTGCTCTGATAACATGTGGAGAGAATAGAATTGCATACCTTCATAGAGACCTTAGGGCTCTCTTATATAGGAGAAAAGCCCTGGGTAAATTACATTAGTGGTACAAGGAAGAAAAATAAATAAGAAATACACACTCACAAATACAAATATCTCAACAAATTAAATGTAGGTTTGATTTACATTTAATTTTGGACTAATGAAGTGGATTGATTATTTGAGAGGATGTTAATTATCCCAAAATGATAATTGGTAAGTAACAAAAAAGAGAATTCTATAGTTACGAGAGACCAACTTGAAATAGGATTTTTTCGAAAGAAGTACGCAGGTGGCCTCTCAAGATGGGACCCATCTCAAAGGTTGCATATAACTTTATAAAAATAAAAGAAAATGATACATGTTATTACATGTTCCAAGATCTACACAATGCCTTACAATGTTCAATTACATTCTCAGAATAAAAGCTACCCCTCCAAAAATAGTGATATTTCGCGTGCACTAAATCGCCCAGAACACCGCGAAGGGGAGCACACTGTCCTTATGGTTGAAACCGCAAATCAATCTGACATCTCTCCAGAAGCTCAGATAGTCCCAGTTTCCAAGGCAAGCGATATCTTCCCTATCCTATACCTCATCCGAGGATGAGCATGAGAAAAATAAGTGATCCGTATCTTCCACCGCAACGCTGCATCTATTGCAGAGAATATCATCCACCCCCAACGTATGACCTCGTCGTGCCTTCGTGAGAACCCTCCCAAGCCTGAACAACCACATAAACATCTTAATTTTGGCCGGCACCATGCTCCTCCAAATCAAGTTCATGTCCACACCAACCTCCTCCTCCACTGCTTCCGCGAAGAACCAGTACACCTTCTTGATTGAGAAAATGCCATCGCCCCAGATATAATGGTCCCTGCCATCCGATGGGCCCTCTCCTCGAGCCAATTCCGCCTATAGGGCCAAGAACTCTGTAACCCTCTGCTCTGATAGGTCACCCGCAAAGATCAGCGACCAACCCCCCACCCCACACCTGCTGCACAACCACCTCCTTGTCCACCGCAAGCTGCAGCAGTCTAGAAAACACTCTCCCAAGGTCCCCTGTCCAGTCGTCCATCCAAAATCAGAAACCCCCATCATTCCCCAACATGATTGTGGGGATTGAAATTTACGATTAAACAACTAGTAATATATTAGGATTTGAATTTCTTTACAAATTAATTGTGGAGATAAAACCTTATATATCCCATGATGGATGCCCACTTTGCGGATTATAAATATGATGTTGACATTCATCATTTATTCAATTCAAATCCCAAGTAAGTCCTAATTCCAAAAGGAAAAATGAGAGAGGAAGAGTCTTACCTCTCTATTCCTCTCGGTCATCCCCATCTCCCTTAGCCTCTCCACCTTGGCTGCCCACCTCTGTCTATCCATCTACATATTGGCATGCACAATTGATAGAGAAATGGTCTTCCTCTATGTGCCTCATGCCGAGAAAAAGAAATGGATTTTGTGATACGAAATTCAAGAGCGTGGTGATCACCCAGATAATTTTAGCATCCACAAAGGAGGGGGGAATTATTTCTTAGGTTCGTCGGATGCTCACGGTTCATCACCGTACCTGTGAGTGCAATAATTGTAGGATCTGACTTGAATAAGGAGATCTCTTCCATTAAAAACCACATAGATCAAAGGTAACATTCCCTTACTCATGTGATTTGTGATAGAAAAAAATTCTCCAATTGCTATACGCTCATACAATGAGCCTTGTGTTTTCCAAATTTGATTTGTATATACCACGCTTTTATGATATGTGAGGTCATACCTCCATTGAAATGTTATCTAGGTCGGATGATTTAGATTTACATCTGGGTGCAATGAATAAAACTCCTATTTCCCCATTGCGGTATATTGTTTTTTTGCGATCTTTCATGTTTCGAATGTTTAGCGGTGTGGAGAAGAAAGACAAATGGGATGTGTATTCCATAGGGATAGAGTCTCTTATATATAGAGAAAACCCTAGAGAGTACAAGAGGAAAAATACATAAATACTCTTGAGGGGTTATGGAACCCGAATGGTTAAAGGTTATGAAACCTGAAGGGTTAAGAGTTACGGAACCCGAAATGTTACAACCATAATATTAATATACTAATTCTAACACTCCCCTCAAGTTGGAGCATATCTGTCGACCATGCCCAACTTGGATACTAAGTACATGGGGCGCTTCCTTGGTAGAGCCTTTGTGAGGATGTCTGCAAGTTGAAGCTCAGTGGAGATGTGTGGAGTGCTGATTCGTCCTCCTCGTACTGCATCGCGAATAAAATGGCAATCAACTTCAATATGTTTTGTCCGCTCATGGAAAACTGGGTTGTTGGCGATGTACGTGGCAGACTTATTGTCGCAGTATAAGGGTACAAGAGTGGTGACTGATATGCCAATTTCTGTTAGGAAAGAAACAAGCCATGTGATCTCACATGTGACATGAGCCATTGCCCTGTATTATGCTTCCGCACTGGATCTGGTGACCACTTTCTGCTTCTTGCTTCGCCAAGTGACAAGGTTATCCCCAACAAACATGACATATCCTGTAGTGGATCGGCGATCCTCAGGAGAGCTAGCAGTCAGAATCTGTATAGGTGGAGATATTAGTGTGCCCATTCACCCTATAGAAGAGTCCACGTCCGGGAGATTCCTTCAAATATCGAAGGATTAAAAGAACACCCTGCCCAATGACAGTAAAGAGACTTCTCCATATGCTGTCTGGCTCTGCTCACAACATATGATATCTGGCCTAGTAACAGTGAGATAGAGTAATTTTCCCACTAAGCTTCTGTATCGTGTTGCATCTTCAAAATCTGTATTAGTAAATGCTGAATATTTTCTCACTTCTGCAGGGATGCTAGATGGCTTGCATCCAAGAAGTCCTGCCGCAGTCAGAATATCGAGGCAATACTTTCTCTGTGAAAGATGAAGCCCCTCTGTTGTGCGTATTACTTCGATGCCAAGAAAATAACGAAGTTGGCCAAGATTTTTCGTGACAAAGACCTTCTGGAGGAAGGTCTTGGTCTCCTGAATACCATCTATATCATCTCCTGTGATAACCATATCATCAACATAGACAACAAGGATGATTGTGCTAGTAGATCGTCGTCTAACAAAGACAGAGTAGTCAGATGTTGTCATCTGAAAATCAAGTATGTTGATTTCCGTAGTGAGCCTGTCAAACCATGCCCTTGGGCTCTGCTTTAGGCCATAAATGGCCTTGCGTAGTCGACATAGATGCTCCCCCTCGACTACATATCCCGGCGGTTGCATCATGTAGACCTCCTCCTCAAGATTACCATGGAGAAAGGCGTTCTTCACATCAAGTTGATAAATGGGCCAAGCCTTGTTGGCAACAACAGAGAAAATGGTACGTATCGACCCTATTCTGGCAACAGGCGAGAATGTCTCAAAATAATTAACTCCAAAGGTTTGTGTGAAACCTTTGGCAACAAGCCTGGCTTTCAATCTGTCAATAAAACCATCAAGTGACTGTTTGGTCGTGAAGACGTGAAGACCCATCGACAAGCCACAAGGCGAACTCCCGAGGGGCACAACACAATATCCCACGTGCCCCGAGAGGTAAGTGCATCCATTTCCTCATCCATGTCTTGTCGCCAACCATGGTCCTACATTGCACTAAAATGATCTCTTGGAACAGAAATAGCATTCAGAGCATCTGCAAATCTCTTGTCACAACTAGATAAACCATCTGTAGAAGTAAAATGTGACATGGGGTGATATGTACATTGCCTTTTTTGTTTGCGTATAGCTATAGGAAGCTCCCCAGGTACATCCGGGACAGCAGTGGTGGAAGCACTCGAAGTGGTCATATCATCCTGCATAAAGGGGACAGGTAAAGGCATAGACATTGATGTAGAAGATATAGAGGTATGTTAGCGAGTATAGACGATTGGCGGAGAAGGGAGGTTCAGAGAAATGTCACTCACAGTCTGTGTGAAATAACTTGTTTTCTCAAAGAAGGTGACATCGACAGACACATAATATTGACGTCCAACAGGATCATAGCAGCGATAGCCTTTCTGAGTACGAGAGTACCCAAAAAAGACACATTTAATGGTACGAGAAGATAATTTGTCAATTGCATGAAAGTTATGAATAAAGGTAATACAACCTAAAATTCGCAGAGGTATGGGAAAAGAAGACTCGGTAGGGTAAAGTACGGAAAATAGAGTTGCCCCTTTCAGAACAGATGAAGGAACACGGTTGATGAGATATACTGCAGTAATGATATCATCTCCCCAATATTGTTTAGGAACACTCATTTGACTAAGAAGAGATCTGGCAACATTTAGCAAGTGTCGGAGTTTCCTCTCAGCTATACCATTCTGTTATAAAGTATATGGACATGATGTTTGGTGAACAGTTCCCTGGGATGCAAAGAAAGTGGTCAAGTCATGTTGGGTTAACCAAGAGCATTGCCAGGACGAATGATCTTAACAATGCTAGAAAAGTAAGTTTTAACACATTGAAAGAAAATTTTGACAATTTGATTAATCTCCGAATGCTCCTTTATTAGATATACCCAAGAAGATCGACTATAGTCATCAACGAAAACTATAAAATAATGATGACCACTTAATGTGCGGATTGGACAAGGTCCCCAAACATCACAATGAACAAGATGAAAAGCAGCAGTACTACGAGACTCAGTATGAACAGGAAATGAAGCTCGATGGTGTTTCCCGAACTCACATGCCACGCACTGAAAGGGCTTCAGAGCAGAGAGTTCAGGAAACATCATGGAGATGGCCTTGGCAGAGGGATGCCCAAGGTGCAGATGCCACAGGAACGGATCTTTGAAGATGGATGCAACACCAGCAAAATTGGAGTCCGAGGGTATGTCAAGATAATATAGGCTGTTCTTCTCATGACCCCCACCAAAAATCTGCTTCGTCCGAATGTCCTGAAAATAACAAGACTTATCAAATATCACACGACAATGAATGTCAACACAAAGCTTGTGAACTGACAGCAAGCTAAGAGAAAAATCAGGAACACAGTGAACCCCTGAAAGTCGGAGCTTGGAAGAGAACTCCATATTAACGACGATAATAATATGTAATTGAGTCCCATTAGCGACTCGAACTGACTTCACAGAGGTAGATGGTATGGAAGAGGTGAGCAGACTATCTTCTCCAATGAGATGAGTAGAGGTACCGGAATCAATAATCCAAGCTGGAGTAGGAGTGATAGCAGAGTTGGCTATTGTACCTGAAGGAGTAGCCAAAGCAACAATTGTAAGGTTACTAGTGGTGGTAGGCCCTCGAGTCTGAAGGATCTGCATTAGGCGGGAGTAATCTGCATCGTTAAGATGAACAATCTTGCCACTGGAGGTAGGCGATGCCTCTTCCACATCATGTGCATCCTCATAAGCATTATTGGCGTGATAAGAAGGTACACCAAACTTTTTCCAGCATCGTTCAGTCGGGTGGTTCCACCTACCACAGTGAGTGCATGGGGCAGTAGAGTCTTGTCCACGACCATGACCAAAGTCACGGCCTCGTCCAGATTCCCATCTACGGTCACGAATTGGATCACGATCGTGTCCTCCTCGCAAGCCATATTTGCCTCCTCGCCCAGATGAGGCAATGTGTGCAAAGTTCTCTGTTGAAGGTAAGACGGGAGGCCGGGCAGTGGATGTCTCGAGCTCCTCAAGTCGGCCAAAGATGGCCTTCATTGTTGGCAGTGCGTCTGATATAAAAAATTGCTCCTTCGCTGCATGGTATCTAGAATGCAGGCCATCAAGGAAGCAGTATACCTGTCAGTCAGAACGTTCTTGTATATGTTTGGTGCAACATGATGGCTGGAATATTGCAAGCTCCTCATACAGGCTGGAGAGATGTCTGTAGTACTCGATGAGGGTGGAATCACCCTGAGCTACAAATAGTTGTTTACTGTTAAACACCATGCAGATGGAAGTCTGGATAGGTACGAAGCCAGACTTGTTGCTCGTGAATTTACTCAAACATATGGAATGGATTACCTCGGCACATTCTCCCCAGTGGCTCGTCATTCTACTCTATGGATTTTTCTGTCTGTTGATGTGGTACGTGACTGGTCTCTCCTCCAGCTTGATGTTAAAAATTCTTTTTAGTATGGGGACCTATAAGAAGAAGTCTACATGCAACAATCTTCTAGGTTTGTTGCTGAGGTGGAGTATCCACAGATTTGTAGACTTCATAAGGCAATATATGGCCTTAAACAGAGTCCTAGTGCATGGTTTCAAAAGTTCTCGGATTTTAATTGAGAAGTAGGGATTTCAGAGGTCAAATGCGGATCATTCATTATTTGTACTGAGAACTCCCAGAGGCATGGTGGCTATTATGATATATATTGATGGCATATTATTCACATGTGATGTCATGCATGGGATAAAAATGGCTAAAGAATTTCTAGGCCGAAATTTTTTTACCAAGGATCTTGACACCTTACTATATTTCTTGGGATTAGAATTTGCTAGAAATCAACAGGGTCTTGTGATGACTCTACAGAAGTATGTGACAAATATGCTAGTTGAAACATGAATGATTGGATGTCGGCTAGGTACCACTCCTATGGACCCTAGTATGAAGTTATATGATGATGATACAAAAGAGGTGGGCAGGAGACGAGGGGAAATAGCGGGGAAGCTTCTTTATGCTACTATATCCAGATCATATATCTCATTTGCAGTCAGTCGGGTGAGTCAATTCATGGAACAACCTCGACAGATACGCATGGATGCTGTATATATGATTTTGAGATACCTAATGTCTTCTCGAGGTGCAGGATTATTATTCAAAAATGGGGAAACACTTACCGTTTCTGCATGCGCTAATGCTGATTATGCAAGATGTCCAAAGGATAGAAGTCTACTTCAGGATTTGCAGTTTTTGTTTCTAGCTCTCTTGTCTCTTAGAAGAGGTCCAAAGTGCTGAGTCATATTATAGGGCTATGGCACAAGATAGTACATAAATGATGTGGGTTCGAGCTGTACTAACAAATTTACATATAGTCGTACCTATTCCTATGTAGCTAAAATGTGATAACCAAGCTACCCTGTTCATTGCAAACAATCCTACATTTCATGAGAGAATCAAGCATATTGAAGTGGACTGCCACTACACGAGGGATATGATTTAGAAAGGGTTTATCTCTTCTTCTCATGTCAGCTCAGGGGATCAAACTGCATATATCACTAAGGCTTTGCTCAGAGGGTCGTTCCAGAAATGCTCATCCAAGGTGAGCATGATTGACATCTATGCTCCATCTTGAGGGGGAGTATAGAGTTATATTTATGTCTTTGTATTGTTTTCCAATTTTTCTATTCTTCTGTCTATCATATATAATTTACCCATAGGTCTCTCCCCTATATAAGAGAGCCTAGTGTTCAAGGAATAAACAATGTTTTCGTTTTTTTCCCAATATGCCAGTCTTCCCAAACTGGATCCTTACACAAGATGAAGCCCCCATCATACATATCCTTTACAAGATTAATGTATAGGACATGTACTTGTCTCTTCTTCAAAACTCTCCATAATATCTCCTTTGGGACTGAATCATAATCCTTCTCCGAATCAATAAAAAACATATGGAGGTTCTTTTTTTAACTCCATAATCAAAATTCATGTTTTATATTTTACAATTGAAAGAAATCAAAATTACAAATCTCTTCTTTATTATTACCGATGTTGTGTTTAATTGTGTTGTATTGTTATTTACTACTAAACGAATCAAAGTTACTGATATTGTGTTACTATTTACCAAGGTTCAGAAAGTTGGTATGAAGTATTCGTTCGGTCAGGCAGTTTGGAGCGAGTAAGCGGTAGGTGGAAGTATATGCGGATTATGCGATTTCTATTATTTTAATTAAAAATAATTTAAAATATAATAGTAATTTCAAACATTAGATATTTATATTTTAAAAATATAACATGGAAGAAATATGAAATGAAGACTTTTTTTTGTACAAAGTGATATCAACCAAAGCATTTTCAAAAGTCATCCATTTTCAAAAGATAAAGATGTTAACTTATCGGTAGAGAGAGTAAAAAAATTGTAAATTGATTCAAGATAGAAAAAATGGTAAATATCATTGTCCAAACTGGAATGTAACTTTTTTTAAAAGTATAACCTGATTAATAGACACAACCATGAACATTCGTACTTTAGTAAATGGTGTATTTGTCTACTCAAAGTTAAATATTAAAAAAATCAACTATTTAAGCACAACCATACTCGGTGCAGTAAGGGGATCACCTCCGCGTATGCGGCCGCCTGGGTGGACTTTCCGAACACTGCTATTTGCTATTATATTGTTATTGATGCTCCGTTGTTATTACAACAACAACAACAACAAAGCCTTTTCCCACAATTAAGTAGGGTCGGCTACATGGATTCTTCGCCTCCATTCAGATCTATCTTGGGTCAATCTCGGACTTATATCCAAAAAACTCCGTTGTTATTATGGAGGTAAATTAATATTGTGCTGTTATTTACTACTGAATGGACCAAAGTTACTCATATTGTATTACTATTTGCTACTGTATTGTCATTGATGCTCTGCCGTTATTATAGAGATAAATTACAGATGTTGTGTTGTTATTTACTACTAAGCGAATAAAAAATACTATTATATTACTATTTACTATTGTGTTGCTATGGATGCTTGGTTATGATTTACTAATAAGTGAATCAAAATTACAACTCTCTTCTTTCATATTGCCACTTTTCTGTATAAACTAGATCCGTGAATCAAATTCTCCATCCAGGAATCAAATACCTCGTCCTCCAACATATTCTACAGACCTCCATCCGCAAGCCCACCCCCACCTTCCCTTCCCCATCGTAAACCCCTGTGGAAGTCTATTCCGTTGTGCCATTCGCGGTGTGCCTCCTCCATCTTCATGGTGCCTCATTGGGGATGGTGGCTCACCAATGTCGTAGAAGCCCTTCCGATTCTGGCACTGTGCACGTGCCTTCTCCATCTCTATCTTCACGGTGGTGCATCGTTATGATGGAGATGATTTTCGGTGGAGATAGATGTGCGTAGGATGTGTATTTAGGGAAATAGGATCAATTTCTTGTAGGATGTGTATTTAGGGGAATAGGATCATTTTCTTATTGTGATGGTGGGAGAATCATTGGAAATGGATGATCCACACTAATTACTTTCCGACTTTAATAGAATTCAAAACAACTATGTTGTCAAAAGTGTGTTAATCTATGCCGTTAGATGTACATTGGATGATAAGATCACGTGCTAATTAAGTTACTAATGGGTTCATTGGAAATACCACCTCAATATATAACCTTTCTTAGTACATACTTGAGTGATGTGAGATATATATCTGGTACAGATAAAAATTTCTTCTCTTTTTAGGAGACCTGACACTACGTGCGTATGAAGATGACTGTGAATTTGCTGATCCTGCTGGTTCTTTTCGAGGGCTTAGTCGATTTAAACGGAACTGCACGAATTTTGGATCTTTACTTGTAAAATCTGATATGAAGCTAACAAAGTGGGAAGACTTTGAGGTGAGTTTTTCGGACTTATGATTTGCCAAACTGTAGGTGTTGCATTTTTTAAAGAAAATATAAAGCTATATCTATGAAGTGTTTGCTTGGTTTGACCCACATTGTGATGTGATGAGAAACCGTTGCAGGACAAGGGAATTGGTCATTGGCGTTTTTCTTGTATCATGTCGTTTCCTTGGAGGCCCATTCTTTCTGGTATGTTTTTTGATGATATTATCTCCTTGTAGTTCGTATAAGTTGTTGATCGCCAAATTCATGACAAAGTTGGAGTTCCTTATAGCATGCTTGATGTAGTTCCCATCGTAGGGATCTTTATTTGAATTTTTTTATATTATATTGGCCTGTTCTACATCTCAAATTTCTTCTGTTTTCTAGCTACTGGTTACACAGAATATTACTTTGACCCTCAGTCTGGCAAGGTTAATAGGTAGTAAAATATTCTATTCATGACTGTTTGAGCCTTTTTTAGGATATTGTAATAATGATTATTTCCCCAGGCATGTGGAGCACTGGAACGTTCCAAAGATGGCACTGTTTAAACAGTTGCTAAAACCCACTACCTGGGTGTGGGGTAAAAGCACCAGTTCTTGATGGCCATGAATGCAACAGGGACCACGTTGATGCCTGGAATTGTACACGAGGTAAAATTTTCTTAATATCTTATTGTTGGATACTTACCACTTACCATGTGCTTTACAGTTTTTTGAAGTTGAAGAGCCAATTGTCACCTTAATCAGGTCAACTGTTGTAATTTTTCAAGTACATCATTGTCCTTAATCTTTTACAGTGCTCACTAATATGCCTGTTCTAGTAGTATGGCCAGCATTCTCGCAAGTGTTACATAAAAATTGAAACAACCCGTGCGCTATAGATCCATTTGCCTACCCAATCACTCGATTAGGTGCACACTTACCCAAATCCACCTCGTAACTAAATCCTAGCACTTAATCAATCTAAACTAAACCTAATTAGAAAGGGGAATCAGGAAATTGCACTACTTTGACAGATTGGTATTTAAATTGGTAAGTGACTAGTTAATTAAAATAATTGGATTTATATAGTCAATTTAAGAGGAGACTTAATCGAAGTAGGTGGACCCAATTAAGTAATCCAATAGAGAGAGTTGAAGGGAGATTCAAATATGGTGCTTTGCGAATTATTGAGTTTGGATTAAAAATTAAACAAGAGTCCTAATTCCATGCCAACTCGTTCATACCCTAGATAAGCACTCCTAATTCCATGTCAACTCGTTTATACCCTAGATAAGCACTCCTACGGTTGAGAAGTAGTCATTCATCTATCTATTCTTAGAACTGAGAAACCCTAGAGAGAGAAGGAAGCCATCCTCCTTGGCAGGTTTGTGTTCGATGAAAAAAAGTTGAAGGTCCACAGTTGATCTTAAGGACTTTATGTAGGGTAAAGATTCGACCCTCCTTGATGTCCTCTTCATACTGCATGGGTAAAGAGTTGAATTACTTGTGAGATGTTCCTCTGAGGATTTTTTCGAAGAAAAAAGTACGAACCTCCATAAAATGCCCACCCAAACTTTGTATTATAAAAACGAATTATATAAAAATTTACACTTCCATGTTTCATACAACATGTTGGCGTGCTCTATTCCATTCTCATGATAAAATCTCGCTTCCTTTAAGATCAAGCTATTCCTTGCCAACCAGACCGCCCAAATGTGCGTAGTCATTCTGATCTGCTTCAGTTGATGCCCTCCAATCACTGCCAATCAAGTTCCAGAAAGAGTCCACACAGTCCCATCGGACCGCTGGCAGTGCCACCGCCCAGATCTCCCTTAATCCAGGACACCCAAATAAGAGGCGGTCGATGTCCTTTGCAGACTCTCTGCACATCCTACAGATCTTATCACACCAGGGAAGATTTTGGCCCTCCTAACTCCTGTTATAATGCGATCTCTTCTAAACAGTCAGAGGAAAATCTTAATCCTAATAGGTACCTTCCAATTCCATATTCTTGTGCAGTCACGAGACATCTCATCATTTACCAAAGTTGACACAACAGATAGGACTCATCTGCCTTCTTCACGTTGAACGATCTATCTCACCAGCACGAAAGATGGCCTTTCTGGGGGCACCTCCATTCTGTCCAACCTGCTCTCAGAAGTTCATTAGCTCTCTGATTTGATAATCCTGCCACGAAAGTCGGCATTCATAACCCTCTTATTAAACACCAGCAATACAAGCCTCCTTGTCAACTACCAAGGCATACAATCTGGATAAATATCACACAAGGCCCCGTCCTCTGTCCAGGAATCCCGCCAAAACAAAAAACCATTCCTGTCACCCATAACCGGTCTGAGCAAGGTGAGCACATCAGCAAGACACAACATATACCCCCTAAAAGGTGGACGACAATGTTGTAAAATCCACGCTCACACGCAGGCTAGACAAGACAAAGTAAATAGAATGGATCATCCTGGAAAGCAAGTCATGGCCCTCTCCCCAAATTCTGATCACCCACTTTGAGAGTAGGCCTTGTTCATTGCTTCGACCTGTAGCACCCCCAGTCCCCCTCGTTGGTAGGTCGTCACTACATCCCACTCGGCCAGGTGATTCCCTTCCCTTCACCAGATGAATACCAGAAGAACCGCCACATCAACTTCTCCATTTGCTTGTGAATGCCGATTGACAATACTCGCGGTGACAGAAGGAACATATGTATTCCTGTAAGGAATTATTATTACGGAACCATGAGAAACGATAAAACCGTGTATCAATTCCGCATGTTGTTTTTCTTTTACTTGCATGTTTGATCTATGACAACTCTGAAACCATATTTTTGATGTGATTCCTTTATTTGATGTGATCTTGAATATTTTAATTAGTTAAGCAATTGATCCGAAAAGTTTCACAAAAATGGAATTTAGTTTATTGATGTTTCATCGATCCAATCATGAAGAACAAGAATCTATAGTTTTGGAGCTTCCATAATTTATTAGATAAAATGAATATTCGATACATTGCGTACTGATTCTTTGTACTGATTCTTTGTATGCATGGAAGGCCCTAAGGATTTCACTTTGGTACCACTATGAATATAACAGTGACATAAAGATGATCTCCAGATACTTTACATGTATATGTACATCTAGAAACATACTTGTACATGTGATATATGTATATATTTTGAACATATGACTCCTAGCAATAGAGTTGTACTATTGTATGGGGTCATTTATTATTATAACATGGACTGCCACTTTGTGTGTTGATCCTTAAAATCCTATAACATATCTGTTAGAATATGTATTTAGATGGGTAATTTGATCTCTCCGAGATCCAATCACATTCCTCTTTGTTTGTCTCATATTACTTGATAAAATTTGCAGCGTTGGTGGATCCATATAAAGAACCCCACACGCTTGTAATCTTTGAGAAATGTAATGAATTATTTATAGTCATTTGGCGGCTTTCTTTAATAGTTTCATCCACTTATGGAATAGAATTTCACGTAAAATCTAAGTTTTGTTCACTATTCAGATATTGTCTCCACTCCTTCAGAGGTGCGTCTTTTCTCTTTATGACGCCTCTTCGACGTAATTCTCACCCTAGGACTCTCCATATAGCTTTTCTCCCCCTCTCCATTCCCCTCGCTGACGACCAGTTAGGTCCACACCAGTGGCAGTACCTCCAGCCATCGCCTCTACTGGTCCATAGTCACCAGTGGATGTACCCCAATCACCACTAGACCGCCAGCGCCCTCCAAGGTTACTGGGCATATCCTACAACATGCCTTAAACCTAGCCACAACCATGAATTTGGCAGGCCATATTGGCCCATACTTTCATGTTTACTACTTGTTAAGGCATTACTAAACCCCTCAATCAACTTCGACGTGCCCTACTAGCAATCAACGTGACCATAAGTCCATCTTTTCTAGATTTATTCAACTTTTTCGCAACCTCACTTGTCGCGTGGTATGGTTCGGATCAATATTCCATAATTCTTTGCGTTCTATAGGCAGACTATGGCCATAAAGATGTCAGATGATTCCAAAAAGGGAGTGCATGGCTACCTTCATTAGGCTCAATGTCGAAGTTGGATGAGACTCGTTATCCCTAATGATTCATGATGTTCTTGATGATCATATGAGGATACGACAAGAAGCATATTCTTTAAGAGCTAGAGCCAGTTGCCAAAACATGGAATAACGTTAAATGGGATAAAAATGATGGTATGCTCTATGCTTAGATTACTGACACATGTCATTAGTAGAGTCACTTATGAACTGATTTTCAATGAAAATGCATATATCATATGGAGATCTCTCAAGAAGACATGCATAGGAACTATAGTCTCATATTTCAAACTTATTATGATATGATGATACTGAAGCAAATAGGACATCTCAAGAAGACATATGCATAGGAACTATAGTCTCATGTATTGTAGTGCTTGTCGATACCTTTCCAAGGAGTCCAAGAACGTCAAAATCGGAGTCTGTATGAGAGAGTTACACTTTAAATACAGTCATGCTGCGACTAATTGGATTCAGATCCATTTAGGGCCAACCCATATGAGAGGAGATGGTTGAGCCAAGTGGGTCAGACCACTTGACCCATTTCCATTGCACTACCATCACCACCCTCGTCGGAGCTTCGCTGTCAGAGCAAATTCCGGCCATCGATCAGAAGTTCGAGCGCACCACTTCTAAGAGCACGTAGCGAGGATCGTCGTGGATACATTTGCGTTCCACGAAATGCCGTGAAACTCTTTTTCTGGATGAAGGAAAGTCGTGGGAGAACATTCTCATAGGTACGTATTTCACTCTCTTGTGGATCCACGTTGTAAAGCATTGAACTTGATGATCTCTCAAATCCTGTGTTATAAGACTCGGTTCGTCAAGATGAAATCTACGGATTTTGTTTCGTGTGAATCAGACTTCGTTTCGAATTGTGATGATTTTTCGAAGAAAGAGAAGGAGCTTTAAGACGTCATTAACCCTTAATGATTGTCATTAAGACTAATTAAACATATTAAGAATACTAATGATAGATTAAGGATTACTAATCATCATTAATGAACACGAAGAAATTATTGGAAGATAATCACGATTAGCGAAAGTTAATCATGAGTAGTGTAAGTTAATTGCGATTAGAGCTATTTAAGCACCATTAGAAAATCTAGAAGCTTCTGGAAGGTTCTAACTTAAGCCTTAAGTTTTGGTTTAGCTTTGGCCAAAACCATGGGTGCTAATCATGATTAAGGGTTAAACCACAGTTTTACTACCCATGATTTACTAACCATGGTTAGTGGTTTTCTGAAACATATAAATAGCCCCACTATCAATTCATTCTCTATGATTTCCACTACCTCCACTACCCCGAGGGCTAGGGTCGAGAAGCTGGGAGGAGGAGAGGGAGGCATGGAATGAGTGCTAGCTGGAGGACGGTGTGATCTTCTCCTAGTTGGCTTCGTGTAGGAGGTAAATAACTCTAACTTGAGCTACGTTTTCGATTCATCTTCCTTTCTGATTCGTACCGTGTTATTGTTCGAGGAGAAATCTGAGCATATCCCTACTCGTGTGTGGAAGACTCGACCGTCAACGAGCATATGAGTTCTTCATATGACTCACTCACCCTTGACAAGAAACTTGCCAATTCTGCAGTTTTTTTGTCGATTTTATAGTTGTTTTGATGGAGGAATTTGTGTAATGCCCTATTTAGGTGTGGGGGGCTAAGCCGTCAGTGAACCATGTGATTCATCACACGCTTCACTCATCTAAGACGTATGGTGTCTACCAATTCTCCGTCGCTTGCAATTATGTTATATTCTTTTTGTTTCGTTGTTGTTTTCCTCTTGACGATTTTATAGAGGAAATTCTTTCCGCTTTTCTTTAAAAATATCTCAATAGAAGGGGAAAATCGATCGAAATTTTCATAGAAATATGTCATGATATAAGGAAAATCTACCGAACTTTTCATAGAAATATGTCAAGATATAAGGGAAAACGCTAGTGAAATTACAAGGGAAAATATGTTCTTCGTATTCTTCGTTCATTCTTCGCGTTCTTGACATGTTCTTGATACGAACGTGAAATTCGATTGTTTAGGAGCTGTAGATCACCCTTTATGAAAATGAATCACGATTAAGCACTGCATAAGCAGGAGAAAGCTCAATTAAATAACGAAATCCTACCTTTTGTTATTGAGTTTTCATATGAGATCGTTGAAATTTCTAATATTACGTTCTTCTCTATGAAGAACCTTAATTTGGCTATTTTTGAGAGAATATGAAAAGTTTCTTTGAGATTCCCGCTAAAATAATGGTTAAGCATCGAATTGATGTAGTGTTTTGGAAAGTTAATGTTTGCGAGTTAAAACAAGTATAAATATGAGTAAACTCAATGTTGATGAATAAGCAAATCAAAGGCTTAATGGAGGAATTACATCATGCAAATTGATGTTTATTGAAATGGATCCTGAAAAGGATCGTGTGTTACATTAAGGATGAATGGGAGTAGAACTATAAGTCGGGCATGTAACTTGTAAGTTTGTCAGAAGGAACCCGTATTGACATGATCCTACCTAGGTGGTGCATGGTTGTCCTGTTATGATAAGTAGGCACGAAATGCAGGGATGAAAACAAATATAGATATATCCGAACATTCGCTTACTGTATTCGAAAAATTATAGGATACATATACCTGTTTACGAATAATAATCGAGTACAGATCGAATATGGATATGGGTTGTAAAAAGTTTTCGAATATGGATACAGATATGGTAATGGCTTGAATATCCGGATCCGAATACCTGAATATAATATTTAATATTATTTTATATATTAGTTAATATAATATAAGCCACATATCCATATTATTATATTAGTATTATATATATTATATAATACAACTTATTAATGATATTAATAAACTTTTGTTTGTTTGGGAATATCTACGAACAAAAGTTACAAAACCCTATCCCTTTTTGCTTCTGGTCAAGAACACAATCACCTTGATGCTCCCTTTTATCATGATGCAACTTATCTATATTTCATTGCTATTTTTTAAAATCATTATGAACTCCAATAAAAAACCAATTCGTATTCGTAGATGATTTTTATTCGATATATATTCGGATTCCATGTTTATAGGATCCATATTTGGATTCACTTTTTATTCGACTCATATTTGGATTGGCTCTTTATTCGATCTGTATTCGGGTCTGTTTTATTCGATTCGTATTCGAGTCCTCTCGTTATTCGATCCATATTTAGATTTGATAAATATCCGATTCGAATTCGTATCCCCATTTTAAGGATATGATTTCCTTAATGCATATCCGAATCATATCCATCCGTATTCGTATTCGTATTCGATAGAGATGAAATGAATATGGATATGGAAATATGCATATCCGATCCATATATGATTAGTTTCCATCCGCAACGAAATGAATGAATGATTTGCAGTTCGTGGTACCGGGTACCAATATCTTCAGGTTGAATGATAAAAGATGTGGTCGTGCCATGTGGAGGCACGTGGTGGTATGATTAGCGGTTGTGTTACGATAACACTCGAAGTAAGTTGTTGGTAAAAAAATTAAGGTGAATATCATGTAATTTTAAGCAATCGAGTCATCGAGGACGGTATGCATCTGTATTGAATAGGCGGTAGGGTCTAAGGATCCTAAATTAATAATAAAAGATATATTGTTAAGGGTAGATTGGAAGATTGGTTGAGACGACGAGTGATGGCCTAAGCTCATCAGTATTAACACAATCCCCGATTCCGGAGTGTCCACAGCTTCGGAGTCTATGAAGGAGAGAGGACCAATTCCTGATCTGGATTAGAATGGACAAGAACTAAAAAAAATGGAATAAAGGAACAACTGTATAATTTGACTTGCTAAACCTTTCAAGTATCATGCTTGGTCTATGTTTTTTTCTTTGTTATTGTGCATTGACTCATTTTTTCTCTATATTTTCTGAAAACCCAACAAGCATTAGTTATCATAGGGATAGTAGCCATCATTTCAACCACAATAACTTTACTCCATAAAATAGTTGGTAATCTTTTTATGCATTTCCTTTCCATCTAATGTACATATAAATGGTTATAGTGGGATAATGTACCATATAAACTTTATTGAGAATGGAAAAGTGTTGAATGGTTCTTTCTTACTATTTTTAAATTGTAATCTATTTCTGAATGTTAGTTGTGATTGTTGGATAAATTATTTCTGAGCAACCAGATTCATATATGGGAGGATATGATGAGCCGAAAATTCGAGTTCGTGACATGCGCGGTTTCACACCAGAGTGAGCATCGTCAGCTTCACGTTTGGGTGAGTTTTACGCTGAAAGTCAGATTTTATCGCATCACATCATCACAATTTCCCATTGAATGGATGAGTGCATGGAAACAAAAATTATATATATTTGTTATGTGGGTAACAACATGAAAAAGAGGGTGCGATTTGTTTCACGATCGGAGGAACTTCACGGGCGTCGCTGGAGACGAATCCAACTGTTGTTCCACATATGATCAATCATGCCTGAACGATCATGCCCATTTGATTGATTGGTCATACCAACCCAAATTGATTGATCATTGTGAGACTGCGGGTCCAAATGCACCTAAAATTTGATAAAAATGGATTTTAAAAAGATGTAGAATCATATATGATATATGTTAAATATATGGAATAATTAAAATGAGCTGATAAATGATGGGAATTGATCCATTGTGAGATAAATTAAGCTAAAGACTAGATGCGGTGATCCTATAGTTGAGAGCGTCTTGAACATCAAATTGGACGACCATGGAGGAATATCCCGATATGTATATTACATCTTGTGTTCAGCAGATGCCTATCCTGTTGTGTTCTTGTTCCATGTCGTTATGATTTATCTTAAGTGGCATGTGGGTAGTGGAGTAGGCATCATCAAGGAAGGAGCTTGCGCCCTTAGAGCCTCAAGTAAAAACTTAGACGCCACGAACACAACAATTGCATTGGTTGGGGGACATGTTGCTTGGTACATTGAGAAATCACCACGTGGTGTTCAACCTCAGTACTTATGTGCCTTCAGCTAAGTGCTTCGAGTGCGGACCCAAGTAGTCGTGAATGGTGTTCTACGTTTCGCTTATTCACTTAGGGACACTTGTATACTAGCTGGTGTAAGGCACATTAGCTAATATTCCAGATGGAAGCACTAAGAGGGAGTTCCTGGAAATTATGGCTATTGAAGTTGGAAATGAAACAAGTCCCCTGTGCATAAGGATGAATGCGTTATAGTCGCGGGGATTCTGACTATGGTAGGGTTGATCATCTTAGTGTTCAGTTCCCAAGCTCATTACCCTATGCCATTGTGGATTCTTACACATATGTAATGGACCTGAGCAGTTCGCGATGATTCACAGGTTGAAAATGAAACAAGGGTTTGGAATAACACTTGAAAAGTCAAGTTGGACGTTTGGGATGAACAATGGAAATGTTACACTTAGGATGGAGCTAGTGGACATGTTGGAAACTTAGTTAGGATGCATTGCACTTCATCGAATGCCTATGAATGCAACCCAACCCAAAGGTGTCTTAGTGCCTTATTGTCATAGTGTGAGGTCTCGTTTGGACCAAGACCAATGACTATCCACGATGCCAGGGAAATTAAGGCTAATGGAATTTGATATTGATCGAAGTGTTGTTCTTTGTGAGGACGCTTTACCTAGTTGATTTCTTTTGTATACTTTCTTTTGTTACTTGTAGTTTTAGCATCATACTAGACAACTTTGCTCATAATGTACCTTTGCATCGGAACCACATGTAGACCAGATTTGCCGTAGCAGTGAACAATTCATGCTTGGAGTTTCTGTTTTTGTGCAGCTACACTTTTGTGGTACACAGATTTACAACTTTACTTTCACTTGCAGGTTTTGCTTACTTGTAGTTTCGAGAGACGTGATGTATATATGTGTATATGGACATTTCAATGCATACATGTATATTTCTGTGGACATGGATTGTAACTAATGGTGGTTATGATGCGAATTGAAATGAATGGAATGAAATTTTAAATTCCAGCCTTTTATTCCAATTCCTCGTGCTCATATTATTGAGTGTTTTGAATGTGGAATGTGTATAAATGGAATCAGTTTGCTAAGTAGCCAAGGTCTTGGGGGGACGGTCGTCACAGTTCCCATACCATCAATAGAATCCCAGGTCTCCATGCGCATAGGGGTGAGCATGGGTTATCAAATTGGGCTTTTGGTCAGGCCTAGGCTCCCTAACCTTTTTGGTCAACCCATGCCCAAGTCCAAACCCGACCCAATTTTTATAGGTTGGGCTTGAGTCAGACCGGTTGATATATACAATGGTAGCTATAAATAACATAAAATAAATGACCTCTAATTGGAATATAGAAAAATGGTCAACCCAAATTCCATGCATGATTCCAACACCAAAGCTACAAATACAAGTGGCTCTGCAGATTTCCATATCCAATTGAAACAACCAAACAAACAAGAGAAAAAATCCCAAGAAGTTTTATTCTCTATACACGTTTAATATAGGTGAATCGCTCATGCTGAACCTTTGAAATGAAAAGCATACATAGCCGATTGGAATCGAAATTAGCTGTAAATCTGGACACCAAAATTGAATCCAACATCGACGCAACGAATCAGAGTCAAATGTTTGGAGATGGAACCAGAAAGAGATGAATGTGGTTTGCTTGTGGGGTAGGGTCTCGGTTCCTATGGTTCTTGCTCATGCTTATCTAATGCATCAATAACAATAGATCCTCCTACAAGAAGAAGAGACAATAGAAGTAGTCCAACTTAATCAAACAACAGAAGATATATAGCTCGATCTTCATCGCCTTCAAACTCCATCAACCACCAGCAACATACTTGAACTCATCCTCCTGCAAACGCACGATGAACTTGATGGCCTTTGGGTGTTCCTCGACACCTTTGGGGACAATGAACACCGCCTGTGAGGAAGGATAGCGGAGATCTGTTTTGTTGTCCGGGGGGACATACTACTTGATGACGCGACTTTCAGATGCTAAAAGTGTGTTTTTATGTGTTGTGTGCACACGCGAAAACTAAAATATTCAGATAATTTTTATTCAACTACATGCCAACATATATCAAATAAAGCATAGAGCAAGTAGATGATCGATCCACAAGGACTCATACATTTTTACGCAGATTTTTATTCTATTTACAAGGGTATTTTTGACTTTATTGAATCAAACTAAATCTTATTGTTCTTTTTATTTTCGGACTCTTAAAGTGTATTGAAACCACTGTCACAAAGTTCTAAACATCATAAGGATTGCATAGAACTCTTTTTTGGATTTTTTTTGCTATTTTTGGTGATTTTTGGAAGTGTTAGGGGCATAATTGTGTAATTATCTAAGAAATATAGGGACTTGAATGTAAATAGAGGGCTTGATTGCAAATACATAAAAATGAGAAAGAAATGAAATTTGCCAAAAGAACTTAATGGGTAAATTGTAGGGAAAAAATCAAGTTTGAGAGAATTGTATGAAGGTCCTTGAAGGATTGAAATGCAATTAATAAAAACTTGAATACAATAAATATAAATTATATAAAATATAGTAATTAAAAAATTGAAAAAATGCAGAAAATTGATTAAGGTTTTAGGAAATCACACTAAGGTCAAAAAACTCAAATAAAATGGAAATTACGAAGGGATCCATGGGACCCCTTCATTCTTCTTCCTGGAGTCGTACGCGATGGCGAGGGCGGAGCAACTCGCGGTGGCGAGGTGAAGGAAGTGCAACGACGAGGGCAGAGCAGCTCGCGACGACGAGGCGAAGGAGGTGTGGTGGCGAAGTTGGGTGGCGATCGAGAGTGAGGATGGCGGAAGCTCGATGATGGGTTCCCTTCCCCTGGATTTGGATGCCCCCCTCTGCTCGATGGTGCCACCTCCTTTATAGAGGATGCATTGAAGGAGGCCAAGGGGCGGAGGCGATCAACATTGGGGGGAGGCAGACCGTCCCTGCGACGGTTGCTTGAAGGAGGCGAGGGGGTGATGCAGAGGGAGGGAAAGCGACATAGGCTGGACTATGGTTGAAGATGGGGGCTGACGTCAACCCCCTTGGTGTTGACGTCAACGCCCATTTATTGTTTATTATTTTTTGCAAACGCTAATACCAGCTGTCGTCAGCTATTTTGTCTTGTAGTAGATTCTTTTTAAATTGTTTTTTGCAAATGAATTGGAGAAGGATAAGAGCCCCTTTGGGCTTCTTCCAAACTAGGCCTGGAAACTTCAAAATAAAAACGATTAGAAACTCCATATGAGCTTGTGACCCATATTTATTACAAAATATATTAGTACAATTTTTTCTTTCTTTTTTTGATTTATTTTGTAAATATGTGAGGAATGCAATGCGATTATATGAGATGATTTTGAATGCAATAAGTATGAATGTATGAAATGATAATTATGCATTAAATAAAGAAAAAAGCATTTGATTAAACATGATTTTTGATCAATAATAGGTATAAAAACATGAAAAATCACTGATTCATCATATCCCCCATACTTAACTTTTTCTAACCCTGAACAAAGCAATGATATGCAAAGAGAAAGAAAAAACAATTAAAGAATGCTCAGAGAGGGGTTGCAGCAGACACCCACAAAGTCCTAAAATTTTAAGCCAAGTCTGGACAAATAACAAACAAAGACTGAGTCGACCATTAGATTAAAAATGTGTTTGAGCTCCTATTAGACTCAAGTATTCGATTCAACAGTCCTCAAATTCTATAAATTCTAGTCGGTTTTATCCTTAGATCAAGTCAGATCATATTGATCAACATATATTCTCTTTAACCTTGAGTTGAATTTGAACTATGTGAAAGTTATAGCTCTTAACTTGCGAGACAAGTATACCGTACAACCTTAAGCATGGTACTAGAGATTCACAAAATATAAAGCCTCTATTCTCTTTAAGTTTAGGCTTATTCTTATTTCATGTGAATCTATCACCAAAAGAAAATGTATGCAAATTGTAGAGAACTTGGATTTTCAGGGGTTTTCCGTAGACCGTTTGATCCATTGTTCTCCTTTTTTCTTTTTGCAGAGCATAACCGTGGGCCTCTTTGGCCTCTTTTAAACTGGTAGCAACATTAGTCTACTACTTGTCTTGTTTGCTAGAGCTGAGTCATTTTGAATAGATTTTTCTTCGGTAGATTTTTACTTTGCATTTGTATTTTTGGAACATGCATCCCTTAATGTGCATTTTTTATAGGATTTTGTGTTATTGGGTATAAAGAGTGTACATATATAAAATGTAGCTTTCAGATACAGTTGCAAGGCAAGTTTGTTGACGGATCCAAACTTATAGAAAATAAGTGGTTCTTAAACTTAGATCATTTGAATTTTATTTTTCCGACATTCAGAGTCACTCCCTTCCCTTACTAGAGATCGAAACAATCCCTTATACACGCAAACTAAGCTGAACTAAGGTGTAACATGCAATTTATTCAATAATAAATCAAGAGTAAAAGAGTGCTAAAGTTGTCAATAGGATTTATTTAAACACATATTTTAATCACCGCATAAAATTAGCAGAATTCAAGAAATTAAGTCTAAAATCGACCCGAAGAACATGAATACTCAAGCCTAATGAAATCGTATGAAATTAAGTGGATTAATGTCTTCTTGATCTAAATCCGAAACTTGTAAAAAATAGATTAAAAATCCCAAAAAGTTAGGAGAAATTTGGAAAATATTTTTTTGGAATTTTTGAAAGAATATTTTTAAGGAAATTCTGCATTTTTTGAGAATTTTGGGTATCTGCAAATATTTTTGGTATTTTTGTAAAATACGTAAAAAATGATGCACATATTTTGCTGAGATTTTTTATGAAACTTTTTGTAAAATAATGCAATAAAAAGGAAATTATTTTTGGATTTTTTCAATGAAAGCAATGTAAAACAAAATGAAATTCATGAAATGAAATGTATTTTTTTAAAATATGATAAAATAAAAATGACATGCATGAAATGCAATGCACTCCCCATGCATCGCAAGAGACATGTCCCTATGGTGATAATAAAATGAAAAATGGGACAACATGATTGAATATGGTACCAGATGCAATAAATAATGATGTTTTTTAAATTTTTCAAATTGATTTTCTCATTTTTGTGAGGTTTCTCCGATACTTATGTTAAACTACAACTTATGAGACATGAAGTAGAAAATTGCAAGCTAGAGAAAATACCTGAAAGACAATTGTGGTGTTTGTCCCACAGGATTTTCTTTTTTTGAATTATTTTGTAAATTTGTGAGGAATTAATGCAATAGGTATGAAAATATGAAATGATAATTGTGCATTAAATCAAGAAAAATACATGTTTAAACATGATTTTTTCTCAATAAAAGGTATAAAACATGATAAATCACCGATTCATCAATGACACCCTCCATTCCAGTAAGGTCAACCTTAGAGACCTTGGGGATGTGGGGCAGATGCAATCCTATCCCTAGAGCCTACCTTCTTGAGGGCCTTCTCTTCCTCTAGGACATGGCAGCTTGGTGGAAGATTAGGGATGTGACCCTAGAGGTGGAGACGACGACGTGACCTCAGAGGAGGAGGGCACCTCTGGACACTAGAGGGGGAATGCAAGGGTATCGGGAGAAGGAGGGATGCAGAGGTGATGTTGGAGGAGGGTGTCACTGGAGAAGGTATGCAAGGGTTCTGAGGAGAAGGAAACCATTGAAGGAGTGTGCGAGGTGCCACTAGACATGGAGAGCGCCATTAGAGGCGTACTCCCTATGCATGGGTGTCCGGGAGGCGACGATTGCGCATGAGTGGCATCGGAGGAGGAGAACATCGTTGAAGGAGGCGCACAATGGTGATGCCTGACCTGTGAGGAGGGCACTACATGAGGACAATAGTGCATCGCATTTGGGAGTGGGCAGGGCATAAGAAGGGGAACTACCGGACTATAATAAGATGAACATTTTCATCCAACTATAGATGATATTCGATGAATATATAGCCTTACTCGAGTCAAGGCCCAAGCATAAAAATATGAAGGCCGAGCTTGGGCCTTGACTCGAGTGGGGCTAGTAGGCCTCGACAGGGGCCTTGACTCGAGCCTGGTTGCCAGGCCTAGCTGGTTCAGGTTGACCTCAATCCCAATCTGACTCAAGAAATATAGTATTACATTTTAGGCCCATGCTCGACCCATTGTATTTTTTTGTCTTGGGCCAGATCGGGCTATGTAGGTTGGGCTTTGGGCTGGGTGTGGCCAATAGTGAATTTATGATTCATCATTCTAAAAGTTGAAAATAGAGCTTCATTCCCAAGTAATTAAACACAATTCTTCAACTATTCTGCATTTTATCATTCATGCACATGTAATTAATATTGACACTTTAGCATGCATAATTACATAAATAAGAAGCCTAAATTCTTTTGTATATTATCACCTATATATTACCATATTTTCTCCCATTTTTTATTTTTCACTAACTCTGAAGTAAATAAAATTAAATCGACAATGTACATAATACTGACACTCGTAAAATGAAAATAAAAATTACTATTTTTAAATAAGTCCACAAAATAAGTCAAAATAAAAATCAAAAATTAAAAAATTAAAAAATAAAAATAAAAAATAAGAATGTGTTGAATATTGTTTGTAAATAATCTCTTATAAATACCCAAACTTCCATAATTTTTAATAAATACATACTAATTTATTTACTTAATTCTTTTTTAACTTGTATATAAAAATATATATAAAATACAAAAATACAAAATAATTCTCACCTTGAATAAATACTTTTAGATCTTGAATCGAAAAGTCGTAAAGTCCAACTTCTCAGCTAAATAATCTCGCTTCATATGAATTCGAAATTCATCAAACTCACTTTCAAAGTTCAAGCTTTAAAATTATCTATCAAATGAAAGTGATTTCATTAAAATCAAAGCTTGTTTGCAAAATGTAAGTTTTGGGACCTAAATGTATATTGTATATATGTATTAACTTGATATTAATATTTTATGTACAAATTTAATATTTTTCTTTCTTTCTTTTTTCTTAATTTCCTTATTATATATTTTAATAAAGTACATAATTATAAAAATAAAAAAAACAATTATCTCACTGTTGAAAATAATGCAATGTAACTCTGTATATAATGTAAACATTATTTTTCCTCCATTTTTTGCTTTTTATTATTTACCAAAAATTTCAAGAAAATATATATTTGTTTTTTATTTTAATTTTAGTATTTTATTTTATTTTTATTTTAGAATATATTTTAATTAAAAAATCTAAAAAATAGGAAAGTCGTAAAATTTGCATTTTGATGATTGAAAATGCATTCCTAAAAATATTTTGGTGTACACACTTTTTTATTTTGCATTTAAGGTATATGTAGATCCTATTTAGATCTACATTATTCATGTTGATATTTTTTCTTCTTACTTTTTCTTTTATTATTTTAAATAGCTTACTTTATTTCTATTTTATTTTTTATTTCTTTTACCATTTTCTACTCCAATTTCCAATCCCATCCGCCTTCTCCACCTCTTTTCTACTCCTCCACCTTCTCATCCGTTCGTTTTTTGCAATCCACCTATAAAGTAACATGAATAATTTAAAATAATTTGAAACTTGGAAAAGAAAACATGTTTAGGGATCGTATTGCTCCCACGTCCGCTTCTGCACCAAAAATACTCGTGGACTCCCATGGCAGCCACAGCGCCTCCACAGGTGTACACTCCCCTCACGAGGCGTAAACCCACGTGCCTCCCTGCATGACACCCGCGTTACCAAGTGCCGCCTCTCCTCCTCCATATATCATCCTCAAATCTCTATCGTCTTCAAGGTCCACTCCGCCCGAAGAAAGAAGCACCCTCTACCTACGCACAGTTCGTCGTACAGCAGCTTCAAACTCCCAAATGGAGCGATACCCGTATTCCCAACAGCAGCAGCAGCAGCAACAGCAGCGCATGATGACCCAGCAACCCCTCGCGCAGCGCGTCGTCAAGGCCGTCGGCGCCGCCACGGCTGGCGGCTCCATGATGGTCCTCTCCGGCCTCACCCTCGTTGCCACTGTCATTGGCATCACACTCATCACGCCCCTTCTCGTCATCTTCAGCCCTGTGCTTGTCCCGGCGGCCATCACCCTCTTCCTTATAACCCTTGGGTTCCTGTCGTCGGGAGGCTTCGGTGTCGCCGCTCTGTCAGTGATCTCGTGGCTGTATAGGTACGTGACGGGGAAGCACCCGGTGGGTGCTGACCAGCTCGACCAGGCCAGGATGAAGCTCGCCGGGAAGGCGCGGGATATCAAGGAGACCGTTGGCCATAAGCTGGAGCAAGTGACGTCCTAAAACTAGTAAGCATGATGTGTACATGTTATGCTCCATGGACTTTGATGCAGTACTAGGGCTTCCTATGGGATCTTTGCTTCATTTAGGTGTAGTGTGCCTGTTGTTTATCGTCACTAAGTATGGGTTATTTGGTAGCGGTGGTTTGGTGTGGTAGAATATACTATCTGCATTAAACTTATGGACGAGCTTATCGTGTTTGCTTTGCTTCGAGGAATAAATCCGTGTTTCAGAGTTCTCACAGGGGAAGTATTGTTCTTTAAATAAAGTTCCTCGTGATCTATCGTGTCATTTTTCTTCCAAACTAGACAGTTTTCTTGATCCAACTGGAATAATGCAGTTCGCTTGCTGTGCTGGTATTCGAATTGATCAGACTCAGTAAATTCTATTTATTTTTTTTTCGGAATTTCATTCATCAGACTCTAAATTCTATTGTCATTGTAGGCAATCCGAATCGGAAATATAGATGTTGTGCAAATGATAGCTCTAGAATAGAATTTGTTGGGCGAAGTGAAGGTGAAAGGTTTCCTTTTGTTGATTTTTGCGGAACTCCTCTGTTATCTTCCGAACAAATACAGTTGATTTCTATCTTGCATGATGAGAGACAGAACTCCTAAATTTGTGAATGAAGAAATCTCTGTGAAAAGAGCATTGCGATCTTGAAATGCATCAAAATACAAAAGGAACATTTTGATATTAAAATCTAGCTGTAGTAGAGGTGTTTCCATTTGATTTACGTGTTGTAGCGATTGTCTTTATTGTATGCAATTCTAACACCATCTCTACCTCCTGATTATGCTTTACAGAATTAATTCCTTCTAATTGTACGTCAAATATAAAGAAAAAGATAAATCTTTTGCGATTGGTCGAGTCAATAAAGAGGAGGTAAGAGAGGCGATTAAGGCTGATGGACAAGGAGATTTGGTGGTGAATACTGGGAAGGCGAAAGGGTTCTTATTCTCTTTTTTCTTAAAATTAGAGAGCACTTCATGGTAAGATGCAATTAATAGAATTAATTAGTGAAGATGCATGCCCTTCTTTTATAGTATCATGGACAAACAAGATTGAGGCATACTCCATCGTGGACGTCCATGATGAAATGAGCAGAGAGTATACTCTCTAATTAGTGATAAAATAAGTATTCTCTCTAATCAGTGACAAATCCAACACACACACACACATATATAGAAAGAGCGTCAGCTCATTAATTTTTGACCCAAAAATTCCTCTTTTGCCCATCCATCCCTACGTTCCCTGCCATCATACCAAAAATACCCTCAGCTCCATTCCATTTTACTATTTTGACCCAAAAATTCCTGTTTTGCCCATCCATCCCCACGTTCCCTGCCACCATACCGAAAATACCCTCAGCTCCATTCCATTTTACTATATTACAAGCAAGGCGCGCAGACATGTCATTAATTTTCGCCCCGTTAGTTCCCCTTTTACCCTTCGAAATTTTATCTACCGCTCATCCCTGACTGCTTTCCACTTTTGACCCCGACCTGTCTAGCGAATTACACAAATCACCTCCGCCTTACGCCCTTCCCCCTCTGTTATAGTTGTTCCATGGCTCACGCCGCCGCCTCTCCTCATCTCCCAGTCCCACCCATCCGCCCCTCCGGCGCCATCGGTGACAACCTCTACCTCCTCAAGCTTTGGATCCAGCAACATCCCCTCCTCCGTTGCCACCGGGATGGAGGAGCTGCGGCGGGGCTTGCACGATGTCGAGCTCTGGATTCGGTAGTAACCCCACCAGAAAATCTTCGCCGTCGTTGCATTCATCCTCGTCACAATCACGCTTCAAATTATGTAATCCATCTTCAATCCAACCGAGAAATTACACCGTCTCCAAAAGAGAAGTCGGCCTAAAGACTACGGTATATTTATGTTCTTCCTATGGATAAATTAAGGGACAAGACTTTCACCCAGTGGCAGAAAACTAAAATGGTTGATTAAGGCCTGGACAGAAAATCGAACTATTCAGACTAACACCCCTTCACCAAGTGCAGAGCAGCTTAGTGAGGCTGGACTGCTAAGCAGACCACCTTGACAAAGTTTAATGTATGTTTTCACATGCATGCACTATTGCTTAGAGAGGCTCACATCCAAGCACGACTCGAATTGTTTCGTTTATTGCAGTACAACTTAGAACGGCATAACATGCCCATTAATCAAGTAGTTGCTTTTTTTCCATTTGGCAATTTAGAAAAGAGGGTTTTGTTTCATTTCTCAAAAAATAGGGGATTGTTTACCTGAACAAACGAATCCATCTAAGGTCGATGCTTAACAACTGAGCTACCCAAGTTGCGGCTGACCCAGTTCAACCACAGATCTAGTCCAGTAACACTTTGCAAACTTAGGGAATGACCATGTTCCATCAACGTCCACAAGGAAATCCACAACCATCTCCTGTGTGATGACTAATCAAGGATCACCATGTCTACATTCTTTAGCATTAAGATTTTGAATGTTAACATTGCAACCATCCTCCAGAGACAATCATATCAACCAAATATTATAGAGAACTGCTTGGTAGTGGCCCATTTGATAACAAGGAGCGGCTTGGACTGTTAGAGTAAGCACCTTTCAAAGGTTTAGTAAGATGGGCAATCTGTTTGCGAATACCAGGTTCTTGGATTACCGGGATGATTATTAGGAAATAATCCGCAGATTAATCCTAATAAGAAATCAAAACTTGATTATTGTTGTCATCTAATGTAAAACACATGAAATACAATTGCCCGTGCAAAGCACGGGCTCCCTACTAGTTGAAATAAAAGAGAAACGATTTACGTCCTCCATGAGAAATTTCTCTCCTTTTTTTCAAAGTGATTGTCTGCGAGAAGTTGAATAGAAATTATTTCTTCAATTTATCTTTTAAAATTCAATTTCAATTGGTAAAATATTTAGGAAATTAATTATTTTATTTAAATAATTAATTTCTACCAACCAGTGAAATGGATGATATGTTTTTTATTACTCGATAATTTTACATTCATATTCACACACGTCATAATTAAATATGAATCAAATTCATATTAATATTATTTATTATTTATTTATATCAATATTAATTAAAAATTGTTAATAATGTAAATTATATTTATTCTCATATCAATTGGAATTCATGCTCCATGTATAGTGACTTGGTAATTAGATTTACACGATATTTAAGCTAATTTGGGCAATATAGTGACTTAATAATTAGATTTACATGACGATAAGCTAGGCAATATAGTGACGTCTGACTTGGCTCTAAATCCATTCAATTCATATTAATGTTCAACTCTTTGAACTTAGAAATTGATTATATGAATTGAGATTTAATCCAATTAACATCCACTCTATGTAATCTATTTTGCTCGCATCAACCTTAAAGTATTCGCATACATGTTGGAAGACTTTGATTAAACTCAAATTTCAAATCAAATTTTATTAGAAAAATTTTCACATGATTTCATCATTTTATTAGAAAGAAAATGTCACTCTATATAATCTATTTTGTTCGCATCAACCTTAAAGTATTCTCAGCTCAAATTTCAAATCAAATTTCAAACTCATGTTCATTCAAATTTCAAATCAAATTTCAAACTCATGTTCATTTTTTCCTTAAATTATGATATTGTTTTATAAGCAAGATGATCATGAGTTAAGATGACCATGAGTTGAATTTGGTATGACGAACTGTATCATGAATGAGTATCATCTTTCAGTTCAAAAATTTATTTTTAAGCATGCACGATTTTTCAAGAGATCATGTATTTCATATTTCCTTGCATTTACATTAGATCGTCGGCATATAGACCTTCTCAAATCATTAATTTAATGATTTATTAAATGTACATGCTTAGATTTATAGATGCATATTTATCTCAGGTCAAAAGATGTGTGTTAGTTTGTGATAGTATACCAAACGTGTATTTAATATCTTGATCTTGTTAAGTTAATTCATCAGACACTTCCAAATATTTATTCCTATGCAGAGGACCTGTATCCAAAGTGTCATTTTGGATATCAAGCCAAGATCTTACGATTGTTCGAGACAAAAGAGAGATGAGAGGCAAAAAGAGTAGATGGTTAAAGGGATTTGATGATGAACATGTGCACGTGCAAGGAGAGAAAATAAGAGAGCATTCACTATTATATTCTTTCCTCTTTCTTCTTAAGAATAGAGAGCACTTAATGATGGGAAATTGTGATGTCTTCCGGACCCAGATACTCATCAATAGGCATATCCATACATGATGATTAACTTTTGGAATGTAAAGTAGAAAAAGTAAAGAATAAAATGCACCAACAATACATTGTATGTATGATTTACAATATTTTATACATAAGCAGCTGTAAACATAGTCCTCAACATGAAAATTAAAAAATGCAGAAACTATAAAAATTAATTATCATCGACCACAATCCACGTCTAGTCTCAAAGCTGCTCACTATCACCGATAGCGCCCACAGATCCAACGCAAAGGGTACGTTCTGCCAACGCAAAGGGTACGTTCTGAGCAAAAGTTCAGTACAATGCAAAACAAATAAACATAGTAAATTAAAGGCAGTAAAGTGTATCAAGAAATGATAAAGGTAAACTTCCCACGATGGTCAAACACTCTCACCAAATGCAACATAACTCACACCTAGCCACAACACTCACATATAAACACCGTGTACATTATTCATGAGTGTATAGAGCTACTCCTCAAAGCAAATCCAAACTCCATGATCATTGGTAAGGCTTCACACTGGTGCAAGACCTCAAAAGATCTGACCATCGCTTTTACTCACGATCTTCTTTCATTAAGTCTCCTTAAATAGAGTGTTAGCAATGTGAGCCTAAGGCGAACCATTCCTACAATAAATGTTATTGTAATAAATGTTTAATCAATAAAAATTATTGATTATTTTTGACTCCCTTTCTGAGATTGAATGAATGAATGCACTATAAGGTCCCTCTGTACAATAAGGATTATGTACCATGACCAGCTTGATAATCATACAGCTGTTGATTCATTGATTGAATCATAGAGGCTGATGCTTGGATGAATATCTAAGGAGTTAGATAGGGGCCTCATCAAGCATCATCAAATGATTGTTAAGTGATGATCTCCAGCCTGAGTAGGAGATGACAATCCTTTCTCATCTGGCTGATATGACTGACCTCTTGATGCAGGTCCTCTGAATGGGAATAGTGATTCGGAGGTGTCAGATTAGTTGAGTCAATGAGTTGACTTAACGAGATCGAGATAACCAAAGACCTATGTTGAATACTGTCATAGCATAGACATGCATCCTCTGATCAGATACAGATGTGTTGCTATATGTCCGAGTGTGTACATTTGGCAGACCAATAGGTTGATGACCTAGCCAAGGTCAATACACCAGCGAGCTGGTGTGCATGTAAGGACATATGAGTAATACGATCTCTCAAAGGGATCATACAAGTTCACTTGTGAACCGGGAGACATGAGCTCACTCATGAGGTATTGGGACTGATCAAATTCCATGCATGGTCGTCATGCTTTGGAAGCATGACATGAATTTGAAGGTAAGATATATGCTTTGGGAAAGCATATGATCTATACCAATTCCCAATGACCAAGATTGAGAAACTTAGTGATCGAACCCTGAAGATGATAGTGTAAAAGTGATCTATATCTTTAGGATGATCATAGGTCTTCCTGTATGCATGATGTACAGGTGTTGGGAATACCTGAGGGTGATGTGATCATAAATGATTGTATAACCATGACGCTTCCATTCCGAGGGAGTGATGAAACATGTTTGGATTTTAGTGACTCCTCTCAGTAGAGAAGTGATCTAATCTTAGTCCTTGTATTGGACATTGATCTGAATGAGATTTAGATGCAATGAGAAGATTAGGTCTACGGTATTGATTTAATCAAGCATCCATGGGAGGTCCATGAGATCTGCATTTGAGATGTGATCTCAATATCCAAGTCACTATGCGTGGAACAATACAATCGTCCTGTCCTTATCTTCAAGTATCTGCGGAGAAACACATTATTCTTGAAAGTGCTCAAGAACAATTCCATAGTTGAATTATATCTAAGCATTAAGAGAATGATAATTAAATGTGATTAAATTATCTTGATGTATGTGGAAATTATCTAATATAATTAAATGTGATTTAATTATTGATGTGCATTGGATACACATTGTGTAATTAATTGAAAATGTAAATTATATTTTTCTTTTGGGTTGTGAATGTGATTCATAAAATTCCAATGGTAAGATTGCAATATTCTTAAAATTAATTATGAATTATTTTTGAAGAATAAATCACAAAAAAAGTTGTTGGAATAAATAATGAAGATTTTCATGGAGATATGCAATCTCATGAAATTTCTTGAGATTGCCTCCAATTGGAAACAAGTGGACGGCTACCAAGTCCAAAATGGAATTGGTGGCCGTCCACCATGTTCTAATGGGAGATGTAATCTCCATGATGATTGTCTCCTTTATTTGATTGATTTAATTTAGGATTGATTTATATTTGATTTATCAAATATATTTGATCTAAATTAAATTATTACTTGTTGGCTTTTACCAACAACAATCTTGACCATTGGATTAAATATAAATCAATCTCATCCATTGATTTTATGAATCCCATGGATTGAGATCCATGGATCCCAAAATCCTATAAATAGAGATGCATACCATGCTATCTAGGGTTATGCTTTTGAAGCACATCTCTCTTCTCTCTCTCTCTCTCTCTCATTCCACATGCCTACTCTCTTCTCTCATTCTTAGTGGCCGTCCACCAAACCCTAGAGGAGAGAATCCGTCGTCGCTTCACCACCACGCCGTCGCTTCAAAGTTCTACGGTTCTCCCTCTTCTTTGGAGTGCTACACTCGTGAAGAAGGTGCTCGATCTCGTATGACGAGATCAGGAGCTCACCATGCTTGGATCAACTAGTTGGATTGCGAGGATCACACGACTCATCCCCGCGCTCGCAAGCGTCTTCTCCAACGATCGGACTTGAGACAGGAGGTCTCTTTTCGCAGAGACTCGATCAACCACGCTTCAAGAGGTACTCCTTTATACTTGATGTGGTTCTAGATGAAATGACCCGAGAATCATTCTTGGATCATGTGGTTTCATTGCCTGAACATTTTTAAATTTCACTGCATAAAACAACTAATGCCACTAGTCGTTCTACGTCGTATTTGATACGACGCTCATGCTTCCGTGATGCGCTTGAGGATAATACCATATTTTTCAAGTGGTATCAGATCCAGGTTGAAGGTTTTGGATACGATCCGTAAACCTAGGACAACTTGGGTTCGTTAAGGTTGCGAAAGTTTTTATCGCATTTTATTTTCGCACATCTGTTTAGTCATTACTTGGATTTTGTTTCCCATTAAATAAGTAAACTATAGGATCCGAGTTTACGTAATTTGGATTTCGTTTGCTCGAGATATAGTGTTTTAATGAATACATATTCACTGTTGCGGGAACTGCGAATCTTAACATGATTAATGAGTTAATTACTGTTTTGATCCACCTCGAAATGCATGAAATATCACTTAGGATCTATCCTAAATTAAATTAGCAATCTTTGAAAATTGATTTTGTCTAATTTGAATTCAAATTGATTGAGATATGTTAATTTTAGTAAGTAGGGGTCACTGCTGAAATTACATTCCTAATCAAGAACCATGTGATTGTCAATTAGTGAAATTAATTGTTAATTTCATGAAATAATTATGGAAAATATTTGAGAAAATTTAATGATGATTATTTCCTTAATTGACATGGCCTCAACCAATAAGTTGATTAGATTTGATCTGGATCATAATTGGAAACACAATTATCAAACTCTTTGCTTGAATAGGATTGGGAATTTGTCTAACAAATTTTCTTATAATAAAAAATGTTTTGATTATTACTATATGGTATAATTTCGATTGAAGAACCAATGATCATCTCAAGTACAAATTGATCTATTTGGCATTATCCTTTCCTGAGGTGGATATGGTGTCTAGTCCGGAAGCATTAGGGTAGCGGGTCGCACCGGTTGCAGTCTGTCCCACTTTCGTCAGTACTGGCCATGATAGTGGGTATGGACTCGATAATGCCAGAGAAATCAAGATGTATTTTTCTAATTATTAAAATTCGAATTAATAATTAAGTAAAAATAATTAAGTTTGTTGATTAAATTAGATTGAAAATTAATTTAATGTGATTAAGTTAATTATATCCAATTAAAAACACTCTATTATGAATAGATGTGTATTTCCCTTGGAAGAATTAAATATATGAATATTATTCATAATATTCAATTAAAATTTGAATATGACGTAGAGGATCACATAAGTGACATCCATGGTCTCCCTTAAGGTAAAGGGACACCTGTCCAATGTGACAGCTCTTGCATATGATCCACTTGGATCGGGCTCGTCACTTCTCGAAAGAGTAAGGACGTATGCGTAGTGACCCCAATATCGGGTCCTCATATTATTGGGACGATATTGGATTGCGCATAGCGAGTTGTATTCCTATTGACGGTTGGTTCAATTAATGACGGGTCAACATTACCTTAGGGGTGGTGGGCACGGGTGTTAAAGACTAAATTGGGAAATGCAAGTTGGACTTGCAAGGCAGAATGTGTTCCCGCTTCTCTTTATTGGAGTCATAGGTTCTCATATTATTGGGATATGATAAAGATAAAGAGGAGATCTCAGTTCTTGCTTGAGATATAGCGATAAGTATATCTCTTACTTTGAAAGTGATTAAGGGAATAAACTTTCAAAGTAGACAGGGCAAGACCAATTTGATTTAAATTACCTTAATCAAATATCATAAATATGAATGTATGATTATATGTTGTGCATTCTTAATTTCAGAAAATGAAGTCCATGAACCTATAAGCAGGCTTCTAGAGGTCAACCAGTTGACCGGACCGAATTACTCGGATTGGATCTGTAATTTGGAGCTTGTTCTCTCGGCTGAGCGCATAAGTTATGTGCTCACAGAAGACAAGCATGAAAGCCCTAAATCGAAGGAAGAAAAGCAATACAATGACAAGTATGATGAAGATCATATCTTGGCAAGATGTTATATCCTGGGTTCTCTCTCCAATGTTCTTCAGAAGCAACATGTGGAGATGAGCACATGCCAGGAAATAATGCAGAACCTGAAAGATATGTTTGATGACATTAACCGCATCCAGTGTTACAACATTATGAAAGAACTCGTTCGCTGCAAGATGCAAGAAGGAATTTTGGTTCGAGAACATGTACTCAAAATGTTTGGGTACTTGTCAGAGCTGGAGACCCTTGGGGCAAATGTAGATGCAGACATGCAAGCTGATTTCATTCTGCTGTCTTTGCCCAAGTCTTTCAATAATTTTGTGGTTTCATTCCACATGAACAAGTTGGACTTGTCGAACGTTGGACTTCTTGCTGCATTAAAGTCTGCAGAAGATGTAATGAAGAAAGATGGTCCCGCTGGCAGTGCAATGGTTGCACAGGTCAGAGGGAAGCACGGTTGGAAGCAATGTTCTCGGAAGGGCCCGGTCCAGAAGAGAAAGAAGAAGAGTCAAGGCATTGGCTCATCTTCCAATGCATCTACACTGATAGCGTCGAAGAAAACCGACGTCTGTCACTACTGCAAGAAGCCGGGGCACTGGAGGCGTAACTGCTTGGAATACCTGAAGTCGGTCGACAAAGGTAAATCCCCAGCAGGTATGAAATCTACTTTCATCATCGAAAGTAGCTTTCTCGTTGGATGAGAAGGAAGTTGGATCGTAGATTTTGATGCTTCTGTTCATGTTGCAATTTGTTGCATTTATTCTAGGAAACTAAGAATCTATAGGAAGGGGAGATAGTCATCTAGATGGGATCTGATGCAAGTGTTGCAGCAGTTGCCGTCGGGACCTATCAACTGTCATTATCTAGTGGTATAGTCTTAGTACTTAAAGAGTGTCTTTATGTACCTGAAGTCAGAAGGAATTTAATATATGTATCTAAGCTAGTTAGAAGTGGATATTCACTTCTTTTCTATAATAAATTAGTCATAAATCATTATAATAAATATATTACGGATGGTATTTTGACTTCTGGTGGACTCTATGAATTGTGCATTGATGAGCATGTCATGAATGTTACAACCACTAATAAAAACCTTAAAAGATCCAGGGAGAATAAAAATAATTCGAATATGATTTGGCATCAAAGGCTTGGTCATTTGTCTGTTGATAGGATCAATAGATTGATAAAGGATGGACCTTTAGATTTTTTACAGATTCAATCTTTGCCTGCCTGTGAACATTGTATTCGAGGTAAAATGACTAGGATGCCTTTCCGTAACAAGGTTATAAGATGCGAAGGTATTATTGACCTAATACATACCGATATATGTAGTCCCTTCAGTACCGCGACTCGAAATGGATATCGATATTATTTGACGTTTATGGATGACCATTCGCGATATGGGTTATCTTATTATTACGTCATAAATCTGAAACCTTTGAAAAGTTCAAAGAATTCAAGGCTTTGGTTGAGAACCAAACGATAGGAAGATTAAACGGATTCGATCTGATCGAGGTGGCGAGTACCTCTCAGATGAATTCAAGGAATATCTTAAAGAGAGTGGAATTGTCTCCAATCTCACTCCTCCTGGAACTCTCCAACTTAATGGTGTTGCCTAAAGACGCAACAGGACCATCATGGATATGGTCCGTTCAATGATGAGCAAAGAACATTTACCACAGTTTTTGGGGATATGCAATAGAGACTGCAATATATATCTTGAATAAGATTCTTAGCAAATCTGTACCTAAGACTCCTCATGAGCTCTGTTATGGAACCAAACCTAGTGTTAATCACTTGAGGGTTTGGGGTTGCTTGGTCCATGCGAAGAACATGGACGCAAGTAAGCTAGAATCTCGCACTCGTGAGTGTTACTTCATTGGGTATGTTAAGATGGTATTGGATACCAGCTTTATGACCCTGAGACCCAAAAGGTTTTTGTCTCTAGAGATGTGAAATTTCTAGAAGATGATTTCCTTAAAGGTCAAGACAAAAATAAAGTAGAGGAACTCATTGAATCCCCCTGAGGATTCTGAGCTTCCTGGACCAAGATAAATAAAGATGAAACACACATACCTCTTTGAAGAAGTTCGAGGGTGGTTGCACCACCTGAAAGGTGTGAAACCTCGAATTTTCTTTTTTCAAAAATCTAGAGTATTTTTGACATCCGAAAAATTCAAATAATCACACCATTACGTAGATCTCGTCGAGATCTTTCCAATGAGCCCAAGAACACCTAATTCCGATATTCCTAGCTCAAGTTATCGTTGTTTTAAGAATCATAGTCGGGACCCATATATGGATCCGAACCGGATCCGAATCGAGATCCAAATTCACCTCTCCTTCTATAAATAGGAGATGGTAGGCTGCTCTCTAAAAGCCCTAGCCACCACCATCCTTCCCTCTCTTTGGAGCACCACCATCTTGGTTAGTGAAGTCATCGGAGGGTTGCCGTTGACGTCGGAGAAGGAGCTCCGATCGAAGATCCGCGACCACCATCACGTGGGAAAGCTCTAGGTCACCGTGGTGCACGCCTCCGCGCTACGATCGAGCGACGGAAATACCATTCCATGTGAGAGGAGATCCCGAGGGAACATCCTCGGAGGTAACGATAATACCCCCTTTTGCTGTTGGGTTCTACGTATTTTCCTATACACTTAAATACCTCTAGAGCCTTATGTATTTTTGTAACGATGTTATACCTTCCTCTTGCTGTTGGTTTCACATGATTTTGATCATATGTCTTGACATTTTTAGAGCCTTAGACATCTTTATATATAGATCTTAAATTATAACGATAATACCTCCTCCTCATCGTCGTGAGATTCATACAATTCCACTCATGTGATTAATCGGTCATATCATCTTAAAATATTTCTGTAAGATGCCCCGTTTATGCTCTTCATGTTGGTCTCTTATGATCTTTCTGTAGCCTTCAGGATTTGCACTATTATTGATATTCATGTCAACTCCGCTAGTTCATTTTAAGCGGATGAAATAACAATACATAAGATGGACTATCTTCTCTTATGCCCAAGAATATAATGTAAATTATGGAATTAATCTATTGCTGGCGAATATTCTGTACGTATTTGTTACAAATCATGACATCAATCTAATATTATAATTAAGCCATACATTGGGGTGTGCCGTGGATTAGGAGATAACATATTCTTAATGTCTAATATGTTATTGTCATGCCAATTATGAGTCACATGCATTATTTAATGGTGCTAAATAGGCATTAACAAGAGCTAAATATGCATTAACAAGAGCAACGTTACATGCATTATGGAATATTGAGAAGGCATGCGTTACTATTGAAACATGAATTAACCTAATGGTCATTATGCTTGTCGGTTGAGGATGTGCTGAGCATTCAAGGATTATTAATAACACAAAAAAAATACTTACAGGGTCTACGTATATGTCTCTCATGAAGTCGTGACTCCTACACCGTGGATGATTCCGAATCGGTGTGAAACCATTACGTATAAAATTTGATGGTCCTATATACACTGACTCTATGATTCCGAACTGACTAAATTACGTTTGACCTCTTCTTTGAATATCCTCGAGACCTTATTATCCGATTATATCAATCTGTAGATTTTCCCTTCGCATTTCAAAATTTTGATGTGAGATTCGTGTTAATGGTATGATTTTAGTTTTTGAAATAATGCATAATGTTATGAGAGTTTAAAGTTATGACCATTATCAAGACTTTTAAATGATGGCTTATAGTCTTAAAGAAAATCAGATCTTTAGTTGTTGAACGGTTATATTATGCAACATTATTACTCCATTAATACTCACATATACTCCGTACTACCTATATAAGTTATGCATAGATCTGATATGTGTTGTGTTTAATTCTCATCGGTATACGCAGATACTATACTTTCTATTAGAGTAACTTCCATCAAAGTATGATTGTAGAACTCAAACTAATATCCAAGTTATGAGATTTAAAATATGTATATCTTGATAATATCTGACTGTGAACAACTCTTCATCAAGATCATAGTCCATAAAGAGTAAAGATAATGCTGATGAATACCTACAACTGTAGGTTCATAACTTCCGATGTAGATTGTATTTATAGTGTTTGGATAGATAGAGTTAGACTCCTCAAAGGATTGGACATGCACCTTTGGGCCCCGGGGAGATGCCTTGAAGGTCACGACCCCAACGGACGAGTTGGGTGACGCGTTGCACCTAGCAGCCCGGTAGTATCCGGAGTCGCTCGACGGAGTAGGCAGGTGGCGCGGTTGACGTTCTTGGTTTCTCACTTATACACAATTTTAAGATTCGGTTTAAAATTAGATGTGGCCGCATCGAATTTTACTTCGAATATTATTATTGTGAGAGGTGTTCCGGGATATGGTTTGAAGTTGGAGAATTGGAGGTTAAAATACTTGGAGGTTTATCCATGATGACAAACAAGTTCCCGCGTAGCGGAGGCCTACGAGTCGCGTACTTGCATGTGCTAAAATAATATGAGAAAGGATAAATAATTTATGATCGGATGCCAGATATTATATATCATTGTGGGCTCTAACCAACTTGTCAAAATATCAATGATCATTGTGGTAGAACTTAATCGATTATTATTTTTTATAAAATCAATGTGATCGAATGTGATTTTAAATGACTTGGCGTTCTTTCTGAATTGTTTCAATACATGCACATTCCATTAAATGAAATTGGGTATACATTCTTTTCTTACCCCTACTTTAGTCATTATAATATTTGTCTCGTTACTGGGCAATTGCTCATAACGTTACCCTCGTGTGAACCCAACAGGTATACCTGAGCAACAACCGCCACAGTAGTGCTCTTTTGAGGAGATCAGACTTCTTTTAGTCATATTTGCATCAGACAGGGCGCTCATGCTTACAGTAATTTACTTACTTCCGCTTTATTTTATGTTATTACCGAGAGACATTGTAGTGAGATATGTGGAGAGTTTTTCTACAAAGTTTGAGATTTTCTGATGTATCTCATATCATGGACATGGACTTGATGAGTATTAATGAGAATGGATGTTGCATTTTTCTTTCCATTTTATGCTATTCTCCCGTTGTTATTTATATTTCAAATGTTAATCTATTGTGCATAAGATGGTTTGTTGAGTATCATAGATCATGGGCGTATTTGGACCGTAGGTCCGACGCTCCCGTCCCGTCGGTTTCGGTAGCCGGAGGGGCGGGGCGTCACAAAAGGTATGGATTCCATGTGTCAAGTGAGACCGACAATGATCCTACTTCAGTTGATGAAGCACTCGCGGATCATGACATGGACAGATAGATGCTAGCAATGAAGTCAGAAATTGACTCCATGCATAAGAATGGTGTATGGACCCTAGAGGATCCACCTAAAGGGGTAAAACCCATTGGGTGTAATGGATCTTCAAGAGAAAGAGGGGACCTGATGGGAAAGTAGAGACTTTCAAGGCACGACTCATAGCCAAGGGCTACACACAGAGAGAAGGCATCGATTACGATGAGACATTCTCTCCTGTGGCTATGCTTAAATCCATCAGGACACTGCTAGCCATAGCTGAGTACCTTGATTACGACATCTGACAGATGGACGTCAAGACGGCTTTCCTCAATGGATACCTCAAGGAGGATATCTATATGGAGCATCCCCAGGGCTTCATAATTGAGGATGGCAAAGTATACAAGCTGAAGAAATCTATCTATGGGCTTAAGCAAGCTTCTCATAGCTGGAACATCAGATTTGATGAAACAATAAAGAGTTATGATTTTGTGCAGAATCCTGATGAACCTTGTGTGTACAAGAAGCTTAGTGGGAGCGCCATTGTGTTCATCGTGCTTTACGTAGATGACATCCTTATCATTGAGAATGATACGGGGATGATGACCAGTGTGAAAATTTGGCTATCCCATACCTTTGAGATGAAAGATCTTGGAGAAGCCTCTTACATCTTAGGCCTGAAGTTGTTCAGGAACCGAGAAAAGAGGATATTGAGATTGTCACAACATGTGTACATTAAGAAGATTCTTGAACGATTCCGTATGGATAGTTCCAAGAAATGTTTCCTCTCCTTAAGGCATGGTATCCACCTGTCTAAAGCGATGGCTCCTCAAACTGTTGAGGAAAAGAAAACCATGGCTGGATGCCCTTATGCATCAGTTGTAAGAAGCCTAATGTATACCATGATGTGTACCAGGACAGATATCTGCCATGCAGTGGGAGTGGTAAGTCGTTACCAATCCTGCTATGGAGAGCAACACTGGAATGCAGTAAAGAACATATTCAAATATCTAAGATGGATGCAAGATTACATCTTGGTCTATGGAGATGGTGATCTCCAAGTCTTGGGATATACAGATTCTGACTTCCAATCGGATATTGATGATCGAAAGTCAACATCAGGGTTTGTATTCCTGTTGAACGGTGGTACTGTGAGCAGGAGAAACAAGAAGCAGGACACTACAACAGATTCAACAATAGAAGCCGGGTACATTGCTGCATCGGATGCTGCAAAGGAGGCAGTGTGGTTGCGCAAGTTCATCCTGGAGCTTAACGTAGTTTACTCTAATACTCCCATCCCGCTACTCTGCGATAACACGGGAGCCATTTCCCATGCAAAGGAACCCAGATGGCATCATAAGAGCAAGCACGTGGAAAGGAAATACCACATCATTCGAGCGATTCAAAAGTGTGGCGACATCATCATCACCAAGGTGGCCTCTGCCAACAACGTTGCTGATCCTCTTACCAAACCTCTGACACAGAACGTTTTCGACCAGCATGTAATGAGTATGGGTTTAAGGATTGTTCCTGAATGGTTCTGAGGGCTAGTGGGAGATTGTTAGCAATGTGAGCCCAAGGAGAACCATTCCTACAATAATTGTTATTGTAATAAATGATTTATCAATAAAAGTTATTGATTATTTTTCACTCCCTTTCTGAGATTGAATGAATGAATGCACTATAAGGTTCCTCTGTACAATAAGTGTTATGTACCATGACCAACTTGATAATCATACAGCTGTTGATTCATTGATTGAATCATAGAGGCTGATGCTTGGATGAAAATCTAAGGAGTTAGGTAGGGGACTCATCAAGCATCATCAAATAATTGTTAAGTGATGATCTCCAGCCTGAGTAGGAGATGACAATCCTTTCTCATCTGGCCGATATCTGACTAACCTCTTGATGCAGGTCCTCCGCATGGGAATAGCGATTCAGAGGTGTCAGATTAGTTGAGTCAATGAGTTGACTTAACGAGATCGAGATAACCAAAGACCTATGTTGAATACTGTCATACATAGACATGCATCCTCTGACCATAGACAGATGTGTTGCTATATGTCTGAGTGTGTACATTTGGCAGACCAATAGGTTGATGACCCAAGGTCTATAAACCGGCGAGCTGGTGTGCATGTAAGGACATATGAGTAATACAATCTCTCAAAGGAATCATACAACTTCACTTGTGAACCGGGAGACATGAGCTCACTCATGAGTTATTGGGACTGATCAAATTCCATGCATGGTCGTCATGCTTTGGAAGCATGACATGAATTTGAAGGTAAGATATATGCTTTGGGAAAGCATATGATCTAATACCAATTCCCAATGACCAAGATTGAGAAACTTAGTGATCAAACCCTGAAGATGACAGTGTAAAAGTGATCTATATCTTCAAGATGATCATAGGTCTTCCAGTATGCATGATGTACATGTGTTGGGAATACCTGAGGGTGAAGTGATCATAAACGATTGTATAACCATGACGCTTCCATTCCGAGGGAGTGATGAAATAGATTTGGATTTTAGTGACTCCTCTCAGTAGAGAAGTGACCTAATCTTAGTCCATGTATCGGACATTGATCTGAATGAGATTCAAATGCAATGAGAAGATTAGGTCTACGGTCTTGATTTAATCAAGCATCTGTGGGAGGTCCATGAGATCTGGATTTGAGATGTGATCTCAATATCCAAGTCACTATACGTGGAACAATACAATCGCTCTGTCCTTATCTCCAAGTATCTGCAGAGAAATCGCATTATTCTTGAAAGTGTTCAAGACCAATTCCATAGTTGAATTATATCTAAGCATTAAGAGAATGATAATTAAATGTGATTTAATTATTTTGATGTATGTGGAAATTATCCAATATAATTAAACATGATTTAATTATTGTGGATAAGAATAATGTGGATAGTAATATCCAATTATTTATGATATATTATAAATGTAATTTATAATGTATTAGAGAGAGCTAATTATAATTTATATTTGTCAATTAATTATTGATGTGCATTGGATACACATTGTGTAATTAATTAAAAATGTAAATTATATTTTTGTTTTGGGTTGTGAATGTGATTCACAAAATTTCAATGGTAAGATTGCAATATTCTTAAAATTAATTATGAATTATTTTTTAAGAATAAATCACAACAAAAGTTGTTGGAATAAATAATGGAGATTTTCATGGAGATATGCAATCTCATGAAATTTCATGAGATTGCCTCCAATTGGAAACATGTGGACGGCTACCAAGTCCAAAATGGAATTGATGGCCGTCCACCATGTTCCAATAGGAGATGTAATCTCCATGATGATTGTCTCCTTTATTTGATTGATTTAATTTAGGATTGATTTATTTTTGATTTATCAAATATATTTGATCTAAATTAAATTATTAGTTGTTGTCTTTTACCAACAACAATCTTGACCATTGGATTAAACATAAATCAATCTTATCCATTGATTTTATGAATGCCATGGATTGAGATCCATGGATCCCAAAACCCTATAAATAGAGAGGCATACCATTCTCTCTTGGGTTATGTTTTTGAAGCACATCTCTCTTGTCTCTCTCATTCCACACGCCTACTCTCTTCTCTCATTCTTGTGGCCGTCCACCAAACCCTAGAGGAGAGAATCCGTCGTCGCTTCGCCACTGCGCCGCCGCTTCGACGTTCTACGGTTCTCCATCTTCTTTGACGTGCTATACTCGTGAAGAAGGTGTTCGATCTCGTACGACGAGATCAGGAGCTCACCATGCTTAGATCAACTTGTATTGCGAGGATCACGCGACTCATTCTCGCGCTCGCAAGCGTCTTCTCCAATGATCGGACTTGAGACATGAGGTCTCTTTTCGTAGAGACTCGATCAACCACGCTTCAAGAGGTATTCCTTTATACTTGATGTGGTTCTAGATGAAACGATCCGAGAATCGTTCTTGGATCATGCGGTTTCATCGCATTAAATTTTTTAAATTCCGCTGCATAGAACAACTAGTGCGACTAGTCGTTCTACGTCGTATTCGATACGACGCTCACGCTTCTGTGATGTGCTTGAGGTTAATACCATATCCTTCAAGAAGAACAAGAGAAATGGCCACACTCGTTTATTCTTATCATTTAATATTGTTTACATATATTCTTCCTGTTGGACATGCGAGCCCATGACGAGCCATTATGCAATAAATGTTATTGCGAATATTATTCCCTGATCTGAAATGAAGAATAATTAATTAGCATAATAGGTCCCTTAGTACAATTAGGGTTATGTACCTTGGCTATCTTAATAATCATACAGCTGTTGATTCCATTATTGAATCATAGAGGCTGGTGCTTGGATGAATATCTAAAGAGTTAGATTGAGGACTCATCAAGCACCGTCAAATGATTGTCAAGATGTGATCTCCTGCCTGAGTAGGAGATGGCAATACTTTCTCACATAGGCTGATATCTGACCGACCTCTTGATGCAGGTCCTCTACATAGGAATAGAGATTCGGAGGTGTCAGATTAGTTAGGTCAAAGAGTTGACTTAACGAGATCGAGATAACCAAAGTCCTATGTCGTATGCTGTCATGATATAGGCACGCATCCTCTGATCGGAGACAGATGTGTTATTATATGTCTGAGTACGTACATTTGGCAGACCAATAGGTTGATGACCTAACCAAGGTCTATACACCGGCACGTTGGTGTGCATATAAGGGCATATGAGTAATACGATCTCTCAAAGGGATCATACATGTTCACTACTGAACCGGAAGACATGAGCTCATTCATGAGATATTGGGAAGAATCAAATTCCGTGCACGGTCGTCTCACTTTGGAAGCTTGACTGAATTTGTAGGTTTGATATATACTTTTGGAAAGTATATGATCAAGACCTAGGTATGATATATGCTTTTGGAAAGCATATGATCGATACCAAATCCCAATGATCAAATGAGAAACTTATTGATAAAACCCTGAAGAAGACAGTATAAAATTGATCTTGATCTTCGGGTTGATCATAGGTCTTCCAGTATGCAGGATGTACAGGTATTGGGAATACCTGAGGGTGATGTGATCATAAACGATTTTATAACCATGACGCTTCCATTCCGAGGGAGTGATGAAACAGGTCTGGATTTTAGTGACTCCTCTCAGTAGAGAAGCAATCTGATCTTGGTCCAAATGTTGGGCATTGGTCTGAATGAGATTCAGATGCAATGAGAAGATTAGATTTGCAGTCTTGATTTAATCAAGCATCTATGGGAGGTTCGTAAGATCTGGATTTGAGACGAGATCTCAACATCCAAGTCACTATACGTGGAACAATACAATCACCATGTCCTTATCTCCAAGTATCTGCGGAGAAAGCACATTATTCTTGAAGGGGTTCAAGAATACTTCATTTGATGAAATACATATCCAAGCAAGAAGGACTTGATGATTAAATGAGATTTAATTATCAAGCATAATATGAATGAGATTCATATTGTGAGAATAATTATCCAAGATAATTAAATGGGATTTAATTATCGATGATTAGAGAATGTGGATAATACTATCCATAATATTTGTGTATTATAAATATGATTTATAATACACATATATTGAAGAGAGAGAATTTTTGTAAATGGCATTTGTTAATTATTAATGTGGATTGGGTTCACATTAATTAATTAATTGGAAATATAATTTACAATTTAGTTTGGGCTGTGAATCTGATTTACATTTTTTCAATGGCATGATTGAAATATTCACTAGTTAATTGGGAATTAATTTAGTGGATAATTTTGCAAATAAATATTCACAAATTAATTGGGAATTATTTTGGTGAATAATTTTGCAATAAATATACACTAATTAATTGGGAATTAATTTCGTGGATAATATTGCAAACAAATAAGAGATAATTGGATTAAATAAAAAAGGGATGGATAATACACCACCAAATGAGGTGGCGTCACCCATGACTTGGTCATGGGTGACGCCCCATCTATTTCGGCTGAATTATCATCTCCTTTTTATTATTATCCTATTATCTTATTTTAATTAATTTATGTTAAATTAAATTGTGTTGATAATGTTGCAACATATATTTAATTTAAATATAAATTAATTTTGTTGGTTTTTTTAACCAACAATCTTGGCCATTGATTAATACATAGACCAACTTGGCCATTGAATCTATGTGTCCCATGGATTGAGATCCATTGGATCCTAAACTAATATAAAAGGAGGGCTAACCTGGCCTTTCAAGGTACATTATTTTAGAGTTGTAGAAGCCTACTACTACTCTGTCTCTCTCATTCTCACCCTCTCTCTTCTCTCTTTTCAAAGGTGGCCGTCCACCTTGCATTGAAGGGATACTCTCGCCATCGCCTTCGATGACTCGAGGATCTCCTTCTTCTTTGGGGTTGTTTGCTCTAAAGGAAGATGATGGATTTCGTTTAACGAATTCAGGGGATTCATTGCTTAGATCTTCATCGAGGATTGCGGGAGGAACGCGTCTCGTCATCGCGCCCGCAAGTGCGTTCTTCGTGGATCGGACTTAAGATAGGAGGATCACTTGTTTGGGATCTCATGATTACAACCACGCTCTAAGAGGTATTCCTTATACTTTGTGGTTTGATGAAACGATCCGAGAAATGTTCTCGTGATCATGTGGTTTCATCACTTGATTTAAAATTTTAAATTCCGCTACATCTTACGACTGGTGCGACTAGTCGCCCCGATCGCATACGATGCGATCAACACGCTTCCGTGATGCGCTTGAGGATTATTCTCAATATCCTTGAAGTGGTATCAGAGCCATAGGTTGAATAAGGTTTTGGATATGATTCATAGGCCTAGAACGACTTGGGTTTGAAAGGGTCGCGAATTTTTTGTCGCATTTCAATTTTTGCACCTCTGTCTAATTGAAATTTTCAGTGCTTTTAAAATTATTTAAACACGAAATTTGTAATTGTATTTTGTTCCCCATTAAATAAGGAAACTATAGGATCTGAGTTTACGAAATTTGGATTTCATTTGCTCAAGATATGGCCTTTTGAATATGCATATATTCACTGTTGCGGGAACAACAGATCTAAACGTGATTAATGAGTTAATTATTGTTTTGACATACCTCGAAATGCGTGAACTATCACTTGGTTTCTTTAGTAAATCAAAGTGGCAACTTTAGGATACTGATTTTGCAATCTTCGGATTTAAATTGATCAAATTTGGTGATTGGGGTCACTGCTGGAATTTGATAATCTTGATCATGAACCTTGTGATAAGTCATTAAACATGATGATGAAAATTAATGGTTAATTTTCTGAAATAATTAGTGATAAATATTTGTGAAATATTTAAAGAGATAACTACTTCATTGAATAACATTTGCTTAACCATAATGATAAGATAGTTGATCTTGATCATTGGTTGATATGAATTCATTAACAAACATTGATTTCATGAAAAATCTTAGTTTAACCTACAATAGTTGTAGGACAACTTTTACATGAAAAACCCTCTTGCTTGAATAGGATTGGGGATTTGTTTACCAAATCTCCTTATAATATAATCAAAATTATTTTGATATATAGTATATGGTATAATTTCGGTTGAAAAATCGATGAGCATCTCAAAGTACATGATGATCTATCTAGCATTATACTTTCCTGAGGTGGATATGGTGCCTAGTCGGAGAGCATTGGGGTTGCGGGTTGCAACGTATGTGGTCCGTCCCACTCTCGTCGGTACTGGCCATGACAACGGGTAGGGACTCGATAATGCCGGAGAAGTCAAAGTGTATTTTTCTATTTATTAAAATTCGAATAATACGTACTTTGAGATTATACCTACTATTCAAGTAATAATCAAGTTTGTTGATTGATAATTGGATTGATGATTAATTTAATATGATTAAATTAATTATATCCAATTAACACTCTATTATGAATAGATGTGTATTTCTCTTGGAAGAATTAATTATGTGAATATGATTCACGATAATTAATTATTGCAATTTGAATATGAGGTGGAGGATCACATAAGTGACATCCATGATCTCCCGTCAAGGCAAAGGATTTCGTCGCCAGATGTTGTATATAGGAGATGCCTGTCCGAAGTGACAGCTCCTGTATGCAAGAGCATCTGGATTGGGCTCTTTGCTTCTCGAAAGAGTAAGGTCGTATGCGTAGTGACCCCAATATCGAGTCCTCATATTATTGGGGCGATATTGGATTGCGCATAGCGAGTTCTAATCCTGTTGATGGTTGGTTCAATTAACAATGGGTCAACATCATCTTAGGGGTGGTGGGCCCGAGTATTAAAGACCGAATTGGGAAATGCAGGTTGGACTTGCATGGCGGAATGTGTTCCCGCTTCTTTTTATCGGAGTCGCAAGTTCTCATATTATTGGGATGTGACAAAGATAGGAAAGGAGATCCCAGATCTCTGCTAGAGATATAATGGTAAGAATATCTTAGATATAATGGTAAGAATATCTTTTACATTGAAAGTGATTAAGGGAATGAACTTTCATTGTTGACAAGGCAAGACATCTTTGATATAAAAATTCCTAAATCAAAGAAAAAATATGTATACATAATATATATCCTTATGCAAATTTCTTATTTCAGATAATCCTTCATTAAACCCACTCAATGTTATACTCAATAATAACCAGTAAAATATCATGGATTGGACTCATGATCCAGATATTGTACTTGCAATTGAACACATAATGTATGTGATTGCAATGTGCAAGTTTCCTCAACATAATGAGGAATGACAATTAAATAAGACAATCAGACATCACCTTAGGGTTTGTATGTCTCTATAGTCTTGATCTTTCGTCGAGTATACTTTGGAAGTGACATGTCGATGGTGATTGTAATTGTCGAGAAGATGTTCTGGCATACATATGTGCTCTAGACATTTAATCATGATTGACATGGTTCTCTGCATTATGCAGAATGGTGGCTCGAAAGAGATGATGTATTCAAAATGTTTGGATACCTACCTGAACCTAAGTCTCTAAGAGTTAAGATGTATGTAGATATGATGAGTGTCATCATTCTACTGTATATACTCTGGTCATTCATGAAGCTTCATAATATTCATATTATATGAATTTACTGAAGCATGTATAAATGTTGAAGTGCTCTTGTATTGAAATCTTTAAATTCAACATAAGAGATTCTTTGTATTGAACAATGGTTGTTTATAGATGAAGAGAGCACAGTGGAAGCGTGGGTCGGACCCATGTGAGAAGGAAAGTCAAAGAGTTGATTTCATATTCTCAGTGGGAGAGCCCTTAGTCTTGGAGAATGTCTCTATGACCTAGATATTAGAATACACTCATTGTTTGTTTCTAAATGTTGGAAATAAACATGAATTCTGAGATAGAACTATCATAAAGAGTTATGACGGATATATTTCAGATAGTAATCTAACACCTAGTGGACTCCATAAAATTGAAAAATTAATGAATGGTTCATTATGATTTCTAATACTGAAAATCAAACCTTATAAGATCAATAGGAGGATGAAGATCATTTGATAATGATCTGGCATCAAGTTTTGGACATTTGTCTGTTGATGAGATCAATAGACTAGTAAGATATGAAACTTTAGAATGTCTAAAATTTCAAATCTTACATACTTGTGAATATTGTATTCAAAGTAAAATATCCAATACACCCTTCTCCGGGAATAGTGTTAGATGTCGAGGTATTCAAGATCTCATACATATTGATGTATGCAGATCATCTATATCATAGTAAACATTATGGATATGTAGTATCTATTGATGATTATGTATGATATGAGATTTCTTCTCTTCACCTGAGAAACCTTTGAAATATTCAAAGATTTCACAATTTTGGTTTAGAACCAAAGTTTGAAGAAAGATGAAAAGAATTTGATCTAACCTAGGTAGCTTGTATCTGTTAGATAAAATTCAAAGAATACCTTACGGAGATATGAATATCATTTCTATCTCCCTCCTCCTAATAAACCTGAACTCAATAGAGTTGTATGGTGATACAATTGGATCATGTGTGACATGATTTGATCAATGATGAATTTTAGCATAATTATCCCTTAGTTTCCAGGTATATATGTGTAGTAGAGACTACAATATATATCCTTAATAAGGTTCCATGCATGTAAGCTGGAATCTAACACTTGAGAGTGCTACTTCATTATGATAGTAAAGGATGGTATTGGATACATACTTTATAAACCTGAGATTCTTAAAAGATCTCATCTCTGAGAATGTGATTCTTAGAGGATGACTCTCTTGAGAATCAAGATGAAATGACGTGTAGGAACTCATCTAATCTTGAGAAGATGATGAGGCTCCTGAAATCAGAAACTAAAAGGGACAATTAAAGATGAAGAACTAATACATCTTCAAATGAGTTTGAGGATGTATTCCATGTGTCTATTAAGTCTGACAATGATCGAACTTCATGTGATGAAGCTCCTAAGGATCATGACATGGAAAGATGGATATGGACCCTCGAGGATCCACCTATATGGGTAAGATCCATAAAGGTGTAAATGGATCTTCAAGAGAAAGGGAATCTGATGATAAGGTGGAGACCTTCAAAGCTCGGTGCGTAGACATGAGCTACACAATGGAAGAGAAGACATTGCTTGCGATGAGACTTGCTCTTCAGTAACCTTGCTTAAACCCATCGGATTATTGCTAACTATAGTTGCACAACTTGGCTTTGACATCTTCGAGATGGAAGTCAAGATTACATTCCTCTATAAATGCCTCTCTGAGGATATTCACATGAAGTAGCCCCAGGGCTTCATGGTTGAGGAAAGCAACGTGTGCAAGCTAAAGAAACTCCATCTATGGACTCAATTAAGCTTCTTGTAGTTGGAACATCAGATTTGATGAAATCATAAATGTTTTGATTTCATATAGAATCTTGATGTACCATGTGAAGCTTAGTGGGAGTGCCATTGTGTTCATCGTACTAAATGTAGATAATATCCTAATCATTTGGAATGATATAAGGATGATAATAAGTGTTTTATAGATTGGCTATTCCATACCTTGAGATATGATCTCAAGAATATCTCTTAGATCTTAGTTCTGAAGTTGTTCAGAAACAAAGAAAAGAGGATATTGGGATTGTCACATTTGTAGTACACCTTGGACATATTCCATTCTTGGAAATTCCAAGAAAGGCTTCCTTCCCTCAAGATTTGGTACTGACCTATCTAAAGGGATAGCACCTCAAAGAGTTGAGGAAGTGAATGCTAGAACTGCTTGCACCTGTGCATCAGTTACGAGAAGCTAAGTGTATGCTAAAAGTGTACAAAAGCCAGATATCTGCCATGTAGTGGGAGTAGTAAAGTGTTGCTAATCCTACTATGGAGAGAAAATACTTGATTGCAGTAATAACAAAATCTTCGTAGATGACAAGTTTTTTTGAGATACTGATCTCAAAGTCATATCTTCAAAAGCTTAAGACTTTATAGATAGAGATCTAAAAGGTCTTAACTGTGGATATCCCGGAATAAGGGTATTCTGATAAGGATTATGGAAATACTGGTTATAACAATTACTGAGCAATAGTGTCAAGGACACTATAATTGCTTTATCAAGATTGAGTATTGGTTGCATAAGATGTAACATTCGCATTGGATGTGAGCACTGTTACCTAGGGATATGCAAGTGCCGTAAAAGGACTTGGCATAGTCTTTTGGGAACAGAGTGACTGATCAGCTTACCTAGCTATTTCTAAATAGCCTATGATTGTCACATGATTATGGGTTTAAATGATTAGCCTATTAATGGATCTTCGGGCTAGTGGGAGATTGTTGGACATGCGAGCCCATGGAGAGCCATTATGCAATAAATGTTATTGCGAATATCATTCCCTGATCTGAAATGAAGAATAATTAATTTGCATAATAGGTCCTTTAGTACAATTAGGGTTATGTACCATGGCTATCTTAATAATCATACAACTGTTGATTCAATTATTGAATCATAGAGGCTAGTGCTTGGATGAATATCTAAAGAGTTAGATTGAGGACTCATCAAGCACCGTCAAATGATTGTCAAGATGTGATCTCCAGCCTGAGTAGGAGATGGCAATCCTTTCTCACATAGGCTGATATCTGACCTTCCTCTTGATGCAGGTCCTCTGCATAGGATTAGAGATTCAGAGGTGTCAGATTAGTTAGGTCAAAGAGTTGACTTAACGAGATCGAGATAACCAAAGTCGTATGTCGTATGCTGTCACGATATATGCACGCATCCTCAGACCAGAGACAGATGTGTTACTATATGTCTGAGTATGTACATTTGGCAGACCGATAAGTTGATGACCTAACCAAGGTCTATACACCGGCGCGTTGGTGTGCATATTAGGGCATATGAGTAATACGATCTCTCAAAGGGATCATACAGGTTCACTACTGAATCGAAAGACATGAGCTCAATCATGAGATATTGGGAAGAATCAAATTCCGTGCACGATCGTCTCGCTTTGGAAGCTTGACTGAATTTGTAGGTTTGATATATACTTTTGGAAAGTATATGATCAAGACCTAGGTATGATATATGCTTTTGGAAAGTATATGATCGATACCAAATCCCAATGATCAAATGAGAAACTTATTGATAAAACCCTGAAGAAGACAATATAAAATTGATCTTGATCTTCGGGTTGATCATAGGTCTTCCAGTATGCAGGATGTACATGTATTGGGAATACCTGAGGGTGATGTGATCGTAAACGATTATATAACCATGACGCTTCCATTCAGAGGGAGTGATGAAACACATCTGGATTTTAGTGACTCCTCTCAGTAGAGAAGCAATCTGATCTTGGTCCAAATGTTGGACACTGGTCTGAATGAGATTCAGATGCAATGAGAAGATTAGATTTGCGGTCTTGATTTAATCAAGCATCTATGGGAGATTCGTAAGATTTGGATTTGAGATGAGATCTCAATATCCAGGTCACTATACGTGGAACAATACAATCGCCATGTCCTTATCTTCAAGTATCTGCGGAGAAAGCACATTATTTTTGAAGGGGTTCAAGAATAATTCATTTGATGAACTACATATCCAAGTAAGAAGGACTTGATGATAAAATGAGATTTAGTTATCAAGCATAATATGAATGAGATTCATATTGTGAGAATAATTATCGAAGATAATTAAATGGGATTTAATTATCAAGGATTAGAGAATGTGGATAATACTATCCATAATATTTGTGTATTATAAATATAATTTATAATATACATATATTGAAGAGAGAGAGAGAGAGTTTTTATAAATGACATTTGTTAATTATTAATGTGGATTGGGTTCCCATTAATTATTTGGAAATGTAATTTACAATTTAGTTTGGGCTGTGAATATTATTCATATTTTTCAATGGCATGATTGAAATATTCATTAATTAATTGAGAATTAATTTAGTGGATAATTTTGCAATAAATATTCCCAAATTAATTGGGAATTATTTTGGTGGATAATTTTACAATAGATATACACTAATTAATTGTGAATTAATTTGGTGGATAATATTGCAAACAAATAAGAGATAAATGGATTAAATAAAAAGGGATGGATAATACAACCACCAAATGAGGTGGCGTCACCCATGACTTGGTCATGGGTGATGCCCCATCTATTTCGGGTGAATTATCATCTCATTTTTATTATTATCCTATTATCTTATGTTAATTAATTTATGTTAAATTAAATTATGTTGATAATGTTGCAACATATATTTAATTTATATATAAATTAATGTTGTTGGTTTTTTAACCAGCAACAATCTTGGTCATTGATTAATACATAGACCAACTTGGCCGTTGGATCTATGCGTCCCATGGATTGAGATCCATTGGATCCTAAACTAATATAAAAGGAGGGCTAACCTAGCCTTTCAAGGTACATTATTTTAGAGTTGTAGAAGCCTACTACTCTTTCTCTCTCTCATTCTCATCCTCTCTCTTCTCTCTTTTCAAAGGTGGTCGTCCACCTTCCATTGAAAGGGAGACTCTTGCCTTCGCCTTCGACAACTCGAGGATCTCCTTCTTCTTTGTGGCTGCTTGCTCTAAAGGAAGATGACGGATTTCGTTTAACGAAATCAGGGGATTCATTGCTTGGATCTTCATCAAGGATTGCGGGAGAAACACATCTCATCATCGCGCCCGCAAGTGCGTTCTTCGTGGATCGGACTTAAGACATGAGGATCACTTGTTTGGGATCTCACGATTACAACCACGCTTCAAGAGGTATTCCTTATACTTTGTGGTTTGATGAGACGATCTGAGAAATGTTCTCGTGATCATGTGGTTTCATCACTTGATTTAAAATTTTAAATTCCGCTGCATCTTACGACTAGTGCGACTAGTCGCCCCGATCGCATACGATGCAATCAACACGCTTCCGTGATGCGCTTGAGGATTATTATCAATATCCTTCACTTCCTTCACTAGAGCCAACATTTTATGAGCATATATAATTCAACGTTTCATAGCATTTTTCCACATGTATTCTTCGGGTGATTTCCTCTTTATTAGTCCTGTCATTAGCTCCTTTCCTTTATGGTTATCGGAGTACTCTAAGGATATTATCATTATACATGTATATATACATAAGAGTACTATACATGACAACAATCGTTTAGAATCTATGATCTTCAATCCATATACACAACCTTCACAGTCACATATCATGAAAAGGAGAATCCAACTCTTTCGAACTAGAGTTTAGCACCTCAAACCATTTACCCAGCTTACATGTCACATACCAAGACATATAGTAACACATCTATCTCCTATCAGAGTTTGCATTCCTATATCATGACAGTATAGTACATAGGTCTTGGATATCTCGATCTCGTTAAATCAATTCTTTGATCTAACTTATCCAACACTCCTGAATCTTTATTCCTGTAAAGAGGATCTGCATTATGAGGTCGGTTAGATATAAACTTTTAAAGAAGAATTGTCATCTTCTTCTCATGTTGGAAATTCTTTCTTAATAATTATAGGACAATGCTTGATCAACCCTCAATCTAATTCTTTAGATATCATCCAAGGACCATCTTTTACTATTTAACATTTGAATCAACAGTTGTATGATCATTAAGATGATCATGGTACATAACCTAATTGTACAGAGGAACGTTGTAGTGCATCCATTGATTTAATCTCAGACAAGGAGTGAAATAAACCAATAACCTTTATTGATATATAGAAAAATTACAATAACATTTATTGTACAAATGGTTCGTCCCGATATTACATGGTTAACAGTTTCTTTGCTGTTGTAGAGGGACCTTCCCGAGCTATTCATAATTTGGTGCACTAAATCAAAAAGTGCAGGTCCGAATTATAATCTCACAACATAGTGGATGGACAGATCATGACAGGTGTGCGAAATACCATCAACGTTTCCAACCTAATCAGTTGGTTGCCAAGAACAAAGTAGGAGACCGGTTGTTCCTCCGCGACCTCCCCCTCCCTCCCTTTCCATTTCAGATAAGGAGCAGTTTAACTTTGTAACTTTTTCTTTGAATTCATAGTTTGATGTCAAGATCAGCTAAGTTATGTTTTGATGGACAAGAATGACATGGAAATGTGTCTCTGCGAGAACCTGAGATATTGGAGGGAATCATGAAGACTGTGAAGCCTCCGGAAGTTGCAGCAGATTTTATGCAGTGGTAAAGGTGTAATAGGTGATTCCCACAATGGCTAAAGTCGACATATATAGTAAGAAATCCACCGGTCTTTGATTATGTCAGCTGCATATTCTTCCTTGATTTTTCACTATCGCGACCAACCTTGTTCGATAAAGGGCAAGGAAAATTATCCAGAGGGTAACATATTGTAGACTACAGTACAATGCACACGTGCAGAAGCAACTTCTTTGCTTCGTCCAAAACACATACAACATAAATGGCCTTTATCATGTATTAGTTTTGTTTTGTATTAATGTGCAAATACAACAACTTATATGTGAAACACAATAAAAAAATATAATAACATCTGAAAGATTGAAAAGATGCCGGTGTTCATGAATATATTGTTTTATTTTTTGCAACAAGCAAAATTATTCGCACTCATAAAAGTTTCCTGGTGTAGATATTAATTCTTTCTAATTGTACATCAAATATAAAGAAAAAGATAAATCTTTTGCGATTAGTCGAGTCAATAGTGAGGAGGTAAGAGAGGCAATTAAGATTGATGGACAAGGAGATTTGGTGGTGAATACATGGAAGGCTAAAGGGGCACTTCATGGTAAGATGCAATCAGTGCCGTCCCTGACATTTCGTGGGCCTTGGGCAAAAGAAAAAAAATGGGCCCTTATAAATTTCGATGAACAATGTGCCCTTATATAATTCCATGACTTTAGCATTAAGTTATTCACTGAAATTTCAATTCTATAAGAGCTCATTTTTTGACAAGTTGTTTCATCAAAAAATCGATTTCATAAGAGCTATGTCTTTTTAAAAAAATTGTTTCATCAAAAAATTCGATTGCTCATTTTTCGTAAAAAAATGATTCTAAAAGGCCTCATTAGGACATATAATATTTTTTTTCTAAATTAAAAGCTGAATACATGCAAAAATAGACTTCTAAAGTTGATGGCGCCCTTGGCCATTGCACTCGTAAACTACCCTCATGGATGGCCCTGATATTTCCATGAGATTCACGCTATTACTACCGGATAAATACCTCACTAGACAAAATCATTCTTAAGCGAATGGTTTGCTATCCAAACAACTTCTTCCCTTCAATTAATCTTCAATGTACAATTACAACACTCACAACAATCCTTGTTCATTATCTCTTTGGAAGAAGGAAAATAATGGCCTAAATTCATTGTTCAAGGAAATGCAACAACTACGTGGGTATTTGAACTCGCTCTTATTTTATGAATACAGAGAGGACATATATATAGTTCACTATAGCATATGCATCGTTATCTTGTATCTATATGTATTTCACCATGAAAACAAGAGCCATATCTGTTCATTTCCCAATGCAATATTTGTTATATATTAGTTAAACTTATTACAACCTATCTCGATTTTAGCAACATCCAGGAAAATATAGGAGACAGATTAAACAAAAAATCACACATTTTCCATCCATTGTTGATAATCGCACAATGATACTAATTCTCATACAATTAGTCGTGTTGAATCTCAATTAATAATTCGTCCGATGCTATGAAATTTGTCCCTCGATGTACAATGCAAGCGTGTCCCGCTATTGGTTAACAATAAATTCCAATGGAAAGTCGCAGTCCCAGAAACTTAAAAGAATTCAGAACTGTGAAACAAGTAAACAATAGAAGATTTAAAAAATATGTTAACATAATAATAACAAAAGAATTACCAGTATCTTTTCCATTCGAATTTTTTGGGAGAGAGATCGAGAGAACATAACAACAAAGATATTGAGAAAGAGAGAGGATGTGATGAATTAAATTAAGAATTGCTTGAAAAGATAAAATGTGACCGATGAGTAGATGATTTCATGGGAAGAGCAAACATCTTTTCCATATTGGGAATCTCGCAATAAAAATTTTGAGGTAGATGGAGATCTAAGGGGCATATTTTTTTTAATTTTTCAATATACAAGAAAATGGGCCCCTTAAACTTCATGGGCCCTGGGCCGTTGCACTTCCAAACAACCCCCAGGGCCGGCCCTGGATGCAATTAATACAATTAATCAGTGAAGATGGCATGCCTTTCTTTTATAGGATCATGGACGTCCAAGATGGAGTATGACTCAATCTTGTTTGTCCATGATGAAGTGAGGAGAGAGAAAGTACTCTCTAATCAATGAGAAAATAAAAGAGAATCGATTTACCACCTCCATGAAAAATCATGGTGATTTTCTATCATGAGAAATTGAATAGAAATTATTTCTTCAATTTATCTTTCAAAAAATTCAGATTCAATTGATAAAAAATGTATTATTTTTTCAAATAATTAGTTTTTACCAAACAGTAAAATAGATAAAATCATGTAATAAAAAATAAATTAAATTCATTACTCGATAATAAAATGTAAATTCGATTTACATTTATTCAATTATATGAATCGTTTTTACATATGTCATAATATGAATCAAATTTATATTAATATTAGTTATTATTTATCTATATTAATATTAATTAATTGTCAACAATGTCAATCGTATTCACATGTTCTCATATCAATTGGGATTCATGGGAACATTCACATTATAACAATATATAATATCACGACGTGACGTTTAAGCTAATTTGGGCTCTAAACCATTTCATATTAATCTTAAACTCTTTGAACTTAGAAATTGGTTATATGAATTGAGATTTAATCCAATTAACTGTAAATATATGACCAACTAAATCTATGACCAACTGTATCATGAGTTAGTATCATCTTCCAGCTCGGAAAGTTTGAACATGTATGATTCTTTCAAGAAGTCATGCATCTCATATTTCCTTACATTACATTAGATCATTGGTATATATATCGAATCAAATCATTAACTTAATGATCTCCTAAATATACATACTTAGATATATAGATGTACATTTCTGTCACGTCAATGATGTATCTCGGTTTGTGATATTATACCAAATATGTATTTAATATCTTGATCTCGTTAAGTTAATTATTAAGTTAACTCATCTGATACTTCTACATCTTTATTTTTATGCAGAGGACCTGCATCCAAAGTGCTATTTTGGATATCAGGTCAAGATCTTGCGAGTGGTCGAGAGAAAGGAGAGATGAGAGGAAAATAAAGTAGATGGCCAATGGGATTTGATGGTGAATACGTGCACGAGCAAGGAGAGAAAATAAGAGATCATTCACTATTATATTCTTCTTTCTTGTTAGGACTATAGAGCACTTGATGATGGGAAATTGTGATGCACCCAGGACTAAGATACACAACAATAGCAACATTCATACATGATGATTAACTTTTGAAATGTAAAGTGAAAAGTAAAGAATAGAATGTTCCAACAATACATTGTATGCATGGTTCACAACAATTTATACATAAACAATTATAAACATAGTAATCAACTTGAAAATTTAGGAATTATGGAAGATATAAGAAGTAATTTACTAGTACAACATTGTACAACTCTACCAGTAAGCATGAACAGTGCATCAATCACAATCCAAGTCTAGTCTCAAAGCCGCTCACTATCACGACAGCACTAGTATCACATGTGGATAAAATGCAAAGGGACCTTGATGATGGGAAATTGTGACGCACCCAGGACTAAGATACTCAACAATAGCAACATTCATACAAGATGATTAACTTTGGAAATGTAAAGTGAAAAAGTAAAGAATAGAACGTTCCAACAATACATTGTATGCATGGTTCATAACAATTTATACATAAACAATTATAAACATAGTAATCAACTTGAAAATTTAGGAAATATGGAAGATATAAAAAGTAATTTACTAGTACAACATTGTACAACTCTACCACTAAGCATGAACAGTGCATCAACCACAATCCAAGTTTAGTCTCAAAGCCGCTCACTATCACGTCAACACTAGTAGCACATGTGGATAAAATGCAAAGGGAACATTATGAGCAAAGTTGCCTAGTATGGTGCAAAACAACTAAACAAAGTAAATTAATGGCACTAAAGTGTGCTAAAAAGTGATAAAGGTAAACTTCCCACGGTGGTCAAACACTTCACGAGTTGCAACACAACTCACACCAAACCATAACGCTCACATATGGATACCTAGTGCATTATTCTCGAGTGTATAGAGCTACTCCCCAAAGCGAATCCAAACTCCATGATCCTTGGTAAGGGTTCACACTGGTGCAAGATCTTAAAAGATTTGTCTATCAATTTTACTCACGATCATCTTTCATCAAGTCGCCTTAAATGAAGAACAAGAGAAAGAATCACACTCGCTTATTCTCTTATCATTTAATATTATTTACTAATATATTATTCCTTCACTATACATCTCACTAGAGACAACTTTTTATGAGGGTATATAATTCAATAATTTATAACATTTTCCCACTTGTATTCTCCAAGTGATTTACTCTTTATTAGTCATGTCATTAGCTTCTTTCCTTTATGGCTATCAGATACTCCAAGGATATTATTATTATACATGTATATATATAAGAGTACCATACATGACAACAATTGTTTATACACTACCTCCACAATCACATATCATGAAAAGGAGAAACTAATACACTACCTCCACAATCACATATCATGAAAAGGAGAAACTAATACACTACCTCCACAATCACATATCATGAAAAGGAGAAACTAACTCTATAAAATCAAAGTTTAGCACCTCAAATCTTTTACCCCGAATTACTAACCACATGCCCAGACATAGAGTAACACATCTATCTCATGTCAGAGGATGCACGCCTATATCACGATAGTATAGTGCATAGGTCTTGGTTATCTCGATCTTGTTAAATCAATTCTTTGATCTAAATTATCTTTACAATCATTTGATGGTGCTTGATCAACATACAATCTAAATCTTTAGATACCATCCAAGCACCAACCTTTATGATTTAACATTTGAATCATTGGTTGTATGATCATTAAGATGGCCATGGTGCATAACCCTAATTGTACAGAGGGACCGTGTAGTGCATTCATTTATTTAACCTCAAACAAGGAGTGAAATAAACCAATAACCTCAATTGATATATAGAAAGATAGCAATAACATTTATTATAGAAATGATTCACCTTGAGCTCATATGGCTAATCGTTTCCTTACTGATGTAGAGGGACCTTCCCACTTTTTTGGGGCCCCGAAGTAACGTCGTGGGAGGTGGGTAAGGTGTCAGGTTTGAGTTCAGCTGGTGGAGAAGGATCAAAAGAGGGTAGGGTATGGTTAACCCAACATGAGATGACCTTGGAATTGCTCACATTATGGGTGATGATCACTAGGGAGGATGGACTTTGGGTTTGGGCATATGATACTGAAAAGACCTCGTTGATTGAGGGTTCTAGACCACTCAGGAGTGGGATGAAATTTTGGTTGAATCTGGGGAAGGGGAGGGGGTGTAAGGACATGTGATTTCTTTTTATAGGTCAATGTCATTCAAATTATGGTGATTTTTATCTGAAAATTTAGGTTCATGATTGGTTGAGGTTGTTTCGCATTCCATGGCTTCACGGATTTTTGTTTTGGAGGTGCTAGAGGTGTTTGAGGTGGTTGGTGATCAGTAGGTATTTGTTTGATGATAGGAAGACATTTGAATGGAGGGTTCATGGCTACTGCACGTAGATTATTAAAAAGTATGTGTTTTCGACAGTCCTTGTAGCCCATTGAGAATGATAGAAGGCGAGTGGATAGTGAGTGGAAGGAGGAGGGTGGATAGGAGGCAGAAGGTTGAGTGTAGATAGAGGGATGAACATGGTCGTCATGGGAAATATGTAGCTGAGAAGGAGGAGGGATGAGTGTAAATGAGTCGACAGAGAAGGAGAGATCAATGGTTCATTGGTGCCATCCACATCGCTTTCCAAATGTATACTTCCACCCTAATGATCTAATCTCTTTGACCTTCGAAAAGGGTGATCAATATTGCATTGAAAACTACAGGCCGATAAAGCCTAATCAATATGAAATCCGAATGACTTTAAAAATCCTGGCTAATTGATGGACTTCACTTTCTTGACGAGCTAACCCCATTCGATTTTTACAAAGCTTTTGATACACTTAGATGACTATTCATTTTAGGCATTCTGAGAATGGCTTGTTAACTAGTGTGAATAATTTAGTGAACGTAAGTGTTCCTTAAAACATCGTGGGTATCCTTCAAAGTAGATAGTACCTTTGTGGGATTCCTTCAAACGGAATGGGGGGTGGTCAAGAGGACCCAATTTTCCATTGATGTTTGTACACTCTTTATCAGGTCTAAACATCATGTTAACAAAATTCGCTGCTCATGAAAATACATGGGATTTTTATAAAAAAGGAATGGACATGACAATAACAGATATCCAAATTGTGAATGGCTTGCTTATTGATAAGTCAGGAGTATGAGGTACCTAGAGTCTAGTCTTGGAGGGCATGTGGTGTCCGACAAGTCGGATCCGTCAATCACTGTAGGGGTCGCTCTCACGGCTCTCGGTACTCACACAATCAGCAATAAACTAACGATACAAATTTAACAATGAATAAAATATGAGGTAAAATTTATTATACCCTACAAATAAATGTATATAGAAAGAAAATATACGGGTCGAACCACTGAAAGTAAGTTGTGGATAGGTATAATTATTATTATTTAAAAAAATCGATAATAATTGTTTTTGTACTTTTATGGTTTTTGATTTTTCGTGGGTATTAATTATATTTAATTTTTTATGGTTTTTTAATTCTTTTATACTTTTATATTTTTAAAATTTTAAATTTTATTTTATTTCTAATTATGCAAAATTGGTAATAATAATAAATACATTATATTAGATATATCTAAAAATATATAAAGGAACATTCCTTTTTATTATTTCGAAGGTTTCAAATATATAATAGATATTTATAACTACTAATAGTATGTAGTATATAAGTAGGGTTCAATGGGGTTGCCCCCATACCATTTGTCGATGTTTTTTTATTTTTTTTAATATATATATATATATATATTTTCATCACTATATCCCTCTAATATGTTATTCCAATTTTGTTAGAAACAGAGACTCCTATGCCTTTCATCTAGAACGGATCGATTACAACAATTCTAAGACAGTTAAAATTACATGTTCAAGATGGAAGGCATAAGAGTCTTTATTTCTAACAAATTTTTAATGACATATTAGAGAGATATAGGATGAAAATACATGGATTTATTTTTGAAAAAAAATTTAAAATAAAATGCCAAAAAATGGGGTGGAGGCAGCCCCATTTTTCCATATAAGTATTATAGAGCATGTATAGTATATATAGGGTCTTATAATTTTAAATATATAGTTAAAATTCAAAATTTTTTTTGTATTTTTATATATTTTTTCTAGTTTTGTGATTTTTAGTATAAATTTGCTAATTTTTAGGTGTTTTTAAAGCATTAAAAATAATAAAACAATGAATATAATAAATAGATCGAATTGTTTTGGTTATTAAAAATAGATAATAGTGTTAAAATTTCTCAAAGCTATTTTTAATATATAGTACATAATATAAAGAAAAATAAGATTCAAATTTTTTTTATTTTAGAGGAATTTTTCTATGTTTTATAAGTTTTTTAGGGTTTTATGATTTTTAGCATTTTCTTTTTATATTTTTTGTGATTTTTCGTCTGAAGTTAGTATAAGTAATAGTATATCTACTATAGTTTTTTTGAAATTTTAAAGGTAGTTATATATTTTTTAGATTTTAATATGCTGAGAGAGATTACATAACTCCTATTTGAATTTTAATAAATGATAAAATACAATATATGTCTAAATAAAAGTACATGCATGAAAAGGTATCATATCAGACATCTACTACATTTTCCCCATAATTTATAGTAAGCAAGAGCTATTTAATGGCATGCAAATATCATCAAAATTTGACACTTATATGTACAAATTTCATGACTAAATATATGTAAGAAAGGCCACAAGGGTTAATGTGAAAAATAACCAGGCTCCTCATATGTGTGGGACGTGAGGTGACCTGGCACATGACCTACCACAAATATTATAGAGTTTAAGGGGGTCCTGGAAAATTACACATAAAATTTTAAACTATACTTTATAATTATAGAACTAAAATAGAAATACAAAAGCGATAGGGGGTAGTTGAAATATATCCAATAAGTGGCGGAGACAAGAAATCCTAAGCATGCCATATAGGTGCACTTAAGGTCGATCTGATGGCGGGGTGACACCTCATTTCGATGATGATCTAACGATGGTGGTAGAACCTAATGCCCTTCCTCAATCCAACGACATGGAGACCTCTAGAAGAACACTCAAGAACACATCCCTTAGGGGTCGTTCGGGGAGTTTACCCCCCTTAACCCACTCTCCCTCTCTCATGCGTGGGTCCCACTTTATTTCTTTTTAAAAAGTTAAATAAATCAATTCTCCATAATTAATTCCATCAAAAAAATAATATATTATACCATCTTATCATATAAAAATTTAGATCTATCCTATTAGGCCTTGCTTTCTTTATCATAAATCCGAGGTTGGTGGTATTGTGGATTCCCAGAAGTAGCTGAAGACTAGCGATAAACTACACTTCTACTCACTTTTCCAAACTCCAGTACAATCACATCACAATAACTACTCACTTTTCAAATTGCAATACAATCATATCACAACAAACCCACTTCTAACCCACCCCCAATTTAACCCTCTATCCAAACACCAAAACACAAAAATGGGTTACCCTCTACCAATTTAAATCGCCCTAACTCGCGTACCAAACACACCCTTAGGATTGTTTCAATCTATCATATCTCTGATGTCCGACCTCCGTCTTCAACTTCGACAATCCCAACATGTTGCTGGGACTAACTCGCACCTGCAAGTACACCCCAATGGGCTCCACATCCCATCGATAGAGATCTGGGACTCTTTTGGTTCTGCCCGACCTAGATCTTATGTTGAAGCTCTGATTCGACTCCAAGGGGTTTTTAAGGCTCCATTCCTACACAAAAAAGATAGATGGACTCGAGGCGAAGATCTTAGGCCTATTTTGAAGCTGTACAACATGGAGGATGGATGAGAGAATGAACCTCATGCGAAGGTGGAAGAAGAGGCTCGACTAGACCTCGATTCTTGCAAAATCAAGGGGGCAATAATGAGGATTTCATGAATAATGCGATGAGAATCGAGAATGGGGCATCATTGTGGGTCGATGACAAGGGGGATTACAGTGATTTGGAGCTGGATCTTGCAACTCCGACAATAGAAAATCCTAAAATTAAACGAAATTATGATCTAATTGTGGAAATTGAATGTTACACTACGATGAGAGAAAGAAAAGCAATATGGAAAACTAGCTATCAACTCATACCTAGCCCTAGTAACCAAGGAGCAGAAAGCTTGTTGGAGGAGCTCAGATGAACTGGATCACACCGATTTCAACTCTTCTCCATGCCGACAAGGAGGAGAAGACATTGCTATCTCCATGATCTTACCACCCTAAGGTTCCTATTGGGGTTATTGGAAGAAACGAAGATCAAAAATCAAAAGGGGGTGACTGGGGTTTATTTATACATAAAGTTCAGGCTAGGTTGATCACAAGATTGGGGGCGATGGCATGTATTTACAAGGGACTCCGAGTGATGGCAAGATTGAGGGAACATGGGGAAGGATTTTGGTGAAGGGCTCGAGATGGTTCGAGAAGTGGGATTTCTCCAAAAAAAATCGCAGAATAATGGTGTGCATCTTCTGAAAAGAAGGGGGCGAGTAGGCCGGACATTTGATCGGACAGTCCGTGCCTCCTGGTTGATCCATGTAGACCAACTAGGAAATTCAAGGAAATAAACATTATTAAATAACTGACAAATAGTAAATGAATTTATTAAATAAATGTCAAAACATAAAATATATTTATTATTTTAAGCAGTATTTCTAGGTTATTTTTATATATTTTATGACACTATTTGTTAGGTGATAATGTTTACATGGAGATATATAGGTATATTTACATGTATTTAGCGTATTTTATTTTTATTTGTATTTTATATGTTATTTTTACATATACATATTTTATATAACTTGGGCATGGTTGGCCCTAAGAGGGTGATAACAAGGAAAAGATATGAGGATCGCACGGTTTCATAAGGTGAAACCATGGTCGATGAATTGACCACTCAATGGTTCCCTATTAATCAGCAATTAACCTACAATATAAATAAAAGAAATGTATATCACAAGTGGGGTTAAAATTTATTTTCTCTGCCATAAAATTCTTAGTGAATAAGCAAGTAAAGGTCGAACCACAGAGAGCAAAACAAGTAGCCTAAGGTTATTTATGAACAACCAAGTCATTCATCATGTATATACATTTATTGTTAGCGTGGGTTTTAATTTTATATATTTTTTATTTTATTTTTGATTTTATAATTTTGTATTTTCTTTTTACATTTTTTAAATTTTATATTTCTTTTATTATTAAAATATGATATATATATATATGTAGATATACAACATAAGATATATATATGGATACTATGTATATATATAAATATGTAAAAATAGTCCAAATACATTAAAAATAGTATTTTTATGATTATTATATTTTTTCTATCTTTTGTTTTTCTGTTTTTTTGCTAATTTCTATGTAGTTTTTGAAATCAAAAATATCCTAAATAAGGGATCAATATACTACCCGAGTTTTATTTGGGTTTTAAAAATTGTGAATAAATACCAAAATTACCCAAATCAATTTTAATATGAAAATATTTATATCAATAAAATTATAGAACATAAAAATATATTTTTGGATATTTTTAGAACTTTTTAGATTTTTATAACAGATTTTGGGGTTTTTTTAATTTTTAGGGTTTTATTTTTTTTTTCAATTTTTAGTGAATTTTGTTCTGAATTCAAAATATGTCAAAACATACTATATGCAGTTTTTTTGGTATTTTTAGATACATTTTATATTTTTTGGTATAACTTAACCAAGAAATAAATAGGCTCTGTTATATTTTTAATAAATAGATTAAGTGCAAAAAACACCAATTAAAAATATGAGCGTGAATATACAAGGCATAAAGCATCTAACACTATTTTTGGGGATTTTTAAGAGCACATTAGCTATATTAAATAAATATATAAAATCTATAAAAATACATGTCCTGGTAGGGACATAAATGCAATAACAATAAACATCAGGGGTTCATCTGTAAATGTGCCAACATAATAAAGTATTTATTTAGTTTTTAAAGACTATTTTATAATTAAGAAATTCGCTAGGGTATACATGCAATTTACCCATCACGTGGGACTGTGAGTAGCCTGTGAGGGACCAACTTGTAAATATCAGAATGTTCAAGGGCCTTCTAGTAATTTTTACAAAAATATACAACGTTCATTTCAAATTATTGGACTAAATATAAATACAAAAACTTGTAGGGGTGTCCCTACAATTTGCCCAGCTCACGTTGTACGACACATGAGCTAAGCTGGATAAATAATAAATAATAAAATATGTATAAAAATGCACAAATAATGAATAAAAGAATTGGATTTTTATTCTATTTTGGGCCTTATCTCCCCCATTTATTCCTTGTCGACCAACACAATTCTTAACTTGGTTTTCAGGTTTAAGATCATAAAATATCTTTGATATTTTTTCCCTTTTTCTTTTCTTTTTTTATTCTATAATTTTGACATTAAAAACCTTATTTTATATTGTAAATGCTATAAGGCATAAACTAATGTTATTTACATGCATTAGCTAGGGTTTTTAAGGACAAAATGATAGAATAAAGGTGATGAAATGGAGATTCATCAGAGGGTTGCGTTAGATAGCTGATAGCTACCATCAAATACTCAAAGACAACTTCCTAAATAGTATTTTTAAAAAACTATTTAGGAAGTTGCTTCATGGCAGTCGAATCTTTTCTACATGGATTTAAGCAAACATATAGATTTTGTAGGGATGTTCCCTACTTGCGATACGTTGCATCACCCGAATGCAATGAAAAAATAGCAATGGTCGCTACATCGCAGCCTGGATCTACTTCAAAATTTGCAAGGGTTCTCACATGAGGAACGCATGCGGCTAAATAAGCTAGTTCTACTGCATACCGCCCGGATGCAATCCAAAATTTATAAGGGTTCTCGCATATTGGATGCATGCGAATAAAAAAGCTAGTCCAAAAGAATCTGCAAAGGAAGTTGTGGATTGGTACTTGGAATAATAGCACTTTAACTGGAAAATTGATGGATATAGTAGATACGATGGAAATAATGAAGATTAGGATACTATGCCTTCAAGAGACTAAATGGGTTCGAGAGAAAGGAAGGGAGATCGAGAAGAAATGCTTTAAACTTTGAGGAAAAGGTAAGGGCAGAAACATTGTTGGAGTCGTTGTTCATAAGGATTTTAAGGATTGTGTGGTTGAGATGCAAAGATCGGGGGTCAGATTATTTTGCTAAAATTGGTGCTTGAAAAAGAAATTATGAATATCATCTCAGTTTATGCACCAGAAATTGGTTTAGATGAAAGGACGAAATAAGCTTTTTAGGAGGATCTGGATAATATTTTACTAGGAATCCCACAAAGAGAGATGATTTGCATAGGTGGAGATCTTAATGGACATGTGGGAAAAGATACTTCAGGGTATACTAGTGTTCATGGAGGACATAGTTTTGGGGATAGAAATGAAGATGGAAAAGTCATTCTTGATTTTGTAATGGTATATGATCTTTTCATAGCAAACACTCTCTTCAAGAAGAGGGATGAGCATTTAATTACTTATAAGAGTGAACCATCTATAACATGAATAGATTACTTTGCATTAAGAAGAAGAGATTGGTTGTGTTTTAATGACTGCAAAGTAATCTCAGGAGAGAGTTTGACAACTCAACATCTCTTATTAGTCTTGGATGTGCAAATAAAAAGGGCCGGTAAAGAAAAAGAGGGTTCCTAAGATCACTAGAACTAGATGGTGGAATCTTCCACTGAAGTAAATGAGCTTCAGGGAGAAGGTTTTAGAAGACTTTTCTTGGGATTGTAGCGGAAATGCAAAAAAGATGTGGGAGGTGGTAACATCTTGTATACGAAAGGTAGCCAAAGAGAAACTAGGCGTCAAAGGGAGGACCTCCAGGTCAAAAGGAGGCTTGGTGGTGGAGTGAAGGGGTGCAAGAGAAGCTAAAAGTTAAAAGAACACGCTTTAAAGCTATATCTAAGGATAGAATAGAGGAAACTATCAGAAACTACAAAATAACGAAAAAGGAAGCAAAGAAGGTTGTAAGCGAAGTTAAGTCAAAAGCTTATGAAGTTTTGTATAAAAATCTTGACTCTAAGGAGGATCAGAAGGATATATTCAGGTTGTCCAAAGCAAGATAAAGAAATAACAAAGACATTTCTCAATTGAGATGCATTAAGTACAAGGAAGGTCACTTGTTACTCAGAAGGATATAGAGACTAGATGGGAGCAGCACTTCCATAAACTTTTCATTGGGGAAGGAAGTAGAGAGATCACTTTGGGCGATCTAGCTCGTAGTAAAAGTTACTTGAATCATGCAAGCTATAGACGAATACAAAGAAAGGAAGTAGATGATGCTTTGAAGGTTATGAGATATGAGAAAGGTGTAGGACCGGATGACATCCTTGTAGAAGTATGAAGAGTTTTAGGTAAGCGTGTTTTGACTTGGCTTACGAATCTATTAAATGTTAGTTGGCGAAGCAAGAAAGTGCCTAAAGATTGGAGGAGGAGTATCATGGAGCCTCTTTATAAGAATAAGGAGACATTCAAAATTGTTCAAATTACAGAGTCAAGCTGATGATTCACACTATGAAAATTTGGGAACGTGTGATCAAAAGAAGTTGAGGAAAGTTATCAAAGTAAAAGAAAACCAATTTGGATTCATACTAGGTTGCTCAACTATTGGATCCATCCATTTGCTGAGGAGAACAATGGAGATTTATAGAGATAAAAGAAAAAACCTCCATATGATCTTTATTGATTTGGAGAAAGCTTATAATTATGTCTCATGAGAGATACTACGGAGAGTTTTGGAGAAGAGACAAGTACGTGTCCTATAAAGTAACCTCATAAAGGATATGTATGATAGGGCTTTATCTTGTATAAGGACCCTGCTTGGGAAGACTGCTTATTTTGACATCAACGTTGGTTTACATCAAGGTTCAACTTTGAGTCTATTTCTTTTTACTTTGATTATGGACTAGTTAACAAGTCACATTCAGGATGAGTTGCCTTTATGTATGTTATTTGTTGATGATATTGTGTTGATTGACGAGACTAGAGATGGAGTAAATGAGAAGCTTGAGGTCTGGAGACATGCATTGGAGACTAAAGGATTTCGTATAAGTAGGGCTATGACGGAATATATGGAGTGCAACTTTAGTGGAAGCAATGACGAAGGAATCAAGGTGAAGATTGGTGAGGATAACATTCGGAAGAGAGATTCTTTTAGATATCTGGGATCTATTTTTCAACATGATGAGGAAATTGATGGAGATGTTACTAATAGAATAAATGCAGGCTGGCTAAAGTGAAGAGGAGCCTCTGTTGTTCTCTGTGATAAGAAAATTTCTTTAAAAATTACAGGAAAGTTTTATAAAGCAGCTACGAGACATGCTATGTTCTATGGATCCGAATGTTGGCATGTGAACCATAGACATGTGGAGAAAAGGGCTATAGCAGAAATGAAAAATCCTAAGATGTATGTGTGGATAAAGACGTAAAAATAAAATTCGGAATGATGCAATCAGAAAGAAAGTTGGTGTAGCTATGATCGAGAATAAGATGCGAGAAAACCACTTAAGATGATTTGCTCATTTGCAAAGAAGGTTTATTGATGCACCGGTTATGATATGCGAGTGTTGGGATGTTGAGCCAGTTAAGAGAGAGCGAAGATGACTCAAGAAATGTTGGAAACAGATTATACGAAGGGATCTTAGTTTTTCGGATATAAGCCCGAGATTGACCCAAGATAGATCTGAATGGAGGCGAAGAATCCATGTAGCCGAGCCTACTTAATTGTGGGAAAAGGATTTGTTGTTGTTGTGTATACACATATTTTATATATTTACAATATATTTAAATATACATTTACATATTTTTATTGTAATTTTTTGATTTAATTCATTTACTTAAATAAATAGGATATGTATATTATAGGTATAGTTTGCCTACATATTTTATTACCATATTTATTTTAATGTATTACTAATGGTTTTATTTTATGTTAATTATCTAAGTGTATTTCAATTAATATTTGCAAGTGTTTAAAAATATAAGAAATTTAAAAATATAAAGAATGAATACAACGAATATAATATACATGTATAAAATACAATAGAGACCCAAAAGTTGCATCTTAGCTTCATTTTTAATGAAACACCTTCATTAAATTGATAATTAAATTTTATGAACAATAAAGACAAGTTTGGTCAATTTTGAATATGTATGAAGGATATACATATCTGCGAAGTTTTGTTTGCGGCTTCTTGTTTTCTGTGTCCCAAGCACAACGTGCATTATTTTTCTGTGAAATAAATCTTGTATTTTTCTTTGTATTTTTATGTATTTCATGTTGAAGTTTTTATTATTTGGGGTGCATAAAAAGGAAAATAAAATAGTTCCTAGATGCCCATTTATTAATGAATGAAATTATGGTTTTTGGTGTAGTTTCTATACCATTTGACCGATCTATCTCCCCATATTTTATTCCTTGTGGACCAAGTCAATATTGACATATTCTCAAGGTCTATATACATACATTTAACTAGGGATTTAAGGCCAAAATGAAGAATAAAGGTGATGAAATGGAGATTCAAATCCCTATATACTTGCCTTTGATAGTCTCTATCAACACTTATGCCAATGAATGTAGAAAAAGAAAATGGAGAAAAGAAAAAGAAAGAACTTGGAACATTTTGACTTTTAAACTTGTCTTAATAAAATCAACGTTTCGAGCTCAATTATGACCCTTGGATTCTTAGTGTGTTCGGAACCACATTAGGGATAGGAAATGTGACACAACATCCCTTAGGTTTCACGTTCCTTTATTCAGTTCAACTCAACAGCCTGGTCAGAATCATCCTATCAGACGTATACTCTCGTAGCCTTGAAATGATATGTACCATGTGTGTGAATTGTGTTAGCTCTTCCAAAACAAACCACTGAACTAACAAGTGGTCTCCTCCTCTGATAACACATCCTCTGGGAGATGGATATTTCCTTCTATGTTCAGGTGCATGCTAGTTCACAACCAAAAAAGGGGGAGAATATAGAAGAATGGGAAAAGAAATGATAATGGACAAGTGTAGTTGCATTCCATTGTAAAGTTTGACCAAAGAACCGAGTCTTCACCATGAAGTATGCCTTTTTTGGAAGCTCAAAATTTTTGGAATTTTTGGTGTAGGCTTCTTTTTGAATATTTTTTTGTTTGGCATTGCTCAACATTCTTGTTTTGTCCCGACAAATAAAGAATCTTTTGTTCCGCCCATGTTTTGGGATCTTGGAAAAAGTATGCTAGCGGATCATCCCTTATCTGAAGCTCTATTTCAATTCAGTCTCCAGTTGTTAGATGTCCATTCTACCGTAGGAAATGGGTTGAAGTACCAATTTCAATAGTCTCCAAGAATGGTTCCTGAACCACCCCTGATGAAGCGGCCTAGTATCGTCCCGACATAGACTCCAAGATATTTCAACAATCCATCTGGGTTGAGCAAAGTGTTAAGTGTGAGGTCTCAAGTCAAGCCACTTTCTCAAGAGTTGTAAAGGTTGTTTGAAGGGTTCTAGTTAGACACATTTAATTGACTCGAGAACAGAGTCTCATGGAACCTAAAGAATTGAGTCAAGGTTACTTAAAGCATCTCAATTCCAATTCTTAATGGGTTCCTTTGAAATTAAGTGGATTAAGGTCTAGACCAAGCTCTCATCTTCAGACTTTATTTAGACTTGTTCAATTGTTTACATCATTCCAAAAAATGTAAATATTATGCAATGCAAGAAAATCTTTTTGTGAATCTATTTTCTGTTTTTGAACTATTTACGAGTTTTTTATTTTTTTTGCAAATTTTTGTGGGTTTTGAAAATTTTAAACTTTTTCGGAGTTTTAATAAAGGTTACTGACAGAAGTATATGCAACTATTTACACTGGAGTGCTTCAATATTTATAAGATATAGTTGTAGAATTTAAATTAGGAATTTATTAGTTGTTATTCACAGGTTTTATACAAAGATTTGTTATATAAAGAATTTTATTAGTATTGTTATTCAGCATAATTCTGTACAAGTTTTTCAAAATAGTTGGAAAATATTATTGCAAACATTTTAAAAACTTTGTTTTGCAAAATAATTTACTAACAATTTGTAATCATTTATAAAATTTAAAATCATTTTGCAAAGATTTTTCAAAGGTATAGATAGATTTTTCAAAGTATTTTATAACCATTTTCTAAATTATTTGTCGAAGCAGGCTTTAGCCAAAGCTGAGGCTTCCCTTTACAAACTGACGTTTCAAAAATCTTATTCAAACCAAATAAACAAATTTTTACAAATAGTTTTCACAAAGATTTTTACAAATCGTGAAAACATTTCACAAAAGCTATCCAAATGACTTTCAAAAAATTTTTCAGGATACTTTCCAATGATTTCAAACTATTTTGCAAAATATTTTTAATCCAATTTATATTTATAATAATTTTGAAATAATTTATAAGTAATTAAGGTGTATTCTTTACAATTGATTTATCATATACCATTACACATTATAGTATTTTAGCTCTATTATTGAAAATATAAAAATAAGAGTTATGGCTAAATTACGTATATACGACCCCCTCTACTTAGCGAAAACTATGTCCTCATAGTGATCAAAGAGAAGAAAGAAGACATAACTAGTGCCATAGGAAAGTTTATACTACAACGACTAAACGAAGAATGAGAAGTCTGCCATCGCCCTATACTCGACAATCCCCCTATACTTAGGATCAAGTATATAGCAGGATGTTCACAAAATGGGGGATGATCGAGGATCAAAATTTATGAAATTAATTTGCTCATCTTGTCCCCCATATACTTTTGATGAAATATCCCTATGTATAGACCGTGTATCAACGAGTTGAGAGACAAACGAGGGAATGAATAACGAATAATTCAAAATATACTCATCCCTCATATACCTAAGATGATATATATCCTAAGTATAGCATAGATAAATGAGATGCGTGAAATACTGAAGAATAAAGGAATTGAAAAATTTAAAAGGATTTTTACCCGGCAGACCCTGTAATCTTTTGCAATTACCGCCACGACCTTTGAAACATCCTAATTCCTCTCTCGACCCCGTAAACTTGTTAACCTTTACCCTACAGACCATGTGGTTAACCCCCATCCATTTGATCGTTAAAAGTAACTATATTCCGTTATCTTTATTTATATTAGACCCATTTTTTTATGAAATTTACTGTAAGTACCCCTCCCTCCCACCCTCCACCTGAACATGTCCTGCCCGCCGCTCGATCCCTCGCTGGCGCTTGAAGCTCCGGCCGGCCTCCCATGCTCGGTCCCCCCACTGCCTGCTCGAAGCCGCACCTCGTCCCCTGCTCGACACCCTCCCCCTGTCGGTCCCCCTGTCCCCTGATCGACACCCCTTCCACTGCCGGTCGAAGCCCCGGCCATCCCCGCTCAAGGTCCCCCCCCCCCCCCCCCCCCCCGCGCCTCCATCTGCGACCCCCCGACCCGCGCGCCACTGGTAGGCCCACCCAACCGCCTCCAGTGGAAGGCCCGCCACCTCCCGCCACTACTGGAAGCCCCCGCCACTCGAAACAACGCCAACCCACCCTGGAAGGCCCGCCCCATCTGTGACCCCCCGACCCTCCCGCCATTGGAACACCCACCCAACCGCCTCCCGACCCTCCCCACCTCCCGCCACTACTGGAAGTCCCCGCCACTCGAAGCAACGCCCACTGACCCTCCCCTGCTCGAAGCTCCCCTTCCCAATGCTACCTCCCCTGTGCGGGGGCACGAAGCCCACCCACCACCCCCGTCGCCTCCCTTGTGCGGGCACGAAACCCCTCCTACCCCCGTACGGGCACGAAGCCCAACCCTCGTCGCCTCCCCTGCGCGGGCACGAAGCCCACCCCCATCGCTTCCCCTGCGCAGGCACGAAGCCCCTCCTGCCCCCGCGCGGGCACGAAGCCCACCCCCCGTCGCCTCCCCTGCGTGGGCACGAAGCCCCTCCTGCCCCCGCGCGAGCACGAAGTCCACCCCCCCTCGACGCGTGGGCACGAAGCCCACCCACCACCCCCATCGTGTCCCCTGCGCGGGCTTCCCCTGCAAGAAGCCCCCTCTTAGGTCGGCTCCCCTGTGCGGGCCATCCCTTGCACGAAGCCTCCCTCCTCCCGCTCCAGCACCTCCGTGGAGCACCCTCTCCCTTGACGCCTTTCATTATTTTTTATTCTTTTGATTAATTCTAACCGTCTGATCGTGGATTGGTTAGATTAACTCGTTTTTAACTTAAGAAAGTTAACTTTAGATATGTCAATTTGACGGTAGGGTTCGTGGGGTAAGACAGAGCAAGTTTACGGGGTCGAGAGAGGAATTAGGATGTTTCAGAGGTCGTGGCGGTAATTACAAAAGATTACAGGGTCTGCCGGGTAAAAATCCCAAATTAAAATGAAAAGAAGAAAAGAAGAAAATCAATCAAAGATGTTTTTATTTGCATTGTATGAGTCTTCTGATGTTACAACAGTCTAGAGTTCTTCATAAAAAACAACTTGAATGGAATCGACAATGTCCAGGAATGTATTATGTTCTCAATATGGTTTCAACAACTGATCGTTGATGATAAATGAACGTGCCTCAGCTGACAACTCGAATATCAAATGCTTCCATTGTCATGCATAGTTCTGATAATGAATGGACCTATTCATTTACTCTTTAATTTGCCTAGGAATATCTTCAAATTTGCGTCAAATAATCAAAATTTATGTCCAAATTCAAAGGTTTTTCATATGATTTGCTTTTCATGCCAACATTTGACCTTCTCTTTGTACATCAAGTTGTTATCGTATGCGTAGTTTCCGAATTCTAGGAAATTGTTCAGATCAATTAGTCTATTCTAACCACCTTTCTGTGAGTCAAGATTATAAATGTTAGCTACCCAGAGTTATTTATGAATTAGTTCCACAAGAAGATGGCGTGGCTTCCCATATACAAGCCGATAGGGCGACATGCGAAAAGGAGACTTGTAAGTGGTTCTGTAAGCCTAGAGAATTTAAGAAGTTGTGACCAGTTCTTTCTGTCTGACCTCACAAGTTTCTGTAGCACCGTCTTGATTTCTTTGTTTGACAATTCAACCATGCCATTAGAATGAGGATTATAAAGAGAAGAGACACGATGACTGATGTGTTACTCCTTGACAAGTTTCTTTACATCTTTATTTTTATTAAGTGGCTACCCCTGTCTGAAATCAGAATCTTTGGTATCCCAAATCAAGAAATGAGGTTATCTATAAGAACTATGTAGCTATCGATGTCTCAAGAAGTGATAGCTTCTACCTATCGACTCATGTAATCCAAGACAAGCAACATGTACTCATAACCCTTACTGTTAGAAAATGTACCCATGAAACCAACGCTCCATGCATCTAACACATCATAAATACAAATAAACTTGAGGGGCATGGAATCTTTTGAGCTGAGGGTTCTTCCCATCTTCTGACAATCAGTGCAAGCTTTGATGTACATTGTGGCATGCTTGAATATTATGGGCCACCAGAGGCCACATTGTGATATCTTTACTACTATTCTACTTCCAAGAATGGTGTTCGTCAGATTCGATTTTATGTCAATGCTTGAGAATACTTGTGTACTCCTCTTTAGGAATACACCAACACCAAATGCATTTGCTCCCTCCCTGAACACGTATGGATCTTCCCTTTGGTAAAAGTAGATATCGGACATGAATTTATCCTTCTTGTCTTTTGCTCAATCTTGTGCAACCACCCCAAAGACAAGGTAATTCACAATATCGACATATCAAGGGAGAGATCCAATGTTGAGAACGGATTTATTAGGAAAGGTTTCTGTGATCGATGCACTGCTTAGCTAAGTATCTGGGCATTCAATTCTGGATAGATGATCTGCTGCCACGTTATGAACTCCAAGATTGTCTCCGATTTCCAAATCAAACTCCTAGAGGAGAAGGATCCATCTGAGTAGGTGTAATTTGGCATCCTTCTTCTGTTGTAAATATTTAATAGCGGAGTGGTCAGTCTAGACGATGACTTTAGATCCAAGAAAATAGGATCTAAACTTCTACATGACGAAAACCACTAACAACAGTTCTTTCTCTATAACTATATAATTTCTTTATACATCATCTAATGTCTTTCTGGCATAGTAAATGGTATAGGGTAACTTTTCTTTTCTTTATCCCAATATAGCCTCAAATTCAAAGTCTGATGCATCTGTCATGATATCGAATGGGAGAAATCAATCGGGAGGTTGTAGGACTAGAGATTGAGTGACAAGATCTTTCAAGTGATAAAAAGAGTGAAGAACCTTTTGATAGGTAGTGAACTCGGTCTCCTTGCATAAAAACTCAGTGAGAGGTCAGGCAATCTTCATGATGAATCTTCGAAAAAATCCCACATGCCCAAGGAATGACCTCACGTTCTTGACTGTTCGAGGTGGCTATAATTTGGAAATCACATCCACCTTCTCTAGGTTGAATTCCATGCCATGGTTGTAAATGACATGGCCCAGCACAATACCTTAGTGATCATGAATTGGCTCTTTTCCCATGACAACCCTAAATTCACTTCAAGGTATTTCTGCAACACTCGATCTAGGTGTATAATGTAAGAATAGAAATCGTCATAATAGACTGAGAAATCATCCATAAAAACCTCGGGAAAACTGTCGATCATGTCAGCAAAGATGGCAAGCATACACCTTGGAATGTAGCAGGCCATTGCACAATCCAAAAAGCAATCTTCGAAAAGCATATGTGCTAAATGGGTAGGTAAATGTAATTTTCTCTTGATCCTCAGGGGAGATCGCCACCTGATGGTACCTGGAGTACCCATCTAAGAAGTAGAAGAACTACTTCTAGGCTAATCTTTCAAGTACTTGGTCAATGATCAATAGAGGAAAGTGGTCCTTCTTTGTCGTTGCATTTAGGCATCAGTAGTCAACACACACATCAAGACATTGGTACTCGAGTAGAAATCACATCTCCTTGGTCATTGGTAACCACAGTGATCCCTGATTTCTTTGGAACTACATGCATGAGGCTCACCTATTTTGAGTCAGAAATGGGATAAATGAAACCTACTTCATACCATTTCATGATTTCTTTCATGATAACATCCCATAGGTTAGGGTTTAACCTGCTAAAACTAATAGGATGGATTGCAATCATCTTCAAGATAAATGTAGTGTTAATACAAGATTGGATTTATCCCTCGGAGATCCAAAACTTTCCAAGCAAGTGCCTTATAGTTTTTCTCTAGAATCTAGAGTAGTCGAGATTTCTGATATGGGGTCAGCCTGCTAATGATGATGATCGGATACATGTTTTCTCCACCCACAAGGAAAGCATACTTCAGACCTGCCAGGAGCTGTTTTAATTCAGGCAATCGTTTAGTCTACTCTACAGACACTTCGAAAATTATGCTGGTATATGGATGGTCTACTGAAATCAATGAGGTGTTGTCCATCTCTGTCGCTATTGGATCTGATAAAAATGTACCGACCATATCTGCAGTGAAAATCTTCATGGTCAGTTTGGCTTGAATCTTCTTCAGATAAGCTAATCAGTGACTTTGATTCAGTCTCTATCTCCAGTTGATAGTGGAGCAAGGACTGACTGTGCTTTACATCTCCTCCTCTAAAGATATGATTTCTTGTATCAGAATGTCATTCAAAGAAAATTGTTAATAATTGTTGTTCACAATATCACATACTTCAACTGCTGATTCTGGCTTCGCTTCGCCAGATGTGGCTTTTGTCTCATTGATCTTATACATGGTGACTTTGTCAGTGTATGACGAGAATGTAATCTTTCCAGACCTGTAGTCGACGACTGCTTCAGCAGTTCGAAGAAACGACCGGTCGAGAATAATGGGAGCTTGGAGTAACGGTGCAGGAGAACCATATCCAGAATGACAAAGTCCAGTAGAAAGCACATGTCCTGCAAAGTTACGATAACGTTCTTCAACAAACCTCAAGCCACTTAATGGATTGATCCGCAAACTACATGATCATAAGTGTGGCTTTAAGTGGACCCAACCCAAATTCTTGGAGCATTGATGAGGGTATGAAGTTTTTAGAGGAACTGCTATCAAAAAGGGTTCGCTCGAAAACTTGATCAAAAAATTTACATCTGATTATGGGTGCTCTCCCTTGTCTTTCCTTATCTGTGGGAGGTCACTGATAGAGTTCACAATAACCATGGTTAAGATGTGCTTTTTCGGCTCTGTTGTGTCTATTTTTACGGCTTTGATGCTTAATTGTGCATGCCTTTTTCAGACCTTTCTTTACTGCTAGCATGTATTCCATGGCCTTCAACAACGACATTTCTAACACAAGATTCTAAATAATTTCTAGGTCAGATAATGCATTGTTCAAGTTTTCATTTTTTGGAGTTTTTTATAGCATCAAGAAATGAAATATGTACATAACCAAAATCATTATTCTTGATTACATTATCATTTACAAATGGCTGACAAGAAGATGGGTCGCCATTCAAAATATGTAAAATGAATCTACAGAAGCTTCAACCTTTCTGGCTGGCTCAGGAGTTTCGGCTGGTGCTTGCTTCCCCTAGGCTGGGTCGTCTCGGCTTGGGCCTTGATGAATCTACAATTCTCATTTTTTATTCTTTTATTTTAGCTCTTCTTTTTAGGAAAAGCACCTATAAATACCTGTAAGTACAATAACTTAGCATATTGCATGCCCTAGTTAATATTGCATAATAAACACCTAATTTTTGTAAAATAAAAAAATAAAGAGAAAATAAAAAGAACGAGGCATTTAGAATAAATACAGAGCGACCAAAACCCCAAGAGAAGGTCAAACCTTAACTTGATCGCAAAGAAAATAAGTAGAGAGAGCTAGGGTTCACTATACTTGTACATAATATTTATCTATTTATTTTTGACAAAATAAAAATATATTATTCTTTTACACCCTTGAATATAGCCTTAAAATAATATAAAAATAAAATAAAAATAAGAATAACACAACAAAAATAAAAATAAAATCATCACATCTTTATGCAAAATATACCTATATATACTACAATCACCATTTATTTCACTCCCTTGAATAGTTTATAAACATAAAATAAAAATTATCTTATACTCCTAAAATTATGTTTTAAATAAATAAAATATAAAATAAAAGTATTTTTTAAAATAATAAATAAAAATACTTGTACATAATACATAGGTATATTATACCTGTATATAATACTGTATACTGTATAAATATTATTTTATTTCTCAGAAAAATAATTAAAAATTACAGAAAAATAGTTTATAAAATAATATACAATTTTCATTTATACACTTTTATTTTAAATTCATTTACTATTTTTAATTCTATTTTCTTTGATTTTTGTAAATCCTATTTCCTGATTGGTCCAACTCGGACCGTGACACCGGTCAATGGTCTCTTCCAGACCGGATCGGGTCGCACATGCTTCGCCGGAGCATTTTCTCCACATTTTCATGCCTGAACCTGACCACTTCTTGACTCCATTTCTACACCTGATTGAAGCCCGATCGTCCATGATCCTCGTGAATCCCTAGGCACAATCGGATCTGCCTAGGGTTTTGCATATCCCTCTGATCTTCTAGGACCCTCGTGCAGCCTATAAATACTCTCCTCCCTCACCTCTAGTGCCTTAGCTCATCCCTCATGCCATCACATACCCTAATCCACCTTCCTCGTAGTGACAACCATTGGAGGAGTTGCTTAGGATTAGGCAGAGGTGCCTGGAGTCTCGAAGCTCACTTTGTGGCTAGAGAACCTTTGCGAGAAGCCTCCCAGCCAGCTGCACCTCAGTTGAGGCCAAGACCTCGATGCCCACCTTCGCCTGAAGCTCAGGAATTCCTCTGGACCTGGGTATCACTCGTCCATCTGAGTTCCGCTTTTGACCCACCTTTCTCGTTTCACTCTGCCGCCATCACCTCTTCTCCGACCAGCTGGTCGGAGCCCCATTTCTCATATATATATATATATATATTCTGATCGAACTCCCCTGCTTTCCCCGCACTTTCTTACGTATTCTACCACCCTACGGTTCGACCATCGGGTCGAGATTAGGTTGGGTCTCCAACCCCCGCCTTCACCGGAGACCCAAAACACCACCCCCCGAAGCTTCTTTTATCTCCAACTACAATAAACAGGATCGGAGCATAGCCCTGAGTCCCCTCTACCTTTTGCAGGAACACTCGCACTCTAGGAGCCCACTTTGGACTTCCATCTGCTCATGTGGAGCAGATCCAGGAGGGTCGCCCCTGCCATGCTCATCCAGCCATCGCTCCCTCCATCGAGCATCCCATCTGACGCGGAATAGCTTCATGACGCAGCTGGACCTCTCCAATCCTTCATCGGAGCGTCGGATCCCCTCCTATGCTCGGTTGAAGTTCGTCGGGGTCTTATTCTCGCAGACCTTCTCTCCATCGTTGGATTAGCGTCCTCCTGCCAGATTCGATCAGAGTTGCCAAACATTGGCATCCTTTTGGTCATTGGATCAGAGCATCTGATGCATATGCCTTGCATGTCTTCAACATTCCCTGCAACGGTCACATCCACTCAGGCATTAGATCAGAGCTATACGACAGAGCATCTCCAGCGTGCGCCATGTGCCCCTGCCAAGGGTATATTTCCCTTTTGTCCTCGCATGTCTTTGCTTTTATATTTAGTCCTCTAAATAAGATGTGTAGTTAAGAACATTTATAGTTTGGACCACACATTTTTTGATATTTGCACGTTAGTCCGTCTAAGTCTGAAGCACCTGTGTGCTCACATTTATTTTGGGCTATTTGCATTTTCTGCCTTAGATTTCTCTATTGTTGTTGAATGAATGCTATCTTATTTAAAATTGCATTTATACTCTGATGCATTAGATATTGAGAATGTACGTGAATTAAGTGGGCTTTTTGCATATTCAATCCTAGGCTTTTAAATTGTCTTATCTACTGGGTCCAGAAATTTAAAGTATTTGCGATTTGGTCCATGTGAACTGTGATTAATTGCATGCTTTTCATTGAACTTAATAAATATTAAATTGATTCTAAAAATTACTAGTAGATCCTTCTAGTGTGTTATTTTTATTGTGATTTTCTTGAATTGATTTAATTGCAATTTCTATTCTTAAAAATTGAAAAACGACAAAAAATCCCTACTTCTTATAAAAATTCGAAAAACGCTTTAAAAATTCTACAAAAAAATCATATGTGTGCCTTTTTACATGATTTTCCTTGAATATAATTATTTTGTTTGAAAATTCATTAGAAAACCCTAAATATTAAAGAACAATCAAAATATTATAAAAATCATATACAATCAAAGAAAAATAAAAAATGCGATTTCAGTTTCTTTACTTAGCTTTATATCTCTAGTTTATCATAAACTTGTTAACCAGGATCTGGGGCACTTTAATTATTTTTAATTTGCAATTTGGTCATGACTGTGCACTGTTTTGTGTTTTGATCCTTATTTGATTTTCATAAAATCACAAAAATACTAGAAAAATTTATAAAAATCATCAAAATCATTTTAAAACTCATTAAAATACAAAAATATTTTTAATTTTATTTTTTGAACATTTTTTATCTGTTTAAAAATTTCAAAATATTCTTTTGAGTGTAGCGTGTAAATAGTGCTTGTTTGCCTTTATTTAAAAATTTAAAATTTAAAAAATTAAAAACCACTAAAAATTGTTTTATTTTCGATTTTTTGACTATTTAGTTTTTAAATCATGCTCCTTGTGTTAGACCCTTGTGGTTAAACCAGGTAAATAAAAATAGTGAACCGACGATATCTCATTGCTTGATTGATTTTTGAGTGGTTTTATTTTCTCGTTGAGTCTGCCAATTGATTGAGGTCACAACGTCCTTTAATTGATCTTGATACTTAACCCTAGTTAGTCGGCTTCTCATCAGGCTCTTATTTTCTTTTTGAAGCTTTTCATTTTGTTGATTTTTTGTTGGATATGTTGGTGGTGATTTGGTGTTACTCTTCCATCATCTTCTTCCTCAGTTGGCTTTCCTGTTGTTCCGGCTGATGCACAAGATGACGACTCGCCAAAATATACATTATTTCCACCCTTTTTGTGTTGTAGACGGCTGCAATGTCCTACCTCTCCTAAGAGCCACTACATGAGACAACACAAAATCTAAAATCCAACTCTATTGGATTAGATGAGACATCGCAAACTATATGCTCCTTTCGCTTGAAGTTATTGGGGTTTGCCTCAACGTGCATTGGTATTGGAGTTTTGGTGGTAGTGAGGTCGTCGAGATTCTGTCTCATCTCTGCTAGGATTTTTACTAACTAGACCAAACAATCGAGAGCAGGGTTCGTAGGAGTAACATCGGGTTTAGTATGATGGCCACACTAGGAGTGATAATGTGGAGGCTGCGAATGAGAATACTATTTATACTAAGGAGGAGGATGCCGTTGGTATTATTGAGGAGAAGTATACTATTGGTGATGAGCATACACATAATGGTGATACGACTGGTGTTGGTGGTACGCGGGCTGTTGGTTCTGGTAATTTTATTTCCATGTGTTAGATATGGCAGAAACTGGTGCATAGTTTACTGTTGTTTGACAAGCTTCCCACTAGATGGTTGTTGATATGACCGAATTGTAGAGGACTATCCATGTTGTTGTATTCTTGGACGGGCCAATTGCATATCATTATTCCAGATGACGTTCACCTCTTCGATTTGGGACATAGGTGGGAACAGTGGATCCACATAAGATGGGGGCTGGGGCTCGGACTAGTAAACGACAAGTTGTTGTTGCGACGACTGTGGTGATGCATGGTTAGGAGTCTGTGCATAGTATACGTGTTGTACTTGAGGCTACCTTAAACTCTGTTGAGGTGATGAAGACTCCTTCGGTTCAGCGGGAGTTGCGACTGACAAACTCACAGAAACAACATTGATGGTGCTGACTAGCAGCTCCAGCTGCTTGGTGATCTGATCCAGCTTGTCCAAATGCTGGGTTCTTTGTTCAATAATAGACAAATTCTCTCTAGGTTCTGCGATCGTTCCTCAATGATATCAACCTTGGACATGTGGTTCACTATGATGCTGAGATTGGAGCTTTCATCCATGTCCGCTTCATGCGATGACACCATATTAATATGCTTGCGGCTGATTTACGGTTGACGCTATTTTAGACATTTTTTCGCAAATCTGCTAGATGACATCTTCATCCTTATTGAAATGAGATCCGCCACGCATGGCATGTATAAGCCTCTGATTTTTTTGTGTTAAGCCCCCTAAAGAAGTGTAGGACCAAGCTGGTCCAAGGGATGTCATGGTGGGGACACTTCTCTTGCATATATTTAAACCTCTCCCATGTTTCATGAATGAACTCGTGTGGTCCCTGGGAGAAGATGCTAATATGTGCTCGCATATGATTAAGATGACCAAGAGGGTAGAATTTATGGAGGAACATAGACTTTAGCTCCTCCCATGTCGTCACGACCTTCTCCAAGTGATTTATTTAATACAAATCCTTGTCCTGAAGGATGAAGGGGAATGGAGTCATTTTGACTACACCAATAGAATATTAGGGTATTGACTGTGGGATAGATGCTGGAAAATTGTTGGAGATGAATGTAGGGTTCCTCGTTTGTGTTCCCATAGAATGAGGGAAAGAGAGACAAGAATTGTGGCTTCAGATTGAAATATCTGTGGATCATAGGAATCTGTATCCTCTCAGTCATCTGGTCAGTGCTAGGATTGTAAGTCTCTTTGAGAGTTGGCTTGGGAGCCTCTCTCCTTGCCTCATCAGCCAGTCCTCCACGGGATCTATCTATCTGTTCATCATTATTTTCTACTCCTCTTCCTCGATTCTCTCTGTCTCTCCTCAGGTCATTGAGCATGTTGGTGAAGGCGACCTAGATGAGAGTCTGATATGTCAGCTAATGTTGGATAGACTGAATAGATGTGAGGAGTTGTGCATTCACAATGTTCTGATCTGGCCAGGGGCTTGATTTTGTTGTTGTGGTCCCCTCCCTTTTCCTTTAGGAGCCATCTTGGAATCAGACTCAGAGGAATTTATCTGAACAAGGTCCAGATTCAAATCTTGACATGCACATCCAAATTCATCCCGATCAAACTGACAATCTTTGGTACCAGATTGATTGATGAATATGGAATTATGGTCAATCCTAGACATATGTGAATGGAAAATTTGATATGAAGATAAATATCCATCCATAGGTGGCAAATGGAAGGACAAGAATGATCCCGATTTATTAGAGAAGAAGATGGGGAGTATAGAGATCGGTTCACAAAGTCTGAACTAGGTTTTCGGAAACCACCTCAAATCATTGAAGACGTTGAATTCATGGAATCGATGTGGGTGTTGGCGGGGTCCTGACTAACCCATCCATAAGTCGACATCTCAAGAGAGAAGCAGAGTAGATGAGGAATGTACTAAGATGATAAACAATGAGATGAAATGAAGATGAGAATAGAAAAAGGATCAAAGTGACAAAAGTACAAAGAAATGAAAATGGAAGAAAAGAAAAATGGCGCAAGTACATAGGACTGATCTTTGACTTAAATATACTTCAAACATACAAAAGGCAAATGGGTTCATCAACTCACACCAATGAAGACGTAAAAGTTCAAGTATTTTTTTCTTTTCAATTTTATTTGTTATCAAGAAATGTTATAGCAAGTCCTTAGAAGCTAGCTCTATAGAAGAGTGATTGCTACCAGAAAAGTGCCCCGTACTTCTTACTTCCTTTGTAACCTATAGAAAGTACTTTTTAAGAGAATCCATGCTATTGGGCATGGATCTACTACTCAACTAAAGAATAGAGAAGGAAGCCAATAGGCAAAATCGATACTTTTCCCTTGCAGGATACTCGGTCATGAAACGATGAGATAGACACCCCCACGAGGGGATGGCCTAAGCTCATATATTCAGACTAAGTATGCAAGCAGATGAAGCCCTAATAGCCTGCCTATGGTAGAAGCATACTTTGTGAATCCAACTAACAACAAGGCAGTACCCGTGTTGGTATTTTAACTCTATTTCATAGGATCGTGCTTCACTCTGCCTAGAGTGTACTTGAAAATAAGGTGGACTTTGTGAACCTAGTACAATGATGTCTATTATGAATTTTATTTAGGGTTAAAGTTTATTAGCAGTCCCCTAATTTTAATTTTTTAATATTTAATATTTATAGTATTTTTCAAAAAATAATCACCTAACATTTTTTGGAATTTCTTTAAATGTAAGTTAGCAAAAACAGAGGGAGACATCGGAAAAGCAATGCAAGCTTAGACTAGGATGTAAATCTCACCCTTGTATTAGAATGATGTATGCTTATATAAAAGATTTATAGTGCTTTCTATCTCTCTCCATGCGAGATGTAAGACAGAAATTTAAATTACACAATTTGAAATGTAAGCCAGTAAAATTGCCCTAAGCAAGAATTGTTATTATCAAGATTTTCAATTTTAATTTGAGTAAGTTCCAAGCGTAAAGATTATAGGTACATGTAGATATTATGGCTTTGAACATAATTTAGTCGATCAAGCAAGTCTTAAAATCTAAGGACTCATTCACATAAAACAAATAAAAGAAAGGTATAAAGCACAAAATACAGGAACTAAACAAAACAATGAGAAAATAAGGAGGACAAAAGGTAGATGGAGAAAACAACACGAGAAAACCGAGCATTCCCCAGGTGAACAAACACCTGGTAAAATAGGCCTGCAAGTCTGAATGTACAAGTGTCATGTCCCTCTATTATTACAAATTAACAAATTGTCTCTCTCATAAAAATAAACTCTACACTAATGATATGCTGCTCTGGATTCTCTCCTTGTCTCCTTTCTCTCTCCTATTGCTCAGTGAAGAAAGATGATCTCCACCACAAGATTCTACACTGGTCTTCTTAGGAATTCCTCCTCAATTGGCAGGTCCTTGCAAAAAAGTCAATAAAGAAAATTGGTCCGAATAGATAAGCAATTATTTGAATAAAAAGAAATAAAGCAATGAATAAGATAGCTAATATGTGAAAAAATCCTATCCTATGCATTGCTCCCCCAAAATTGCTCCATTTTATAAGTCAGGAGTATGATGTACCTAGCATTCGATCTTTGAGAGCATGTGGTGTCCGAAAAATTAGATCCGACAATTGCTATAGCGACCGCTCTCACGGCTCTCAATACTCAATACAATCAACTAAATCGACAACCAACCCATGATATAGCTTTAACAACGAATAAAATGTGGGGTAAAATTTATTATACCCTACAAATAAATGTGTATAGCAAGCAAATGTAGGGGTTGAACCACAGAAAGAAAATTGTGGCCAGGTATAATTATTATTAATTAAAAAACCATTAATAGTAATTAATATTATTTGTACTTTTATGTTTTTTGATTTTTTATGGGATTTTAAGTATATTTAATTTTATGGATTTTTAATTGTTTTATATATTTATATTTTAAACTTTTAAATTTTTATTTTCTTTTTAATTTTCAAAGTGTTACTTTCTTTTTTATTTTCAAGCTATACTTTATATGTATATGGTAGTAAAATAATAAAAAAGATATTATAAATAATATATAATAAATAAATATAAATATCTATCTAAAAATATATAAAAGAACAATCTTTTTATTTTTTAAAGTTTTCAAATATATAATAGAGATTTATAAGTAATAATAATATGTATTATATAAGTATTATAGAGTATATATAGTATATATAGGGTCTTATAATTTTAAATATATATATAAATATAGTCAAAATTCAGAAAATAAAATGTTTTTTATATTTTTCTCAATTTTTGTGATTTTTATATAAATTTTGCTCATTTTTAGGTTATTTTAAAGTATTAAAAATATCAAAACAGTGAATATAATAAATAGGTCGAATTGTTTTGGGTATTAAAAATAGATAATAGTATCAAAATTTTCCAAACTATTTTTAGTATATAGTATATAATATAAAGAAACATAAGAATCATAAAACTAATTTTTTAGGATGTTTTACTGATTTTTATAAGTTGTTAGGGTTTTGTGATATTTAATGTTTTCTTTTTATTTTTTTGTGATTTTTGATATGGAGTTAGTACAAGTAATAATAAATAGACTATAATTTTTTGGAATATTTAAGGTAATTTTATATTTTTTTGGATTTTAATATGCTAATCTAAAGGTGGTGATAGAACCTGGTGCCCTTCCTCGATCCAACGACAGGGAGACCCTCCAAAAGAACTCTCAAGAACACATCCATGAGGCTTGTTTCAATCCGTGACATCTCCGATGTCCGGCCTCCGTATTCAACTCCGACAAGCCCAACACGTAGCAAGGACTAAGCCACACTTGCATGTACACCTCAATGGGATCTGGATCCCATCGATAGGGATCTCGGACTCTTTCAGTTCCACCTGACCTGGAGATCTATTGAAGCTTTGATTCGGCTTCATGGGGCTATCAAGGCTCTGTTCGTGCACAAAAAAATATATGGGTCGAGGTGAAGATCCCCGTCCTATTTTGAATCTGGACAATAGGGGATGGATGGGTGAATGAGTCTCGGTCAAAGGTGGAATATGTTGGACATACGAGCCCACGATGAACCATTATGCAATAAATGTTATTGCAAATATCATTCCCTGATCTGAAATGAAGAATGATTAATTTGCATAATAGGTCCCTTAGCACAATTAGGGTTATGTACCATGGCCATCTTAATGATCATACAACTGTTGATTCAATTATTGAATCATAGAGGCTGGTGATTGGATGAATATCTAAAGAGTTAGATTGAGGACTCATCAAGCACCATCAAATGATTGTTATTAGAGGATCTCCAGCCTGAGAAGGAGATGACAATCCTTTCTCTAAAGGTTGATATATAACCGACCTCTTGATGTAGGTCCTCTACATAGGAATAGAGATTCAGAGGTGTTAGATAAGCTAGGTCAAAGAGTTGACTTAACGAGATCGAGATAACCAAAGTCCTATGTCGTATGTTGTCACGATATAGCCACGCATGCTCTGATCGGAGACAGATGTGTTACTATATGTCCGAGTATGTACATTTAGTAGACCAATAGATTGATGATATAACTAAGGTCTATACACCGACGCGCTAGTGTGCATGCAAGGGGATATGAGTAATACAATCTCTCAAAGAGATCATACATGTTCATTGCTGAACCGGAAGACATGAGCTCACTCATGAGATATTAGGAAGAATCAAATTCCATGCAAGGTCGTCTAGCTTTGGAAGCTTGACTGAATTTTTAGGTTTGATATATACTTTTGGAGAGTATATGATCAACACCTAGGTATAATATATGCTTTTGGAAAGTATATGATCGGTACCAACACCCAATGATCGAATCAGAAAACTTGATGATAAAACTCTAAAGGAGACAGTCTAAAACAGATCTAAAACTTCGGGTTTAATCTTGGTCTTCCAATATGCAGGATGTACAGGTATTGGGAATACATGTGGGTGATGTGATCATAAAGGACTGTATAACCATGACTCTTCCAGTCCGAGGGAGTGATGAAACAAGTCTGGATTTTAGTGACTCCTCTCATATAGAAGTGATCTAATCATACTCCAAATGTTGGACATTGATCTGAATGTAATTCAGATGCAATGAGAAGATTAGATCAACGACTTTGATTTAATCAAACATCTATGGGTGATCTGCAAGATCTGGATTTGAGATTAAATCTCAATATCCAAGTCACTATACGTGGAACATTACAATCACCATGTCCTTATCTCCAAGTATCCGCAGAGAAAGCGCATTATCCTTGAAAGAGTTCATGGATAATTTCATTTTTGATATATGTATCCGAGCATTGAGAAGATTGATAATTAAATGTGATTTAATTATCATGAATAATATGATTTCATTCATATTATAAGGAGATATATCTAAGATAATTAAACGTGATTTAACTATCAAAGATGTGAATAATGTGAATGTGATTTATATTATTTGGGCACATGAGAAAAGAGATCCAAGATGATTAAATGTGATATAATTATCATGGATATGAATAATATCGATAGGACTATCCATATTAATCATATATATATATATTAGAAATATGATTTATAAAATATTAGAGAGAGAATATTGTGATTTATATTTGTTAATTAATTATTTATGTGAATCGAATTCACATTGGATGATTATTAAAATATAATTTACATTTTGTTTTGGGATGTGAATGTGATTCACATTTTTCCAATGGCATGATTGCAATATTTCACAAGATAATTATGAATTATTTTTATGAAATAATTTACAACAATTGTTGTTGTAAATCCTGGAGATATCATGAGAAAATGGTATCTCATGAGATAATCTCATGAGATAATGAGATCTCATGAGATGTTGGTAGTCGTCCCCCCTTTTAGGGGATATGGTTTATCTCCTCATTATCTCCAAGGATAATTAATTTATTTGATTTTAATTTAAATATATTGATTTATCGTATATTAATTTAAATTAAATTAATTTTTGTTGCATCTTTACAACAAGATCATAGCCATTGAAAGAAACACAAATCAATCTCACCAATTGATTGTGTGATGTCCATGGATTGGGATCCACGGACTCTCAAAACCCTATATAAAAAGATGGACCCCTTGCTCTTCGAGACACATGATTAATGAATGACCTCTCTCTCTCTCTATTTCTCCACACGCCAAGCTTGTCTTTCTCATAATGGGCGTCCACCACGGAGCCATTGAGAGAGTCTCCATCGCAGCAGCATCGTCGTTTTGTTGCCGGAGTATTTGTTCGTGGAATCTCCATCTCCCTCGGTGTGCCTCACTTGTGAAGAAGACGTCGGATCTCGTGTGACGAGATCAGGAGATTCGTCATGTGGATCATCAACATGGATTGCGAGAAGGACGTGTCTCATCAACGCGCTCGCGAGCGTCTTCTCCGTCGGATCAGACTTGAGACAGGAGGTCTCTTCGTTTAGAGACTTGATCGCAACCACGCTTCAAGAGGTAACCTTAATACATATTTGTGGTTTAGATGAACCGATCCAAGAAGTGTTCTTGGATCATGTGATTTCATCACATTTAAAATTTTAAATTCTGCTGTTCAGAGCAACTAGTACGACTAGTCCCTCCCGATCGCATTTGATGCGATCCTCGCGCTTCCGTAATGCACTTAAGAATCTTCCCATATCCTTCAAGTGGTATCAGAGACTTATCTCAGAGGTTTTGGATTGGATCCATAAACCGAAGAAGATTTGGGGTAGTTAGGTTTGTGAAGATTTTAGTATTTCAATTTTCGCATCCATGTTTTGTGCTGAATTTTGGTCCTTTTAAAATTTTTAAACACAAAAGTATCACTTGGATAATTTTCTCCATTAAATAAGGAAACATTGGGATTTAAGTTTGCGCGATTTGGAATCCGATAACTCAAAATATGATCTTTTTAATAACCATATGTCCACTGTTTCGGGGATGACGAATAATGACGTAATTAAGGAATTAGTTACGCTTTTTAAATGCTTTAAAATTCGTGTTTATCACTTTTTTTCTACTTTAAATCAAATGATCAAACTTTAGAAATTTATTTTTCTTAATTTGGATTTAAATTTTTTGAGATATGTTAGTTTTAGTGAGTAGGGGTCACTGCTGGAAATTAATACTCAACCATGAACCTTGTAATTGTCATTTAAGTAACTTGTGAAATTAATGATTAATTTACTGTAATAATTATGGATAATATTTGGGAAATGTTAGAATAATAATTGTTCCCTTAAATGACATTGTCTCAACCAATAAATGATTAGATATGATCTTCACTAATTGGTTACTTGATACACTTTCATCAAACCTGCTACTTGAATAGGTTTTGAGAATTTATCTAGCAAATTTCCTTATAATCAAAATAATTTTGATTATTACTATATGGTATAATTTCAGTTGAAAAACCGATGATCATCTCAAGTACAAAGTGATTGACTTGGCATTATTTTTTCTGAGGCGGATATGATGTCTAGTCGGGGAGCGTTGGGGTAGCAGGTTGCACCATGTACGGTCTGTCCCACTCCCGTCGGTATTGACCATGACAGCGGGTAGGGAATAGATAATGATTAAGAGATCATGATGTATTTTCTAATTATTAAAATTCGAATAATACGTACTTTGAGATAATACCATCCTTTCAAGTAACAATCAAGTTTGTTGATTGAATTGGATTGATAATTGATTTAACGATATTAAATTAATTATATCTAATTAAAACACTCTATTATGAATAGATGTGTAATTCCCTTAGAAGAGTCAATCATAATGAATATGATTCATAATGATTAAATAAGTTTGAACATGTTATGAGGGATCACGTAAGTGACATCCATGGTCTCCCGTCAAGGCAAAGGGTTCCATCGCTAGAGATTGTTTGTCGGAGATGTCTGTCCGAAGTGACAGCTCGAGCATACAAGACATTTGGATCAGGCTCTTTGCTTCTTGAAAGAGTAGGGACGTATGCGTAGTGACCCCAATATAGGATCCTCATATTATTGGGGTGATATTGGATTGCACATAGCGAGTTGTATTCCCGTTGACGGTTGGTTCAATTAATGATGGGTCAACATCACCTTAGGGGTGGTGGGTCCGGGTGTTAAAGACCGAATTGAAAAATGCAAGTTGGACTTGCAAGGCAGAATGTATTCCCGCTTCTTTTTATCAGAGTCACATGTTCTCATATTATTGGGATGTGACAAAGATAAAGAAGGAGATCCTAGATCTTGCTTGAGATATAATGGTAAGTATATCTCTACATTGAAAGTGATTAAGGGAATGAACTTTCATTGTTGACAAGGCAAGACAACTTTGATATAAAAACTCCTGAATCAAAGTAAAATATGTATATATAAAAAATATATACTTATGCAAATTTCTTATTTCAGATAATCCTTCATTAGACCTACTCAATACTATACACAATAATAATCAATATAATATCATGGATTGGATCCATGATCAAAATATTGTACTTGCAGTTGGACACATAATGCATGTGGTTGCAATGTGCAAGTTTCCTCATAATAATAGAGAATGACAATTAAATAGATAATAGGATACAACCCTAGGGTCTTGATCTCATCGAATGTACTTTGGAAGTGACATGTCGATGATGATGGCAATTGTCAAATAATCCTTATAAAATCTAAGAAGATGAATTGGCATACATATGTGTTCTCGACATTTAATCATGACATGTTCTCTACATTATGCAGAATGGTGGCTCTATAGGAGAAGAAGTATTCAAAATATTTGAGTACCTACCCGAACCAATGATTTTAGGAGTTAAGATGTATGTAGATACAATGAGTGTCATAATTCTACTATCTATACTCTAGTCATTCATGAAGCTTCATAATATTCATATTGTATGAATTAAATAAAGCATGTATAAAGGTTGAAATACTCTTATATTGAAATCTTTTGAATTCAATATGAGAGATCCTTCGTCTTAAGCAATTGTTATTTTAGATGAAAGGATGGCAGTGGAAACACGGGCCTGACCCAAGTTAGAAGGAAAGTCAAAGAGTTGACTGTACTTCTATGGTTTCCATACACATGACATCCAAATAGTTGGATGAATGCCAATAGTGCAATAAATCGATGTACTGATATTATGGCTATCTAGACTATCTAGAATCTTTAGAGGACTCAGATAGTGCATCGAAATAATCTATATCTACATGTCATCATTGAAATTGACTTTCTTATATGATAAGATCAACGTCTAATAATTGTATCTCATTCTTCTAATAACCCTTGCAATTGGTTGCATATGTTTCAGAAGACTAGAAACTTGATCTTAAGGTTTAATAATAATCGACATGGATGGCAAATGTTGCAATAATCTCTAGTGGATAGATAGACTTCATATTTTCAGTGGGAGATTCCTTAGTCTTAGTGAATATTTCTATGACCTGGATATTAGAATACACTCATAGTTTATTTCTAAGTATTGGAAATAAACATGAATTCTGGAATAAACCTATCATAGAGAGTTATGATGGATATATTTCAGATAATAATCTAATATCTAGTGGACTGTACTAAATTAGAAAATTAATGAATAGTTCATTAAGATTTCTAATACTGAAAGTTAAACCTTATAACATCAATAGGAGGATGAAGATCAATTGACAATGATTTAGCATCAAGCCTTGGGCATTTGTCTGTTGATTTGATCAATAGACTAGTAAGAGATGAAACTTTAGAATGCCTAAAATTTCAAAACGTACATACTTATGAATATTGTATTCAAAGTAAAATGTCTAATACACCCTTCTCTAAGAATGGTGTTAGATGCTGATGTATTCAAGATCTCATACATATTGATGTATGTGGATTATCTATATCAGAATAAACATTATGGATATGTGATATCTGTTAATGATTATTTGTGATATGAGATTTCTTCCCTTCACCTTTGAAACCTTTGAAATGTTCAAAGATTTCACAATTTCGATTTAGAACCAAAGTTTGATGGAAGATTAAAATGAACTTGATCTAATCTACGTAGTCAATACCTATTAGATAAATTCAAGGGATACCTTATGGAGATATGACTTATCTCACTCCTCCTCATACACCTAAACTCAATAGAGTTGTAGGGAGATACAATTAGATCATGCGTGACATGATTTGATCAATGATGAATATTAGCATAATTACCTCTTAGTTTCCAGGTATATATGTAGTAGAGACTACAATATATATCCTTAATAAGGTTCCATGCAAGTAAGATGGAATCTAGCATCAAAGAGGGCTACTTCATTAGGAAAATAAAGAATGGTATTGGATACCTACTTTATGACCTTGAGATTCTTAAAAGATCTCATCTCTGAGAATGTGATTCTTAAAGGATGAGACTCTTGAGAATCAAGATGAAAATGAAGTGAAGGATCTCATTTAATATTTAGAAGATAATGAGGCTCCTAAAATCATAAAGTAAAAGAACAATTAAAGATGAAACACTCATACTTCTTCAATTGAGTTGAGGATGTATTCCATGTGTCAAAGAAATCTGACAATGATCTAACTTCATGTGATGAAGCATCTAAAGATCATGACATGGAATGATGGATTTTAGCAATAAAGTCTAAAGTAGACTTCATATACAAGTATTGTATATGGACCCTCGAGGATCCACCTATATGGGTAAGACCCGTTAAGGTGTAAATGTATCTTCAAGAGAAAGAGGGAACCCAATGAGAAGGTAGAGACCTTCAAAGCACGGCTCCTATCCACAAGATACACACCGAAGAGAAGACATCACTTGCAGTGAGACTTGCTTTTGAGTGACCTTGCTTATACCCATCAGAATATTGCTAATTATAGATACACAACTTGACTTTGACATCTTCAAGATGGAAGTCAAGATTGCATTCCTCTATGAATATCTCTCCGAGGATATTCATATGAAGTAGCCCCAGGGCTTCATAGTTGAGGAAAGCAAGTTGTGCAAGTTGAGTAACTCCATCTGTGGACTCGAATAGCTTCTTGTAGTTGGAACATAAGATTTGATGAAATCATAAATGTTATGATAGAATCTTGATGAACCATGTGAAGCTTAGTGGGAGTGCCACTGTGTTCATCATGCTAAATGTAGATGATATCCTGATTATTTGGAATGATAGAAGGATAGTAATAAGTGTTTTATTGACTGGCTATTTCATTCCTTGAGATTTGATCTCATGGATACCTCTTGTATCTTAGTTCTGAAGGTGTTCAGAAGCAAAGACAAGAGAGTATTGGGACCGTTACATTAGTGGTATGCCTTAAACATTTGCGTTTCTTGGAAAAATTTCCAAGAAAGGCTTCCATACCTTAAGATATGGTACTACCCTATCTAAAGGGATATCACCTAAAGGAGTTGAGGAAGTGAATGCTAAAACCGGTTGCCCTTGTGCATCAGTTACGAGAAGCCGAATGTATGCTAGATGTGTACAAATGCCAGATGTCTACCATGTAGTGGGAGTAGTAAATTGTTATTGATCCTATTATGGAGATAAAATCACTTAGTTGCAGTAATAACAAAATGTTCAAAGATGACAAGACTTTCGAGATAGTGATGCCTAAGTCTTTTCTTCAAGAAATTAAGACGTTATGAATAGTATTATAAAGGTCATAACTGCGGATACCTTAGGAGATAGAGATCTCCAGGAATAAGGGTATTCTTGTAAGGATTATGTAAATACTGGTTATAATAATTATTAAGCTATAGTGTCAAGGACACTATATTGGTTGCATAAGATGCAATATTCGCATTATATGCGAGCACTGTTACTGGGGATATGCAAGTGCCGTAAAAGGACTTGGCAAAGTCTTTTGGAAACAGAGTGACTGGTCAGCTTACCTAGCTATTTTTGTAAATAGCCTATGATTGTCATATGAGTGTGGGTTTAAATGAATATCCCATTAATGGCTCTTTGGACTAGTGGGAGATTGTTGGACATGAGAGCCCACGGCAAGCCATTATGTAATAAATGTTATTGCAAATATCATTCCCTGATCTGAAATATAGAATGATTAATTTGCATAATAGGTCCCTTAGTACAATTAGGGTTATGTACCATGGCAATCTTAATGATCATACAACTGTTTATTCAATTATTGAATCATAGAGGCTGGTGCTTGGATGAATATCTAAAAAGTTAGATTGAGGACTCATCAAGCACCGTCAAATGATTGTTATTAGAGAATCTCCAGCCTGAGAAGGAGATGGCAATCCTTTCTCTAAAGGCTGATATCTAACCGACCTCTTGATGTAGCTCCTCTGCATAGGAATAGAGATTCAGAGGTGTTAGATAAGTTAGGTCAAAGAGTTGACTTAACGAGATCGAGATAACCAAAGTCCTATGTCGTATGTTGTCACGATATAGCCACGCATCCTCTGACCGGAGACAGATGTGTTACTATATGTCTGAGTATGTACATTTGGCAGACCAATAGGTTGATGATCTAACCAAGGTGTATATACCGACGCGTTGGTGTGCATGCAAGGGCATATGAGTAATACAATCTCTCAAAGGGATCATACATGTTCATTGTTGAACCAGAAGACATGAGCTCACTCATGAGATATTGGGAAGAATCAAATTCAGTGCACGGTCGTCTAGCTTTGGAAGCTTGACTGAATTTGTAGGCTTAATATATACTTTTGGAAAGTATATAATCAACACCTGGATATGATATATGCTTTTGGAAAGTATATGATCGATACTAACTTCCAATGACCGAATGAGGAAACTTAATGATAAAACCCTGCATGAGACACTCTAAAAGAGATATAAAACTTCGGGTTTAATTTTGGTCTTCCAGTATGCAGGATGTACAGATATTTGGAATACCTGAGGGTGATGTGATCACAAACGATTGTATAACCATGATGCTTCCATTCCGAGGGAGTTATGAAATAGGTCTGGATTTTAGTGACTCCTTTCATAGAGAAGTGATCTAATCTTACTCCAAATGTTGGACATTGATCTGAATGTGATTCAGATGCAATGAGAAGATTAGATCTACGGCTTTGATCTAATGAAACATCTAGGGTCGGTCCACAACGTAGAACAATACAATCGCCATGTACTTATCTCCAAGTATCCGCAAAGAAAGCGCATTATCTTTGAAAGAGTTCATGGATAATTTCATTGTTGATATATGTATCCGAACATTGAGAAAATTGATAATTAAATGTGATTTAATTATCATGGATAATATAAATTTGATTTATATTATAAGGAGATATATCTAAGATAATTAAGTGTGATGTGAATATCAAAGATGTGAATAATGTGAATGTGATTCATGTTATTTGAGCACATGAGAAAAGAGATCCAAGATGATTAAATGTGATTTAATTGTCATGGATATGAATAAAGCATTATCTATAATAATCATATATATTATAAAAGTGATTTATAATACATTAGAGAGAGCATATTGTGATTTATTTTTGTTAATTAATTATTAATGTGAATTGGATTCACATTAGATATTAATTAAAATATAATTTACATTTTATTTTAGGACGTGAATGTCATTCACATTTTTCCAATGGCGTGATTGGAATATTTCACAAGATAATTATGAATTATTTTTGTGAAATAATTTACAACAGTTGTTGTCATGAGAAAATGGTATCTCATGGGATAATGAGATCTCGTGAGATAATGAGATCTCATGAGATGTTGATAGTCATCCCCCTTTTTAGGGATATGGTTTATCTCCTCATTATCTCCAAGGATAAATAATTGATTCGATTTTAATTTAAATATATTGATTTATCGATATATTTTAATTTAAATTAAATTAATTGTTGTTGCGTTTTTACAACAAGATCATAGCCATTGAAAGAAACAAAAATCAAGCTCACCCATTGATTGTGTGATGTCCATGGATTGGGATCCATGGACTCCCAAAACCATATATAAGAAGAGGCACCCTTGCTCTTCGAGAAACACGATTATGAATGCTCTCTCTATTTCTCCACACACCAAGCCTATCTCTCTCTCTCTCTCTCATAATGGACGTCCACCATGGAGCCATTGAGAGAGTCTCCGTCGGATCAGACTTGATACAGGAGGTCTCTTCGTTTCGAGACTTGATCGCAACCACGCTTCAAGAGGTAACCTTAATACCTATTTGTGGTTTAGATGAAACGATCCAAGGAGTATTCTTGGATCATGCGATTTCAACACATTTAAAATTTTAAATTTCTCTGTCATGAGCAACTTGTGCGACTAGTCATTCCCAAACGCATTTGATGTGATCCTCACGCTTTCGTGATGCGCTTGAGGATCTTCCCATATCCTTCATAATAAGAGGCTCAATTTGGACCTTGATTCTTGCAAGATCAAAGGGGGAAATGATGGGGATTTCATGGATAATGTGACGAGGTTCGAGAATGGGGTGAAATTACGGGTTGAAGACAAGGGGGATAACAATGATTGTGAGCTGGAGCTTGCAGCTCCAGCAATAAAAAAATCCTAATATTAAACTAAGTTGTGATCTAATTGCAGAAATTGAAAGTTACACTATGATGCAGGAAGGAAAGCAAAAAGGAAAACTATCTATCAGCTCATACCTCCCTAGTAGCCAAGGAGGAAAGAGCTTGCTGGAAGAGCTTTGGTGAATTGGATCACACCAATTTCAACCCTTATCCACTTCAACAAGGAGAGAAAGACGTTGATGTCACCATTATCTTACTACTCTAAGGTTCTTATTGGGTTACAAGAATAAAATGGGTTTAAAAATTAAAAGGGGGTGACCTGGGTTTATTTATACACAAAGTTCGGGAAAGTTGATCATGATATTGGGGGCGATGACATGTATGTACAAGGGATTCAAAATGATGGCAAGGTTAAGGGAGGTATGGGGAACGATTTTGGTGAAAGGCTCAAGATGTTTAGTGAAATTTCTCAAAAAAATCAGAGAAGAAGGGAAGGCATGCTTCCGACAGAAAGGGCTCAGGTAGGTCGGATAATTGATCGGGCAATTAACAGTCCGTACCTCCTGGTTGGTCCACGAGGATCGAACCAGGAAATTCAAGGAATAAAATCCCCTATTAAATAAAAAACAAATAGTAAACTAATTTCTTAAATAAATGGAAAAACATAAAAAATATTTATTGCTTTATGTAGTATTTTTAGGGTATTTTAATATATTTTTATGACACTATTTATTAGGTGCTAATGTTTATATGTATATACATATATATGTATATTACCTATATTGGTATTTTATTTTTATTTGGTATTTTATATTTATTGTTACATACATAATTTTATATATTTACAATATATTTAAATATACATTTTTGCATTTTATTGTATTTTTCTGATTTTATTTGTTTACTTAAATTAATAGGGGTATGTATATTATAGGTATAGTTTGCACATATATTTGTTTACCTTATTTATTTTAATGTATTGTTAATAGTTGTAGTTTATGTTTATTATTTGAATGTATTTCAAATAATATTTACAAGTATTTAAAAATATAAGAAAGCTAAAAACATAAGGAGTGAATATATTGAATATAATATACAAGTATATAATATAATAAGGACTCAAAAGCTAACTTTTGCCTCTTAGCACCATTTATATTGAAACCATCTTCATTAAACAGATAATTAAATTTTGAAAATTTTACCCGACAGACCCTATAATCTTTGTCAATTACCTCTACGACCTTTGAAATATCGTAATTCCTCCCTCACCCCTGTAAAGTTGTTAACCTTTACTATACAGACCATGTGGTTAACCTCCATCCATTCAACTGTTAGAACTAACCGGATTATGTTATCTTCTTTTATATTATACTCATTTTATTTATCAAATTTACTACAAATGCCACTCCCTCATACCTTCCACCTCCAGCTGCCCCTCTCCAACTCCAGCTGAACACGATGACCCCTTCCTCGGTCTGTCGACCGACCTCCCCTGCTCAACCCCCTGCCACTGCTCGAAGCTCCTCCCTCGCTCACCACACTCCCGCTCGAAGCCCCTCGCTCACCACAGTCTTGCTCGAAGCCGTAACCGCTGGCCAGAGGTCTTCCCCCACCCTCGAAGCCCGCGACCACCACCTCCCGAAGCCCCACCCCCTCGCCCCGCATCCCCTACTGGCCCTCAAAGTCCCACCTGCTCGAAGCCCAACCCTACCGCAACCACCTCCCCTACAAAGCCCCCCCCCCCCCCCCCCGTCACGTCCCTCTCCTCCCTTGGGCCGCCACCTCTGCAAAGACCCCGATTCCCCGCAGCCTCTCTCGCAAAGCCCCCCGTCGCGTCCCTCTCCTCCCCCGGGCCCCCCGCCTCTGCAAAGACCCCCCCCCCCCACACACCCCTAGAAAAGCCCCCGCACCCGCACATGTTCCCCCACTGCCAACCGAACCCCTTTCACCGTCGCCTCTGCAAAGAACTCCCCCTGCGCCCCCGCGTCCCCCCTGGCTCCCCTACCAATCGAATCCCCCTTTTCCTTCAGTTGATCGAAGTCCCCCTCTCCTCCTCCGGTCGAATCGAAGCCCCCCCTCGCCCTGCCGGCTTCAAACTCCTGCTCTTCTCCAGTGCAAGCGGCCTCCCTCGATCTCTGCCTAATCTTCTCCGGTCAAGCCCCTCCGTTGGTGCAGTGGAAAGAGAAGCTGTAGAGGGAGGATGGTTTTTTTCTTTTATTGGTTAACTCTAGTCGTCTGATCATAGATTGGTTAGATTAACTCACTTTTAACTTCAAGGAAGTTAACTCTAGATGTGTCAATTTAACGGTAAGGTTCGCAGGATAAGACGGAGCAAGTTTATGGGGGTGAGGAAGGAATTACGATGTTTCAAAGATCGTAGAGGTAATTGACAAAGATGATAGGGTCTGTCGGGTAAAAATCCCTTAAATTTTATGAACAATAAAGATGAGTTTGGTCAATTTTGAGTTTGTATGAAGAAGATACATGCCTGTGAAGTTTTGTTTGCTGCTTTTTGCTTTGTGTATCCAAGCACACTGTGCGTTATTTTCCTGTGAAATAAAATTTGTATTTTCTTGTATTTTTATGTACAAAGTTCATGTTGAGGTTTTTATATTTGAGGTGCATAAAAAGGAAAATAAAATAGTCCCAAATGCACATTTATTGATGAATGAAATTGTGGTTTTTGATGTATTTTCTGTACAATTTGACTGCTCTATCTCCCCCTACTTTATTCTTTATTAACCAAGTCAATATTGATATGGTCTCAAAGTCCAGGGTCATTCAGTGTCTTTGGCACTTATTTTTTTCTTTCCTTTATTTTTTTATTTTGAAATTAAATACATGTAATTATACCATATCTATAGATAGATAATTGAGTGTTATTCTACAAATTAATGCTATATACATTCATTTAGCTTGGGATTTAAGGCCAAAATGAAGAATAAAGGTGATGAAATAGAGATTCGCCACTTATATTTACAGAGCACCATCTGGACCAACTAAAAACATTAGTTCTACAATAAAAAATTTAGTGTCTTGTCGGGTCTCGAAGTCAACACCATCAAATCTGCTTGTTTATGGTCAGAGTCTTGATCCCTCTGAATAACTACAAGATAAAAGTATTTTAAGATGGCAGGAGAGAAGATACTAATACGTGGGTTTTCCGCTTACTATAAAGAAACTTCTGACTATTGATTTGTCTTATATATTTTTTCTTCGAAAAATACAAGAATGGAAAGCTAAAATTCTATAACTACCTGTCAGAATCGCACTTCTTTAACTCACCGCTCACACCTTTGATCACCCTCACAATGTCTTATCTCAAGGTCCCAATCAAGATCGTGGACCAAATTGATAAAATCAAAAGGAAATTTTTATGGAACGGTTACATAACTCGACGTCCCATTGTGAAGGTTGCATGCATCAAATAAGCTCACTTCATTTTTTGATGGGCTCAAAACTATGGAAATGGAATTCCCTTGAGACTATGGTGCATGCTAAACAATGAAAGAAAACTTATCAAAAACCTAAGGGTGTGGATTTTACGTCATTCCCATTACTGTCTTCCTCATATCGTATCTCCCTGAACAAACATGCATACTCTTCTTGATGAACTCTACTTTGTCATGTGCTTTTCTTCTTGGGTAGGTGCCGATTCCCTTTCTACCCTGAACCTTTACCGGCTCTATATTCATTCCGTGTTGTATGAGCTTTATTTTAAGGATAAAATGAACTTGATCTTAACAAAAAAGATTATATGCACATTGTCTATGAGTAATGCGTTACTGCAATGGGTCGTGTCGTCGATATCACAATGCATCCTTGACATGTTTATTTTCTAAATTCTCATTTCACGATCCACGCGCATGCATACGCACCAAATCCTCAAATTACGATGCATGGTAAGTTGGAGAGTCCCTATCCTTCTTAAACGCGAAAAAAGTAAAAATCCACCCCAACATTAGGGTAATACAAAAGGAAATGCAAACATCAAAACCTGAATTGCACATAACATGGGCAAACATAGCAAAAGGTGGGGAAACAACCATCTATTACATGAAGGAAGGAAAGAAGGATAGCGGCGGAGGCGGCGGTGGCGCCGGCATCTAAGCGAAGAAGTGGTGAATATGTAACTACCCAATGGTTGATGATGGAGAGAGAGCATCTCCATCTCCAACTCCCAGGTGAAAGTATTATAACCAATTACCAGCATGTTGACATTGACTACTCCCAAGAGAAAGCCGTGAGTCCACCTTCTCATGCCACGTCTCATTGGCGTTCATTTGGGAGGCTCCTGCATCCATTCACATGCATGATGTGATAATATTTAATATTTATATAAAAAAATATATTTGAAATTTAATAAGAAAAGACTTTGCATTCTCTCCAGACGGATCAAAGCAATGCTGCATCTTAAAAATCCATGCACGTTCAATAATAGTGAAGCAAAGGAAAGATAAACTATTCTTTATGCATAAAAGTATCACACAAAAAACATAACTAATTCATCGAGCATGTCTTCTTCTGCTGCGCGAGCTCTTAGCGCGTACCACTTTGGGAGGGAACTCTTCTAAGACAAAGACACTGGCTGCGACATAGTGATCTCTCGGATCTTTCAAGAAAAGCACTCTTCAACAATGACAGAGACGAGGGGGGGGGGGGGGTGCTTAGCCCCCAAGTCTCAAATAACCCCTCTGTCTTATAGATTTATATTGAAAAAATATCCATTAAGACGTGGTATATAGTAGATCTTATTGATTTTTGAAATACAAATTAATTTCAACATATATTAACATATCTATAAAGTAATATTATTAAAATAACAATAATAAAAAATTTATTATATAGATAATAATTGCACTCCACAAGTAAGGCACCAAAGGGTTTCAAATGGGTAAAGAGACGAATACAAATATAGAGGTTACCATATCTTTATCTGTTTTTAAATACGGATATTGATGTGGATATGGATATTGATGGATATTAAAACTATATTACCATGTCCTTAAACAATAGAACAAGTATAAAATGGATATTTCGCATTCGAGTAAGAATAGAAATACTCCATAGATTAGCTTAAATGTATGTGTAATGAATGAAATACACGCAATATAAATATAAACAATATATGAATATCATTAAAAATATATCAAATACAATAAAAGGATGTACAAAAATTATGTTATATATGGTTAAAAATAAGGGGAAAATGGGGCTGCCCCTTGCGGATAGCCAACATGGCTGCCCCCTCCTTTTTTGCATTTTTTTTGAAAAATTTCACCATGTATATTCATCTATATATCCCTACATATGTCATTCAAATTTCGTCAGAAATATAGACTCATACACCCACCATCTAGAACAAGTAATTTTAATGGTCTAAAGATTATTGTAATCCACCTGTTCTAAGATGGGGGGGGGGCATATGAGTCTCTGTTTCTGACGAAATTCGAAATAACATATTGGAGGGGTATATATATATATATGAATATACATGGTAAAATTTTTCAAAAAAATAAAAAAAATATGGGAAAATGGAACGGGGCAGCCCCATCAAATCATAAAATAAATTTACAATTATATCTATATATAAAACAGATATACGGGTCTTTCCCTTTATCATTCTAGTCCACAAGGTAATGTATCTTTTTCTCCTTTATTAATACAAAGTTCCTTGTGGTGAGTCCCAGCTTGGGATTTCACCCTCTTTTCTCTAAAAAAAACAGATATAGATACGGATGCAGATGTTTGTGAATATCAATGTGATATTCATACTCGTAACCATTTTAAAATGGATAAAGATAGTAACGTTAAAATATGTATAAATGGATATAGTAACTGACCGGTTATAGATATATTCATATAAGTTTGCATCCCTTGTCTAAACGAATAGATACAAAATATAAGTAATAATTATATCTTGATCTTATTTAAAATATGAATATAAATGCTGGTAGATATGCTAATGGATATGACAATTATGTTAGAATATCCTTGAAAATAGTTTTGAATAGAACAACTAACAAATCAGAAAATGCTAATATAAGATGTATTTTATATATTAGCTTATATATATATATATGTGTGTGTGTGTATTGGATGGTTTATACATGATACAAATATGTTAAATGTACTTACTTAATAATAAATATATGGGAAAGTTTTCATTTTAAATTGGATAAACATACATATATTGAAATCTATATAAAGATACAAATATGGTAGAGGAACATATAAAAAATGAATTATTTTTGTTCGCATCCATACGTTTAAAGTATTTCAATGTGCTTCCCCTTATATCTTAGTTTTTAAATCGTTTTCTATAAAATAAATCTTATATGTGAATTGTTTGTAAAATTATTTATAATTATACCTTTAATAAGCATATAGTTGGGATTCAATTAATTCAATATACAAAGTAAAAGTGTAATGAGAACACATATTAATTCACCTGAAAGAACGAAACACATTAATATGAAGGAGTAAAGAAGGTATTTAATAATAATATTGTAGTAATTGCATGAAGCTCTAGCATCAAGCTAATGATGGCGATGGAGCATGGGAAAAAAGTTATTGGAATGTAGGTTGAGAATAAAAAACCAAAAGAACAAATGGTTAAGAAAGAGTATAAGTACAAAAAATACATTTTTACATTTAAAAAAGTTAGATACGATGGTGTTACGTACGCACATTATCCGAAGGACATTCGTATAAATGAAGAATTTTATAGAGATAATATTTTTAATAACATTTTTTCAAGGACAATGGTTAAAATCCCTTAAAAAAAATATTTGTACCAAAATCTTTACCATCATTTCTTACATGTTAATATGATCTTTAAAATACAACAAACATTACCAATGAAAATGGTAATTGATTGTTAGAAGAATTACATAAATAATATACTAGCCCCCGATTGAATATTTCTGGCTTCGTCCTGGCCTTCAATGCATCTCTTCTCTTGAAACAACTTACATGCACTAACTAATCAATTATCATAATCTTACTTAATCACGTGAATAGTTCAGTTGACCTTTTTCTTCGAATTTAGTAACTATTTAGTTTTACGATAACAATCATGTATGCATTAAGTATACTAAATATAATTATTGAGTGTTCTAGTAACTACGGAATAGTCATATCCTTCAAAATTAACTCCAATGGTAATAAAAAATCTATATTTTTTTCTATAAACTGAAGTGCGTCAATTTCCATTAAAATATAATCTTAGCCATTGAAATAAAATCATTTCACAAAATACTAACCATTTTTATACTTACTCATGAGAATAAATCCATTTTTCATGTAAAACAGAAGGCTATTCAACTTAATCCTCTTAGGATTGTTGTCAGTTATGATGGGACACAAATCGCCGGTATCACCTCTGCTCAAATACCGGATGAACCCTCATATATGAACCACATGATATGAATACAGATGTGCAATCGACCACCACCGCAGAAGCACATGAAGAAAAGAACAACCGGATAAAACGGTGATCGGTCCACGTCTCATGACCACTGGAGAAGAAAGTTCGCTATAAATTAGAACAAGTACAACTTTCTCTCTTCCTCACTCTCTCATATCTCCCCCCCCCCCCCCCCCCCCCCCAATCTAAGGATTACATTGTTCTTGTGATGGTATTGAGGCAATGTCTCTACCCCACTCTATATATAGCCCAGTTACAATCTCATACTCATATCCAAATATGACAATAAACAGAATACAACTCAACTACTATTAGGATTAGGATTCCTAATCCTAATATGACTCTAATCCTAACAAGTTCTAATTTAATTAGTATATTTAACTCCATTACTTGTATAAAGTACCTTGCATTTTCTCTAAACTTTTATAACTTTTACTTTCATTACATATCACAACAATGAAACATTCATTATCATATATATATCCTAATTTCCTAACAAAAAATTCAAGAAGCCCAAATTCATCCGGTTCTAAGCAAAGAAAAGCTTAAAAAAATATTTTCTTTAATTATTTTCATCTAAAACAATGTACTTCTTCTTTTAAAATTCTACTGTAATATTTCATAAAAGAAATTATTCACATTGTGGTTCTATGAGATTAAGATTATGTCGCGGATAATAATACTTCCCTTAAGCAACTGATGTTGAAGGTGAAAGGATCGTCTCCTCTAGTTGAGATGTAGACCAAAAGTATCTATTTACTTGTCCAAAAGCAATGTCTTGAATACGTACCTATTGTAGTGATCGCATCCCACGGGCACCTATCTACTTCCAATGTAGCTTCATATATCTTTATAGTCTTGTTCAAGATATCTTATTTGTTTATAATTCTAATATTGATGCTCCTTTGTAGATCTTTCTGCCAATATGGATCAATGAATCTTCGACCAGAGCCAGCAATGAAAAGAAGGGCTACTGTGATGCTCCTTAGTTGATGAAAGGTGATGTTTGCTATTTGGGTTTGTTGATTTCTCCATCTTGTTTGTGTTTTTGTTTGTACCCGGTGATGTTAGATCGAGGTTTCAATCCCCCTACTATGTATATTAGACAGAATATTGTCTGCTTGTTGGTTCTCTCTTCTCATCTGTTGATGGTCTAGCACATCACGTGCTTTTATAGTTGGTCGTCTTCGTAAGGCCTTGTGGTTCTAAATGAATGAAATCAATTTGCTTGCTCATATATATATATATATATATATATATATATATATATATATATGAGTGATCCCTATGAGAGCAAAAAGTTAATGAGAGCATGAGAGAGATGATTGTGGACTACATGATTCACCCAGGAGAGAATACCAGGAGAGAGAAAACAGAATCATGTGGTTTAGAATCATTCCTCTCATGCTCTCATAATTTTTTTCTCTCATAGGATCACTCCTCTCTCTCTCTCTATATATATATATATAGAAAAAGGGAAGCTACACGGGGGGGTGCAACAAAATGCTACACCCGGCTATTTTCTCATTGATTTTTGATTTTTTTAAAAGGAAACTTATGGGGGATTACTTAGTTTATTGTGTGGAATATGTGTTTCAAATTTCATGCAAAAACAACACTCCTAACATGTCCATCTAGATATGGTCAATTTCAATAATTCTGAGACCGTTAAAATATGATAGCCTTAATGGAGATGATAGAAGTATCGAATTTTTGTTGAAATTTGGTATGATATCATGGTGACATATAGTGATTTAAATCACCCTAGGTTTCATTTCAAAAAAATAAAAAATTAAGTGAAAAAAATGATCGGGTGCAGCTAGTTAGCTACACCCCCGGTGCAGCTTCCCCAGCCCCATAATTCAACCAGGAGAGATAAGACAAGATCTAGTCGTCCAGAATCACTCCTCTCACGCTCTCACCAACTTTTTTCTCTCACAGGATCACTCCTATATATATATATATATATAATATTATATGAGAAAAACATGACTACCCCTGCCGCATTTTTCGACTAATTTTTTCTGTGTATTTTAATGCTACCAGGTATTTTAATCATTATATCCCTCTAATATGTCAACCCAATTTTGTCAGAAATAGAGACTCATATGCCCTCCCATCTAGAACAGGTTGATTAGAACAATTCTAAGATCATTAAATTTACATGTCTAGATGGAGAGTATAGAGTATTTCTTTTTGACAAAATTGGAATGGCATATTAGAGGGATATAGTGATAAAATACATTGTGATACTTTCTAAAAAATTGAAAAATGGGGCGGGGACAACCCCATCTCTCTCTCTCTCTCTCTCTCTCTATACATACATACATATATGGAGAAATTTCAAATGAGGTGGGATCTCACCATATATGGGGACACCATAAATTTAGGCATATTTCACATGTGCTTTATAATTTCTTATTCCATAGATTTAATAACATATATTAACATAATATGTATAGTGAAATATAATTATGAAAATATTTATTATATTAGACGAAAATGTTAATTTAAATATGGATGTTATATTTTACAAAATTCTTTTTTACAATGTGTAGTTTATACACTACAATTTTGTTATAGAGTTTTTTACTAAATTGACAGGGGTCTTTACAATCTTTGAAAGATCCCCTCATTTGAAAGGTCCTCATATATAGAGAGAAAGGGAAATGTGCACATGATCACGCACAATTGTGTGTTCCCATATGTAAAAAATGAATATTTTTAATAAAAATATAAATCAAATCCATTTATCTTGATTTATACTATAAAATGAATGATGTATTAAAATTTAGGCATTTGGAGCTCTGTAACCTGTCTATTGAATGATGTTGGATTCATTTCATCATAGTCATTGATTGATTATTATGTTGGATTGTGTTACATTAGGACTATAGTATTAAACCTTACTGGGGGTAACTCCATTTACCCTATATTATAAATATATAGCAAGGAGTATGTGCCCATGGCACACACAAAAATTGTGTGCCCACTAAGTTTTAAAATAATGAGTCATGGCGTCAACACAAATCATGATTAATAAACAATCAACAACTTTGATGAAATGAATCCAACATCACTCGATGGATGGGATTATAAAACTTCAAAGGAACTGAAATTTTAATATAACCTGTAATTTTAGTATGAACCAAGATCAATGGTTTTGAATTATAATTTAATTTTAAATTATTCAATTTATATTCATGGGAACACACACTTGTGGGTGTCCCATGGGTAATATTTCTTTTCTCTCTCTCGCATATGTATGTGTTAAAATAGGGTTGCTCCATGGGTAAGCTAGCTTGGCTTCTCCATCCCTATTTTTTTTCCATTTTTGATTTATTTTAAAAACAAATATATGGAAATTCATCATTATATCCATATATTATGTCATTCAAGTTTCGTGCGAAACAGAGACTCTTACGGCCTCCGTCTAGATAGTCATTTTAACGATCGCATAATTCTTCAAATCGACCTTGTCTGGAACGGAGGCCGTAGGAGTTTCTGTTTCGCATAAAACTTGAATGACATAATATAGGGTTATAGTGATGAAAAATCCACAGGAAGTATTTAAAAAAAATAAAATAAGAAAAATGGGACGGGGAAGCCAAGTTAACTCCCCCTAAGGGGCAGAACCTTTTTACCTATATACATACATGCATGCATACACGCAAGCGCACGCGCACACACACACATATACATACATAGAGGATTGATCATGTGAGAGCCCCAGACTGTAAGAGCATGAGAGCAGTTAGTCTGGACCATTAGATTATGCTCATCACACAATAGTTGATTGGAGGAGGAGAGAGAGACGAGCAGAATCTATTGGTCCAGGACTCACTACTCTCATGCTCTCACAATCTGGGTATCACAAGATCAACCCCTACACACACGCATGCACACACGTACACATACACGCACACACACGCACGCACACACACATGTATATATAGAGAGAGGGAGGGGAGAGAGAGTTGATCCTGTGAGAGCCAAAACTGTGAGAGCATGAGAGCAATGAGTCTGGACCATTAGATTCTGCTATCACACGATCACCCTCTCTCCCTCCCTCCCTCCCTCCCTCTCTCTCTCCCTTCTCCCCCCCTCTCTCTGTGTGTGTGTGCGCGCGCGTGTGTGTGTGTGTGATATCTTTCAAATGAGACATGATCCTTCCATCCCTATGAAAGGCCAATTATGTGATCCATTGGATTTTCAATCAATCATCATCTACGGTTTAAAGTAAAACTACTTTAGATTCTCAAAAGCATTGGTTAACAGCACGCGATAAATATGGAAGTAACATATTCCCCCTATGATTCAAGGATATTTGATATAGTAATATTCTTCCACATATATGTACCTTCCTAAAAACAACTCGTTCTTAAAAATATCCAACATATTCAAGAATTAAATTGTTACAGAAGCTTCTCATAGCTTCTCAATGCAAATGATAAATGTCACGATGCAAGATTGTATTTCATAACAGATTCGTTGATTTATGTATTATATTTTTGTTGGAACAATGAAAATGGGTGTGTACCAATAGAAAAATAAATAATATAATACTATATTATATACAAATAAGAATAGCTAGTAATATTTCACCCGTTGGAGATACAATACTTCTATTATAAATATAAAACATTCATCGTGTGATATGAAACTAAATTTACAAAAATAATTATAACTCACAGAATTGAAAATTTGATACACAAAACTGAAACTTCGATAACAACTCTCCCTGAAAATAGGGATAGAGTGATGCGTGAATATTATATTTGTATAATACAATACTAATTACCTTGGAAATTAAATTGCTGGTTTGTATTCTAGTTTTTGAGCTTGTATAATATGTATCTTCTTTTGTACAACAAAATCCTTTGTGGATATAATATCTTAACATAATTGTGTCCTCCTCTTTCGTCAAAATTTTCTTATTTGACATCCCTAAAAATTAGGAACAGATTGTTATTGCAAATCTTCAAACGGAGAGATATGCGAAACATTATATTTATATAGTACATTCGGTTGAAGTTTCCGTAACAACCCTCCTAAAAAGATTGGACGGAGATGTGTGTGAGTATTTGTATAATACAGTACTAGTTAACCTGAAAATTACTTTATTTTGTATTTTAATTTATTAAGTTTGTATTATATGTGTTTTTTTTGTACACAAAAGCCCCTCAAGGATATAACATTTTAACATGATTGTGTCTCTCTCTTCTTCAAAATTTCTTTATTTGACCTCCCAAAAATAGGACGGGGTAGTTACACACACACACACATATGTGTGTGTGTGTATGGGATTGATGGGGCTACCCTAACATGGTTGCCCCGTCCCATTTTTTATCAATTTTTCTATTTTTTAAAAAAATATCACCATGTATTCATCCATATATCCCTCTTATATGTCGTTCGAATTTCCATCAGAAGCGGAGACTCCTACTGCCTCCATCTAGACAGTGTCGATTTAAAAAATCCTACGATCATTAAAATAATGATTGTATGGATGGAGACCATAGGAGTCTCTGTTTCTGCCGAAATTCGAATGACATATAGCAGGGATATAGAGATGAATATACTTGGTGATATTTTTCAAAAAATAAAAAATTGTGAAAAATAGGGTGGGGGCAGCCCTATTTTTTCTATATATATATAGGAGTGATCATGTGAGAGCAAAATATTGTGAGAGCATAAAGAGGAGTGATTCTGGACATTAGATTATGTCTTCTCTCTCCTGGTTGAATCTAATGGTCCAGAATCACTCCTCTCATGCTCACACAGTTTTTTTTCTCTTAGAGGGGGTGTGTGTGTGTCTATGTATATATAGAGAGAGAGAAAGCGAGAGATAGAGAGAGAGGGAGTGATCCTATGAGAGCAAAAAGTTGTGAGAGCATGAGAGGAGTGATTCTGACCATATGATTCACCCAAGAGAGAGAAGGACTAGGAGAGAGAAAGCAGAATCATGTGGTCCAGGATCATTCCTCTCATGCCCTCACAACCTTTTTGCTCTCACATGATCACTCCTATATATATATATATATATGGAGTGATCCTGTGAGAGCAAAAAGTTGTGAGAGCATGAGAGAGATGATCCTGGACCGCATGATCGTGTCTTCTCTCTCCTGGTTGATTCATGTGGTCCAGATGTGTATGCTCTCATGCTCTCACAAATTTTGGCTCTCATAGGATCACTCCCCTCTCTCTCTCTCTTATATATATATATATATATGAGGTAAATGGGGCTGCCCCCAGGGAGTAGCCAACTTGGCTACTCCCCACCCCTATTTTCCCCTCATTTTTTTATTTTTTGGAAAATAAAATTTTGTATATCATTATATCCCTCTCACATTCTATTAAAATTTCGTCAGAAATAGAGACTCCTACGGCCTCCATCCAAACATGGTCGATTTAAAAAATCCTGCGACCGTTAAAAAAATGACGTCTGGATGGAGGGCTTAGAAGTCCTCTGTTTCTGACGAAATTTTTATAGAATGTGAGAGGGATATAATGATGAATATACAAAATTTTATTTCTCAAAAAAAATAAAAAAATGAGGGAAAAATAGGGGTGGGAGCAAAATAGTTGGCTACTCCCTGGGGGCAGCCCCATTTTACCCTATATATATGTATGTATATATATATATGTATATATATATATATGTAATATATGTATGTATATGAGAAAAGGGATCCTACACCCGGGGTGTAGGTAACTACCTACACCTGGTCATTTTTTCATGATTTTTATTTTTTCTTGAAATGAAACTTTAGGGTACTTAGATCACTATATATCACCATATTGTCATTCAATTTCAACTTAATTGAGACTTTATCATCTCCCATCAAGATCATCAAATTTTAACAGCTGGAATTGCTGAAAATGACCCATTCTAGATGAACATGTTAGGAATGTTTGTTTTGCATGAAACATTGAATCATATATTCCCTTTAATATATTAAGTAAAATACCTCCAAAGACTTTTTTCGAAAAAAATCAAAAAATAATGAGAAAAAAAGGCCGGGTGCATGGAGTTACCTACACCCGGGTGCAGGCTCCCGGCTCCCTATATATATATATATATATATATATATATAGGGCCGACCCTATGAGATGATATTTTGGTGAGATGGGAGATTCTGGACCACTAGTTTCAACCAGGAAGAGAGATAGCCAGGAGAGAGAAGACAGAAACTAGTGGTCCGGAATCTCCCATCTCACATCTCACAGAATCTCATCTCATAGGATCACTTCTCTCTCTCTCTCTCTCTCTCTCTCTCTATATATTATATATATATATGGGGAAATGTGTATGGCCCCTAGTTTCACGTATTTTTTTATTTTTTTTGAAAATTAAAATCATGTAAATTCATTATTTAAATCCATATATTATGTCATTAAAATTTCATGGAAATAGAGACTCCTAAGGCCTCCATCCAGATGGGCTTGATTTAAAAAAATCTTGTAATGTTAAAAACTAATGTTGGATGGTAGGAGTCATATACATGAAATTTGATGACCTAATATAGGGATACAATAATGAATATTCACGAAAGAAATTTCAAAAAAAGATAAAAAAAATGGAGAAAAGGAGGCGGGGAGTAAGTTAGCTCCCCCTGATGTGCAGCCCCATTTATCCATATATATATAATATATATATATATATATATATATATATACACACACATACATACATACATATATATGGGGTGGGGAGTATGCACCCTGAAGTATGTAATTTTACATGCACCGGAGCCTATATCTTCCACATTTTTTACTTTTTTTCAAAAATATCATCTTGTATATTCATCCCTATATCCCTCCTATATGTCATTAGATTTCGTCAGAAACAGAGACTCATATGCCCTCCATGGGAAGCTAACTTAGGACCTATGGGAGCTAACTTAGGACCCCTCGCCTTATTTTCTAATTTATTTTGAAAAATGCTTCTATGAAAGTTCATCACTATATCCTTATATTACATCATTCAAGTTTCGTATGAAACAGAGACTCTTACGGTCTCCATCTAGATAATCATTTTTTAACGCGGTCGCAGAAATAGTTGAAATCGACCCTATCTGAATGGAGGTCATAGAAGTCTTTGTTTCGCATGAAATTTGAATGATATAATAGAGATATATTTATAAAAAATACACGGAAGTATTTTAGAAAAAATAAAAAATAGGAAAATGGAACGGGGAAGTTAAGTTATCTCCCCCTAGGGGGCAGTCCCTTTTCCCCTCTATATATGGATAAAATGGGCTACCTACAACATGGTTGCCCATGAGCCACATTTTCCGACCTTTTTTTTAAAATACAATCATGTATATTTATCATTATATCCCTCCAATATGCTTTTGAATTTCCTCAGAAACAGTGACTCATATTCCCTCCATCTAGAACAAGTAATGCGTAAGAGGTCTTCGTTTCTAATGAAATTCGAATCGAATGACATAATTAGAGAGATATAGTGATGAATATGCATGCGGTACTTTTGAAATTATTAAATTGCCAAAAAAAGTGCAAGGCAGCCCCATATAACCCTATATATGTGGTTGATCTTGTGAGAGCCAAAAACCGTGAGAGCATGGGAGCAGTGAGTATGGACCATTAGATTCTGCTCATCACGTACTGGTTGATCAGAGGAGAGAAAGAAGCAGAATCTAATTGTCCGGACTCGCTGCTCTACTCACAATTTTTGGCACTCACAAGATCAACCCTATGTGTGTGTGTGCGTGTGTGGGTGCGTGTGCGCGTGTGCGCATGCGCGTGCGTGTGTGCGTGTGTGTGTGTGTGTGTGTGTGTGTGTGTGTGTGTGTGTGTGTGTATGTGTGTGTAGGATTTGGAGCTTGCACCAAGGTGCATGTAATTTTACATGCACCAGTGCAATAAACGACATGTTTTGTATTTTTGAAATAAAATCATGTGAGATTTAGATCATTATATATCACCATAATGTCATTCCAAATTCAACTTAATTCGAAACTTCTAAAACATCACCAAGAGTATAAAATTTTACGGTTTCAGAATTACTGAAATTTATCTCTTACCGATGCAGTACTTTTCCAAACTCATGTGGCTGGGCATGAATTTAGGATTCTATTTGCATTCAAGTTAATTTTAATTATTAAATACTACATTCATGCACACTCGTCGGGCTAGGTTAGATCTTGGCGTTCAGAACTTAGAGCCTGCTTGAGTTCAAAGCCCAAATTTTGATGCTCCATTCTAAGATCATCCGAAACAATTCTTAAACTAACATCGATTCATGTTTTATTTGAGTTGATTATATATGCAGCTATTTATTGCGACGTGTTTGAATCGGGAGTGACTCTATGAACCTATAGAATTATTTTAGTAGAAATATTTTAGATAGGACATATGATCTTACAATATTATGTATTTATTAAGGTAAACTCTCAATAAAAGAAAAAAAGTTCGCAAAAGATGTCACGCAGAAGTTGATACCATCACTACATAAGGAATTATTTGTTAAAAGTTCTCGAAAATGGTCAACATCAGAGTTGCTTTTGATGCAGGTACTCAACCCATCGAAAATGGTCAACATCAGAGTTGCTTTTGATGCCAGGTACTCAACCCATTTGCATATAACTCAAAGATATATAAGATTTTTTTTATAATTTCATATGTATAATATATGTCTAATACTATTATTTTAAGAGCATCGATGGTGCGTGAGAATTTGGTTCGGGAATAAGAAGAATAAGAATGGGTGAATAAGCAAGAATAAGGGTCTATTCTCTTTTCGGTTGGAAAGATAAGAATAATGAGAATAAGGTGGAATAAGGATAAGTAAAGTGGAATAAAGATAGGAATAAGAATGGAATAATGTGAAATAATTGGATGTGGATGGGAATAATTGTACTCTTAGGATTGCGTCGAACATGAAATTGACATCTTATTCCAGTGCTTATTCTCCCAACAAACACTTGACCATCGTACTAATCTTAGCTTTGAACATAGACATATATATATGATAATGCCTACTAAGCACCTTACACTATTGACCCACCTACGCAAAAAAGACAAAAGATGTGCAAATCGAGTCCAAAGGTCCGGTGGCCAACCTATCCATCTCTACAATCAAGAGCATGATTATTACGTATTGTATATGCATTGAATTCAAGCTCATATGTTGTTGAAGGTGAAGTTGTGTACATTTTTTATACATAAGATAAAACTTCACTCTTTCCACAACCACAACCACTGAAGTCCTTTTAGCTTACAATTAATTATCTTTCAGGATTTGATCTCGTAAACATTAAAGGTTTGTTTGGTTATTGAGATGGGTGGGTTGACGTATTCTCCTGTAGTAGTTTTTTAAATGATATGAAGGTTGAAAAGAGTTGGAATAAGAAATGTGATGCGATGTCCACGTTGATTTGTGGTAGAATTCCAACCTAACACAAAATACATGAAGGGTTACTGGATTATCA